>OY740808.1:16841466-17276910 GCA_963514005.1 Raja brachyura
GAGAGGCGGGGGGGGTAGGAGAGGCGGGGGGGGGTAGGAGAGGCGGGGGGGGTAGGAGAGGCGGGGGGGGTAGGAGAGGCGGGGGGGGTAGGAGAGGCGGGGGGGGTAGGAGAGGCGGGGGGGGTAGGAGAGGCGGGGGGGTAGGAGAGGCGGGGGGGGTAGGAGAGGCGGGGGGGGTAGGAGAGGCGGGGGGGGTAGGAGAGGCGGGGGGGGGTAGGAGAGGTGGGGGGGGTAGGAGAGGTGGGGGGGGGTAGGAGAGGTGGGGGGGGGGGGGGGAGGGAGGAGAGGTGAAAAGGAAATGGATGACTAAGATATTTATAGGTAGAAATTATCCAAAAATCTCCCTCTAATATTTTCCAAGAATGGGAGTGGCTGAAGACAAAGCGGTGGAACATTGCACAAGATGAGAAAACATGCCCTTTGGGCGTTCATCCAAAAATATTTATAACACCAGAAATGATTGTGGAAAATAATAAATTGTTGTTTGCTAGTTTACCGAATACTGCTTTCATTGGCAGGCTTGGTTTTGCCTTTACCAGATGCATATACAACTGCAACACAGACCGTCCTCATTTTCTTGGTAAATATTGCACTCTGCTTTGCAAAAGTCTTTGTCATCACGTACTGATGTACGATTAAAAACATAAGAAATAAAAGCAGGAATAGGCCACTTGGTCAGCCTTCAAAGTCAAAAGTCAAAGTCAAAATAGTTTATTGTAATGTGTCCCTGGCAGGACAATGAAATTCTTTCTTTGCTTCAGCGCAACAGAACATAGTAGGCTGAAACAGATCAGTGCATATACCATTATATACAAAAATACGCACATGAATAAATAAATTGATAGTGCAAATAACAGATAAAGGGGTATTAATGTTCAGAGTTTTGCCCGAGCCAGGTTTAATAGCCTGATGGCTGTGGGGAAGTAGCTATTCCTGAACTTGGTCGTTGCAGTCCTCAGGCTCCTGTACCTTCTACCTGAAGGTAGCAGGGAGATGAGTGTGTGGCCAGGATGGTGTGGGTCCTTGATGATGCTGCCAGCCTTTTTGAGGCAGCGACTGCGATAGATCCCCTCGATGGAAGGGAGGTCAAGAGCCAATGATGGACTGGGCAGTGTTTACTACTTTTTGTAGTCCTTTCCTCTCCAGGGCGTTTAAGTTGCTGAACCAAGTCACGATGCAACCGGTCAGCATGCTCTCTACTGTGCACCTGTTGAAGTTAGAGAGAGTCCTCCTTGACAGACCGACTCTCCGTAATCTTCTCAGGAAGTAGAGGCGCTGATGAGCTTTCTTAATAATTGCATCTGTGTTCTCAGACCAGGAAAGATCTTCAGATATATGCATGCCCAGGAATTTGAAGCTCTTGACCCTTTCAACCAACCATTTCATTAGCTGCAATGTTCAAACAATCCTTCACATTTGAAGCTCTTGACCCTTTCAACCAGTCCTGTTGATATAAACAGGACTGTGGGTCCCCATCCTACTCCTTCCGAAGTCCACAATCAGTTCCTTGGTTTTGCTGGTGTTGAGGGCCAGGTTATTGTGCTGGCACCATATGGACAGTCGCTCGATCTCTCTTCTATACTCTGAATCATCCCAATCAGTGATACGTCCCACAACAGTGGTGTCGTCGGCAAACTTGATGATGGAGTTCGCACTATGACTGGCTACGCAGTCATGAGTATAGAGTGAGTACAGCAGGGGGCTGAGCACGCAGCCTTGAGGTGCTTCCGTGCTGATTGTTATCAAGTCTGACGCTTCCACCAATACGAACAGACTGTGGTCTGTGAATGGGGAAGTCGAGGATCCAATTGCAGAGGGATGCGCAGAGACCCAGTTCTGCGAGTTTGGTAACCAGCTTGGAGGGGATGATTGTGTTAAATGCCGAGCTGTAATCGATGAATAACAGCCTGACATACGAGTTTTTGTTGTCCAAGTGGTCCAGAGCAGAGTGGAGGGCTAGCGCCATCGCATCCAGCCTTCTCCCCTTAATATCCGATAATCTATTGATCTGTGCCTTGAATTTATTCAGAGGAATACCAGTGCACTAACTGCCATCCCAACTGACTAAAGAGGAGTTACAAAAAAGATCTTGCCTTATCTTACCTTTTATCTCAACTTAGCCTCCCGTCAAATCCTCGAAGCAAAGCCTCAATATTTACCCTCAACCATAACACTTTACCTCAACACACAGCCTCACCCAAAATGTCCTCAGCCAAATGACCACCCCGCTAGTGATTTTCTTCCTTTTAGGTACATCACCAGGAGCAATCACAAGACAGTAACGCTGCATTTAAATCTCCCGTGCTGCTCCTCTTCATCCCAGCAGCTCACTCACTACAGAGAAAGGACACCTGTGCACTACGTTCCTGCTGCAATCTCACTGGAATCATGTAGTATTAACATAATTTGAGACCTCTTCTCTGCTGTCTCTTCCTCTTGAGCTTCCACTCAGTACACTACTTGTGTGCCTCTGGCAAATATGACTACCACCACACAGGTCAAATCATTGCATATTTGCTATTTCAGGTAGCACTGTAGATGTTAACAGTTAACATCCCGGGATGATTTCATTAGCTGCAATGTGCAAACAATCCTTCACATTAAACAAAGAAGGGGCATTGGAACAGGCCCCTTGGGACACAGTGTCTGCCCCGACCAGGATGCTTATCTAAATTAATCCCAAATGCCCGCAAACAGAATGCATTCAACTGTTCTCTAACTGCTCATGTGCCCGTCAAAATGCCTCTTAAAATGCTGCCATTGTGACATCTCCTCTAGCAGCATCTTCCAGTCACCAGCCTGTTTCAAAAAAGATTACTTCCTCTCACGTTAAATCTATGTCGTCCAGTATTTGACATATGAACCTTGGGGGAAAAGGATTTGACTGTCTACCCTTTTCATGATTTTATAAACTTCTATCACGTTGTCCCTTAGCCACGAATACTCCAACCCCTCTTCATAGCGAATATTCTCCAATCTAGGAAAATTCATAGTGAAGCCTTTTTCCTTAATGTCGACCAGAACTGCGCACAGTGATCCAAATGCGGCCCAAAGTTTTATAGGGCTGCCACTTAACATCCCATCTTCAATGCCCCAACCAAAGAAGGCGAGTGTACCATGTACCTTTTTTAACCACCCTATCCATTTGTGTGCAACTTTCTGGGAGCCATGGACTTACACACCAAATTTCCTCTGTACGTAAATGTTCCTCAGGATGCTATCATTTACTGTACACTTTCTCCTGCATTTGATCTCCCACAATTGGGAGGGGCAAATGGATGAAGTGTTTGTGGATGAGCCTTTTGGGACCAGTGCCCATTGTTCTATTAGGATAGAGACAGGGCTGGCCCACGAGTTAAAATTCTAGATTGGAGCAAGATCACCTTAAGGTATTAAGACAGGAACTCACTCAGGTTGATTGAAGCAGGTTGCTTGTAGGAAAAGGAACATCCAGAAGGTGGGATGATTTTAAAAGTATGCTGACAAGAGACCAGGACCTGCCTGTTCCCATTAGTGTGAAGGGCAAAGCAGGTGGTCATAAGGAAGCTTCAATGACAAATGAAATTGAGGCGTTGGTCAAGAATAAGGAGGCGGCATGGGGCAGGTTTAGGCAGCTAGGTTCAAGTGCATCCCTGGAATAATTTCAGGAACTAAGGCATAAACTAAAAATGGAAATCAGGAGGGCAAAAAAGAGAAAGGAGATAGCTCTGGCAGACAATAATAATAAGGATAATCCCAAGAGATTTTATAAATACATTAAGGAAAAAGGGGTGACCTGAGCGAGACTGCGGCCCCTCAGGAATCAGTGGTTAACTCTGTATAAAGCCATATGAGATGGGCAAGGTCCTGCATGAGCTTCTCCTCTCTGTTTTTAACGTGGAAAAGGACCGAGGTAACTTGGGGCAGTCGATGGAAGCGTCTCGAGCGCAGTCAGTATTATGGGTGACGAGAAGCTGAACATCCCAACGCCTATGAAGATAGATAAATCTCCCAAGCCTAACCAGATATATCCGCAGACACTGTGGCAAGCTAGAGAGGAAATTGCAGCCGCCCTGGCTGAAATTTATGAGTCATCATTAAATATGTGTACGGTGCTGGAAGAATGGAGGCTGGCAAATGTTATGCATCTATTTAGGAAGGGCTGCAGGGAACAGCCTGGGAACTATAGGTCATTTCTCCCAATCTGAAGGAGGGTCACAAGCCAAAATGTCATCTGTCCATTCCTTCCACAGATACTGCCTGACCTGCCAAGTCTCTCCAGTACAATGTCAATTTTGTTCAAAATGTTAGCATCTGCATTTTCTTGCATCTCCATGCTGGTTCATTTTAGATTCATTGGCCTCTGTACATTGCCCTAAAACCACACCAGCACAAAACCACCACAGACTTTGCACCACAATGGTTTCTCTACGTACTATAATTGTCTGGTTTACTGGGAATAATTGATCATCTATTGTGTTTACATTTTGGTATCATTGCATGGAATGTGCCTGTAAAGCTGTAGCAAGTCAAATTTTCATTGTTCCAGTCCAAATCCGGTGCATGTGACAAATAACACTCAACTTCTCGACCAAAGCTATTTGTAGTAATTTGTTGCAACATTTCATGCATTACCCTGGTTTACTCCAATTACAGCAAGCCCTGATGACACTGCATCTAAGTGCATCTCTGAATATACGTACAAAAGAGGAAGCTCAGCCAAACTACACCAGCTCGATTCCAGGGATGGTGGGTTTGTCACACGAGGAGAGATCAAACAGGTTGGGACTACACTTTTGAGTTTTGAGGTCAAACACTAAATTCTTGACGTTAAAAACAGAGTTCATGTTTCTCTTGGCTGGGGTGTCTATTCAGGAGTGCTATATAAATAAATTGACTCAAGTCAAGTCACATGTAAAAGAAACACAAGAAACTGCATATGCTAGAATCTTGTGTTTAAGAAGGAACTGGAGATGCTGGGAAATCAAAGGTAGACAAAAGTGCTGGAAAAACTCAGCGGGTGCAGCAGCATCTATGGAGCAAATGAAATAGGCAGTGTTTCGGGCTGAAACCCTTGGATTTCGGCCTGAAACGTTGCCCATTTCCTTCGCTCCATAGATGCTGCTGTACCCACTGCGTTTCTCCAGCAATTTTGTCTACCCTAGAATCTTGTGTTCTGGGCAAAGTACAAGGTTGGCCACTCAGGAGAGAAATTTGCACAAATGTCTTCACATAACATGGTGGCAAATCTTTTGCATTTTCTGCCCAAGGGAGACCTGCTTGCAAAATAAAGTCAAGATTGGGATGACACGTTTTTAGACATTGTAGGAACTGAGAAATCTGAAGCAGTGCAGGAAAGCTGTTCTGATTCTAACGACATCAGGGGCTGAATCAGCTACTCTGGTTTCTACTTTTTAAACCCCAAAATAACTCAATTTCCTTTAAATGTTTTGCGATTTCTTTAGGCTGTCGAATATAATAAAACATTTCCATACTTAGAATGCAGGCTTCTTTTTCTGGAGTCTCACTATTTTCACCAAATACTCACATTGTCAGAGGTCTGCAACTTAATTGTGCTAATTAGTTGCTAAGTTGGTCGTTTGTTTATAAAACAAATCATGAAAATGGGAACTCCTATCATTGAAGGCATGTGGCACTGGATCAGAAGAGTCATTATTGGAACATAAGTGGACAAGTAATTCCCTCAAGCATACCCTGATATTAACAGATTATGGCTGATAAACAGCTAATTCCAATTGTACACCAAATTCCCGAAACATAATATCCTTGCTACCATTCAGTTTTGAAATTTTCAATGGACCCCTTTCAATTCCATTTTGGGGGAAGAGCATTCCAGATTTCCATAATATATGTGATGACCTGCTTTTTGTTGTCATCCTTGATTTTAAGATTATGCCACTTGTTCTGGACTCATCGCAAAAATTATTTCCATCTTAAAGGCTCTTTCAAATATATCACAGCTGGATACTTTGAAGCACAGCATCTGGAATGCGGTAGATTTACTAGAAATAGCTCCTTCCAAAAATCAGGCAAATGGGGATTAAGTGCTGCGATTCTTTTACGGTAGAAGGATCCAACTCAGCCAAGATTAGAAACAGTTAAAATATTTAGAAGCAATAAATTGTAATACAGTAATAATTCATAATTCTTAGAATATGTTTGTCACATCACATTGTAAAACAGTTAAGGATCACTGGGACTGGGATAGAATGGCAGCAGCCAATTTTGGATATGTGTGCAACGCATAAAACACATTAACAGACTGGCTGAAAAGGCAAGAAACTCATCCTTAATGTAATTTCACTCTCCATACTTAACTGCCTTTATACGTACAGTGCCCTCCATAATGTTTGGGACAAAGACACATCATTTATTTATTTTCCTCTGTACTCCACAATTTGAGATTTGCAATAGAAAATATCAAATGTGGTTAAAGTGCACATTGTCAGATTTTAATTAAGGGCATTTTTGTACATTTTGGTTTCACCATGTAGAAACTACAGCAGTGTTTATACATTGCTCCCCCCCATTTCAGGGCACCATAATGTTTGGGACACAGCAAATTGTATGCATTGGATCTTGGGCAGTTCCTTCTCTCCTCCATACTTTGCTCTTGCCATCACTCTGGTACAAGTTAATCTTCGTCTCATCCGTCCACAGCACCTTTTTCCAGAACTGTGGTTGCTCTTATAAGTACTTCTTGGCAAACTGTACCCCGGCCATCCTATTTTTGCGGCTAACCAGTGGTTTGCATCTTGCAGTGTAGCTTATGTATTTCTGTTCATTAAGTCTTCTGCGGACAGTGGTCATTGACAAATCCACACCCGAATCCTGAAGAGTGTTTCTGATCTGTCGGACAGGTGTTTGGGGATTTTTCTTTATTATAGAGAGAATTCGTCTGTCATCAGCTGTGGAGGCCTTCCTTGGCCCGTCAGTCCCTTTGCGATTAGTAAGCTCACCAATGCGACCTTTCTTCTTAATAATGTTCCAAACTGTTGATTTTGGTAAGCCCAAGGTTTGGCTGACGTCTCTAACAGTTTTATTCTTGCTTCTCAGTCTCATAATGCCTTCTTTGACTTTCATTGGCACAACTTTGGTTCTCATGTTGATAAACAGCAATACAAGTTTCCAAAGATCATGGAAAGACTGGAGGAAAGAGTAGGTGCTGAGAACTCTCTTATACCTGCATTAAGGAGGCAATTAAACACATCCGAGCAATTACAAACCCCTGTGAAGCCATGTGTCGCAAACATTATGGTGCCCTGAAATTGGGGGGGGGGGGGGGGGGGGAACTATGTATAAACACAGCTGTAATTTCTACAAGGTGAAACCAAAGTGTATAAAAATACCCTTTAATAAAATCTGACAATGTGCATGTGATTTTTCTATTACAAATCTCAAATTATGGAGTACAGAGGCAAATAAATAAATGGTGGGTCTTTGTCCCACCATTATGAAGGGCACTGTAACAGCTTCCTGTGCATATCTTTCCAATAGCTGTCAATTTCCCATCAAACATTGGTCAAAACTAACACTACACGTGCAGTCTATTTGAAGCATCCTCAACAAATCAATGGTTCGTATGAGAATGTACAAGACATGATTAGTAAATTTGCAGATGACACTGAAATAGGTGGCATCATAAACAGTGAAGGTGGTTAACAAGAATTACAGTGGGACCTTGATCAACTGGGCAAGTGGGTGGATGGATGGCCAATAGTGTTAATTTCAGTAAATGTTTGAGTTCCATCAAAACTGGCGAGTGAATCAGCTTCATGGGTGTGTGGGGGAGGGGCGGGGGTGATGTTAGGATCTTATCTGTACCCTCGTGGACATGATAGGGGCCCAAGGTATATACGGGAGATTGCACCCATACCTAGGGAACCTTCTTTTAACCCAGTCTTAACCTTCCTCCATTCTGAAATTTACCAGCATAGCCAAGCACCAATGGAAAAGGAACTGAACAGCTCCCTCAGCTTGGTGCTCTTTTGGCTGCTCATCGTCTAGACCTTCACCTGGAAGTTTGGAGGACAAGTCTAAGGTACCTAGATGACTGGCACACGTTTCCTGGGTCTTAACGGCCTCCATGCATGCTCAGACCATCACCTAATATGGCCGAACCACGTTGCTATTAGAGGGCAGACGCTCTGAAGTTTTGCTCCATCTGTTCTGGGCCAACTGGCTGCTCACACATTGAGACAATGTAGGATATAGACGTGAATCACACAATCTCTTCTGTCAGGAGTTTGCGAGTGGGATTGAGCAAGATATGGGAATCCAAGATGAGGCACCATGAGAGGCAGGTTACCTATTTGGTATCCTGTCTAGGTCAAACAATCTAGGATCAAACCCTGTGGCAGACAGACAAGGCACAACAGATAGTCCTCCGCCAGTTTCGTCACCTCCAACGTGACCCCTCCACTCGCCACATCTTCCCATCTCCCCCCGTCTGCCTTCCGCAAAGACCGCTCCCTCCGCAACTCCCTCGTCAATTCTTCCCTTCCCTCCCGCTCCACTCCTTCCCCGGGCACTTTCCCTTGCAACCGCAAGAGATGCTACACTTGTCCCTTCACCTCCCCCATCCACTCCTTTCAGGGACCCAAGCAGTCATTCCAAGTCCGACAGAGGTTCACCTGCACCTCCTCCAACCTCATCTACTGCATCCGTTGCTCCAGATGCCAGCTGATCTACATCGGTGAGACCAAGCGGAGGCTGGGCGATCGTTTCGCCGAACACCTCCGCTCGGTCCGCAATAACCAACCCGACCTCCCGGTGGCTCAGCACTTCAACTCCCCCTCCCACTCCGTATCCGACCTCTCGGTCCTGGGCCTCCTCCACGGCCAGAGTGATCAACACCGCAAGTTGGAGGAACAGCACCTCATATTCCGCTTGGGGAGTCTGCATCCTCTGGGCTTAAACATTGAATTTTCTCAATTCTGTTAACCCAGACTGCCTCCCCCCCACCTCTCCCTCTGCCCTCTGGCCCTGACATTCCTTCTCCATCTTCCCCCCCCCCCCCCCAGTCGCACTAGCTTCTCATTTTCACACCACAAACAGCTTACAATGGCCTGCTTCCTTTATCACCAATACTTTTTTGCATATCTTTCACTCATTGTTCCTTATCTCTCCACATCACTGTTTATATCTCTCGTTTCCCTGATCCCTGACCAGTCTGAAGAAGGGTCTCGACCCGAAACGTCGCCTATCTCCTTCGCTCCTTAGATGCTGCTGCACCCGCTGAGTTTCTCCAGCTTTTTGTGTAACCCTCGATTCTCCAGCATCTGCAGTTCGTTCTTTAACAGCACTGAAGAGATGTGCTGAGAAACCTGCTGCTTGATAGTTTCCCAAGGTATATACGGGAGGTTGCACTGAACCCACTCTTAGCCTTCCTCCATTTTGAAAACTACCCATTCACACAAATGCTTTGTTCCTGGTAAATTGGCCATTTTTATTTAATCCATGCAATTACTTCCTTCTTATACCACTCGTTTCGGCATTTTTGATACAAAAAGCATTTTGCAAACCCATGTACACTCTATTGATGCATTGCCTTCATCGACCCAATAATCTTTATCATAAATGGTTCACCTTGGAATGATCACCTTGCTGGGAGTGTACTACAGGCCCCCAAATCGTCAATGGGAATTGGAGAAGAGCAAATATGCCAGGAGATTGCAGGCAGCTGCAGGACTATTAAAATTGTCGTAGTAGGGGATTTTAACTTCCCCAATATTGACTGGGAGAGTCATGATGCAAAACGTTTAGACTGGGCAGAATATGTCAAATGCATTTGGGAAAGTTTGCTCAAGCAATATGTAGAGGACCCTACACAGGAGAGGACAACACTTGATCTACTTTGAAAAACTTGAGAATCGCAAATGACTGATTTGTGACCAGCGACCACTGTTCTATTAGCTTTAAGATTTTGATATGGATAAAGACAGGGCGGGTCCATGACTTCAAATTCTGAATTGTTTTTGTTTTAAACTTTGCAGTTTCTTAGCTCTACACACAAGGACTCTACATCTTCTGCACCTACGTCAACCCTTGCTGAGGACCAAACTTCATTCCTTACCAGCAGTGCCACCCCAACCAATCTGCCCACCTGTCTGTCTTTTCAATAAGATGTGTAACCTCGGATATTCAGCTCCCAGGTCTGATCTCTTTTCAGCCATGTCTCCATAATGCCCAAATCGAGGCATCTACCAATTTCTAACTGCGCTACAAGTTCATCCACTTTGTTTTGTATAATATGTGCATTCAAATATAACACCTTTAGTTTGGTATCCACCACACCTCTTCCCACATTGATCCCGATTTTACATCTTTCCTTAGTCTTTCCTCCCTCTGACCTTAGTCTCTTATCCCTTGTTAAACTTTCTGTCCCCTTACTTCTGGAGGAAGGAAGTACTTCATGGAAGGAAGCAGAGGGTGACAGTGGAAGGATGCTTTTCAGACTAGAGGCAAGGGCAGGGCTTACACAGTGAATGGCATGGCTCTGGGCATTGTTGTAGAGCAGAGGGATCAAGGAGTGCAGGTACATAGTTCCTTGAAAGTGATGTCACAAGTAGATAGGGTGGTCAAGGTGCCTTTCGGCACATTGGCCTTCATCAGAGTATAGAAGTTGGGAGGTCATGCTATAGTTGTGTAAGACATTGGTGGGTCACATTTAAAATATTGTGTTCAGTTTTGGTCACCCTTTTATAGGAAAGATGTTGTTAAACTGGAAAGGGTGCAGAAAAAATGAACAAGGATGTTGCCAGAACTTAAGAGCCTGAGCTACTGGGAGGGGTTGAGCAGGCAAGGACTTTACTCCTTGGAGCACAGGAGGATGGGGGGGGGGGGGGGGAGGGTGATCTTATAGAGGTGTACAAAATCATGAGAGGAGTAGATCGGGTAGACAGAGTTTTTTTACCCAGAGTTGGGGAATTGAGCACTAGACTACATTGGTTTAAGGTGATGTGGGAAAGATTTAATGGGAACCCATGGGGCAACTTTTATTTTTACACAAAGGGTGACAGGTGTATTGGAACAAGCTGCTGGAGGAGGCAGTTAAGAAAGACAGGTACATGGATAGGATATGTTTAGAGGGATATGGGCTAAACACAGGCAGGCGGGACTAGTGTAGATGGGGCATGTTGATCTGTGTGGGCAAATTGGTCCGAGGGGCCCATCTCCTTGGTGTATGACTCTATGACATTTGTAAAACATCAATTTGCCCGTAACAAATCCATGGTGGCTCCTTTTAATTAATAGATTTTCGCCTGGGTGACTATTAATCCTGCTACAGAGGTTTTCAAAGCTTTCCTGCCACTGACTGTCCTGCAGATGACGGGCATATCCTTGGTCTTTTATTTAAAAACAAGGGAGTAATAATCACAAGTTGTTAAGCACCATTCTCGTACCCAGAGGGAATTGGAAGATTATTGTCCATGCTCCCCAATTTCTTCACATACTTCTTTCAAAATCCTTGCTTTAAGTTCACAGAAAATAATTATTTTTCAGACAAGAGGGAGGCAGATAGGGGTGTTGCCCAAGATCAGTATCGGGGACATTGCTTCTTTAACGGCCAAGTCTTGGAGGTGCAAGCTGCAATTTTTAACTTTGTGGGTGACAAGAAACACGGTGGTGTTGTGAAGTACAAAGAGAATATCGAAATACTTCAGCAGTATATAAACGGGCTGGTGAATAAAAGCAGGCATGTGGCAAATGAGATTGAATGTAGATAAATTTGAAGATATGTATCCTGGTACGAAGAATGAGGAGAGGCAATACAGAATAAAGGAAAGGGTTCCAATAGGAGTATAGTTGCAGACATACTGGAAAGTACAAATGCATTGAAAGGTTAATTGAAAATGGCAGTGTTGGTTGTGAAAATGGCTAACAAACTCTACACAGGGCGACATCAATTTATAAACAAGATAGTCATGCTGAATCTTCACAAAGCACGGCTTGATTTCAATTGTTGATGTGAGGTTATTAAAAAAAGTGTCCTAATGAATTCTTGGGAATGTGTCATACAACACTGAAACATGCCCTTCAGCCCAACTTGCCCATGGCATCCAAAATACTCTATCTAGTCGTAACCAATCGTGTTTGCCCCATATCCCTCCAAACTTTTCCTATCCCTGTAACTGTCCAAATGTCTTTTAAATAAGCGATTATAGTTTCAAAAATAGATTAAAAAGGCAGGACCATCATTTTTTGGAGGGGAAACCTGCAGGAAGCTTTAATAGGCATCAAGGAGTGGAAATCACAATCAAAATGTAAAAGGCACAGGGAATTAACAGTGACACGAGGAAAAACGTTTTAAACTGCTACATTTCTGGGATCTGCGTTGAGGGAAAATTTGCAAGATGACACAGAATGGGCCAAAAATATAGAACAAATTAGTTAATCTGTTATATGGCTCATACAAGGGCTTCCTTCAATGCTGCAACTATTCTATGAAACTATCACAGTGAATGTGGCTCAAAGAAAATTACCTTAGTAATTAACTAATATTGGCGAAATTAACAGACTTCATTTAAAACTTAATTTAATCCCCAAAACCTGATGAAACAAGTCCTAAAATTTGTGGAAGCTATAGAGATAAGGGTTGCACAAGTTATCAACTTTAACATTTCATGGATTCTGGAACGGTTCCGACAGATTCGCTGCAGAATGCACTAGAGGTTCCAAGGTCAGTCTTTGTAACCCATGCCCTTCCAGTTTTGTGACATTTCTTGCTCCAATAGGATCAGGCATTATGCACCATACCAAAAGCAGACAATAACTTAACAGTGGCAAGACTAAAGATCAAAACAATCCGGGCATTTGTATGTTCTTACATGCAGGATTGCCCCTTATTCCAACCATGGATATTCCCTTGCTAGATGCAACTGGATAGTGGTTACTGACACGATGAAGCTCGGAACAGCCTACGACCGGTAAACATTCCTCAGTAGCCTGAGAAAATTCGCATGTCTCCATTGACTCTATACATTTCTACAGATCACTATCTGGATGCTTTCACAGCTTTACATGACAACTGCTCTGCCCAAGATCATAAGAAACTGGAGTTGTAACAGTTGTAGACAGAGCCCAGTCCAACATGCAAAGCAAACTCCCCCACCATCAAAACACTATCTATACCACGTTGCCTTGCAAAGCAGCCAACATAATCAAGGACCACCTACAACCTGGCCATTCTCTCTTCTCCCCTCTCCAGTCAGGAAAGCACAACCAGTCAAAAGCTTGAAAGCACATACCACCAAATTTAACAACTGCTTCTTCCCGCTATTATCAGGCTCTTGAATGAACCACTGAAATATTCCAAGGATGCATTCACAATCTATCCCTGTGGCTCTTGCACCTTTTATTTAATCTGCACTTCTCTGCAGCTGTAAGACTATATTATTCTCTCTTTTTACTTTGTCTTTATGCACTACGTGTTGTACTCATGTATGGTATGATTTGCCTGGATGGCACAGAAAATATTTGATTATATATTACTGTGTCTTTGAGAACTGAATGGTCCATGTGTTACGTGTAGGAAGGAACTGCAGATGTTGGTTTACACGGAAGATAGACACAAACTGCTGGATGACCCGAAACATCACCTATTCCTTTTCTCCAGAGATACCACCTGACCTGATGAGTTACTCCAGCATTTTATGTCTATCATCAGTCCATGCAGTATGATCTTGAAATATCAGCCCAATTGACAGTCACTACCTCCATTGCAAAGTGTTCTGATTATAGCTGTAGCTTTATTAAATCACCTGTGCTTGCATTAATATGAAGAAACCCACAGGAATAATCAACGCGTGTTGCATTAATCACGTTAAAATATATTTTACTCAATTCTTATTTCATTCAAATACATCGCAATTTGAATAGCAACCATCTCTTTTTTTCTTAGTTCACAGGAAGGAATTATAATTAGAAATTTGAGCTTTAACCTTCGTTACGAAACAACCTGCATGCTGAATCTGGTTGTGCATCATTCATTATGGTGCAAAAAAATGTACAAAGTGTTTACCTCTTCATCTTAAATAGAAGATGTTCTCCTTGGTCTAACAAAATAAATGCAATCTGGTTATCAAACATAAACTTATATGGTATCTGCAAAATCAGCGTATAAAACCGTGGCTGAGGCATATCCTTCAAAAGGATTTTTATGATGTCTGTGGTGATGTTTCTAAAATAAAAACAACTATAAAGATGGTTACCTGGATCTCCATGAAAACTATCCATTGCAGTATTCCGACGGGCTAGGTCAGCTTCAGTTGCCCAAATCTGTCCCGGCTTCCGGAGACCAACTATCGTTGCTTCCTGTACGGCAACGTGGTGCTTGTGTCTTTTTTGTGACTGTGGTGTGGGTGGACTACTACTATCAAATGACTGCTGAGAATTCTGAGAGGGAGACCGACTTTTTTCTCTGAAAATATGATAGCTGGTGGGGCTGGGGGAAATGTGGCTTGACTGACCAGAAGAAAAGTCATCCTCACTTGAAGTTAAATTTTCATTAGAACTACAATCTGGAGTATACCCGCCACCAACATCGTCGGCGCTTCCAGGTGAATAAGACCTCCGAGGCCACGTTAGATGTTTCTCGTGATCTGTAGTACCCTGGAGTTTTCCAGCGTCTCGCAAGTCACTACATGGTTTACCATCATTATCACGCAGCACTCCACCAATAAAAACACTTTCATACGGTTGAAATTCTTGCTGCCATGGTATCTTGTCTGGCTTGCCTCCATTGGCAGTGGTATGAATAAGATTATCCTTCAAGAACCTTGGATTAAGATCCACATCATCATATTCTGGGTCATAGCCACAACTGCTTTCTGTGGACCTACCTCTGAAAACAGGCATATGATACTCTGCTGATTCTGCAGTGACTGGCAAAAAATGCAATGACTTATTCCGCTCCATCTGCATGGCCTGGCTGCCAATTGTACTAATCTTGTCAGATACCTCCTTGTCATTGACTTTCACCAATCCTTTCTCATGGTGATATTCCACATTGACATACAGAGGCTTTTCCATACCTTTCCCATCTCCAGAGGAGTGGGAACTGGTTCTTTTGATCCTTTCAAAATTGGACCTCAATGCAGCTACACTTGTGCCAACTGTGGCTTTGTCCTTCCTGTCCATCTGTTCACAATCCTGGCTGAAACCTCGCAGGACATCCCTGTCTGGCGCTGCCACCGCCTTCCTCAATGAAGATGCCCTCTGCCTGGCTGGTGAGCTTTCGACTTCATCCCGAGCATCCACCTGCCACTCTTCACTCCCGGACTGCCTCTTCGAATGATCCTCCGCAGAAAGATACTTGGTTCTTTCCCCCTCCTCCCCTTCTCCCGGGGCAGCTTCCTGCGGTTGATCTGTGCCCACTTGTTCCACAAACACCGAAGACTTCCTGAAGCCCCATCTTTGCTTGTCATAGCTCTTCTTCTCCTTGGCCAGCAATGTCTGCAAGTAGATCATGCGGAACCGTTCCTTGTTTACCTCCAACTCCAGCTTCCGAATGCTGCACTTGCAACTCTCCAGCTCCTGCTCGATGTCGTCAACGCTCCTCAGTTCCATTTTGGGCGGCTCGGACTCGGGAAACTGCGCCTTCCAGGCCTCCGCGAATCCCACCGGCTCCACCATTTTCATATCATGGGAATGGCCGAGCAACGGGGTCAAAGGCAACTCATGCACACACAGAACAATGACCCAGACTCGGCACCACAACCGACCGGGCAGCTCCGCCCGCTCGCTCGCTCGACCTCCCTCCCGCACTCACTCACTCACGACAACTGCACCGGGCGCCGCCGGGCAGCGCGCGCCGTAACCGCCGCCGCCACGACTGTTAGGGGCGACCGTTGGTGCCTTTGCTGGAGACGCCCAACCGCGCCGCCGCCGCCGCCGCTCCACTGCCCGCTTCCATTCTCCTGCTTGCGCGACAAACAAAACGCTGCCCGCCCACCCACACCTCACGGGCAGCGGAAAGCCGAGTTGATTGATAGCACGTTTTGCCAATGAACTGCCAGCAACCTTCTCCCCTTCCCATCGGAAAGAGCAGGAATCGCCTCACGTCGCTCGCCCTTCTCCCTCGGGTGCCAACCAACTGCCTGCCTGCCTGCCTGGCGCTCGGACCTATGGTTCAGAAACCATCCCCAATCGTCATCTCATGTGAGAATCTGGTTGGTTACTAAACAGCACTTTTCATAGCCTATGCTTTTTATGCATTTATCAGGAATCGGAGGGGTAACTTTTTCCACACAAAGGGTGGATGGTGTATGGAACGTGCTGCCGGAGAAGGCAGGGACTATCGCAACGTTTCAGAAACAATTAGACAGGTGCATGGATAGGACAGGTTTCGAGGGATACTCGACCGAGTGCAGACCCGTTGGGTCTATTCCCCGAACGCAGGCAGGTGGGACCAGTGTAGCTGGGACGTGTTGGTCGGCGTTGGCAAATTGAGCCGAAGGGGCCGTTCCCACGCTCTATGATATGTCCCTCCCTGTGCAAATATGTGAGGATACAATGAAATCCCAAGTATTTTTTTTTAACAAATACTGTGAATTGTGATCATTGCTGAGAAATAGGAAATGTTTGTCAGCAGTCAATTTATGCACATAAAAGTCAACGGCAGGGAGGTACTTAAACAGCGTCCACAGATAATCTGTTTCATTCGTTGAGGGGAATCGTTAACAGTTTATCACTAAACAGATGTGCCTGCCTTCATATTTTCTTCTTATTACGACTGATTCCAAGGTTGCAACACTTAGTTTCTTTTTTCATTTTCATGAGAGATAAAATTATTCAAACCTAGAGATAAAATTATTCAAACCTACAGACAAAATGACCCCTGCCATTCCGACCTTAATTTGAATATTTGCATCTGGTTGAGATGTCAGGATTTCAACTTAATTGGGATGCAAGAAATGACAGATGCTGGAATCTTGGACAAAAGAACAAACTGTTAGGGGAACTCACCAGAACAGGTAGCATCAATGGAGGGAAATGTTTCAACCTTCCTTCAGACCAATTTGGAGTAGGCTTGGTAACAGCTCCATCCAAGACTTCAAGAAATTGCAGAGAATTGTGGACCCAGCCCAGCCGATCACACAAACCAACCTCCTTTCCATTGGCTCCATTTACATTTCACGCTGCCTCAGTAAGGCCACCAGCATAATCAAGGACGAGTCTCATCCCAGTCACTACCTCTTCTACCCTTTCCCATCAGGCAAGAGTTATAGACATGTGAAAATGCACACCTCCAGATGCAGGGACAGTTATTATCAGGCAACTGAACCATTCTATCAATAACTAGAGAGCAGACCTCAGGCACTTAGACTCAGACAAACACACAAAAAATTCTATATAAATCACAGCTAAAGTTTTTTAAAGAAAGAACATTGTGCAAAACAATTCAGAACAAAAACAAACCCATAGAATTAATGCAAGACGTGGTTTGCATTGTTGAAGTTTACTATTTGAAGATTTTTTTGTCTGAAATTACAGCAATACATGAAATACCTTTTGTGATATTAGTTAAGCCACTACATAGAACAGCACACATAAGAACCAACTTTTCATCCCACAATGACTGTGGCAAACATGATGTCAAATTAAACTAATCTCCTCTGCCTGTACATGATCAATATATCTTTATTCCTTGCATGTTCATGTCACAGTCATAGAGGCATACACATGAAAGCAGGCCCTCTGGTCCAACTTTCCCAAGCTGACCAAGATGCCCCACCTTCACATGCTCCAACTGCTAGCGCTTTGCACATATATCCCTCTAAACCTTTTCTATCGATATACCTGTCCAAATGTATTTTAAATGTAGTTATAGTACTTGCCCCATCTCCTCTGGCAGCTTGTTACATATACCCACCACACTGTGTGCCAATGTTGCCTCCAAGGTTTCTATTAAATCTTTCCCAAGTTAAACATATGTCGTCTGAACTCTCCTATTTTGGGTAAAAAGGCGTGCATCTACCCTACCTATTCCCCTCATGATCTTGTAGACAGACTAGAAATACAGAGTAGAAACAGGCCCATCAGCTCACCGAATCTGCGCCGACCATCGATCAGCCCATACACTAATACAGTCCTACACCACTTTGGACCGTACCATTTTACCAAAGCCGATTAATCTACAAACCTGTATGTCTTGGAGTGTGGAAGGAAACTGGAGCACCTGGAGAAAACCTCCGTGGTCATAGGGAGATCATACAAATTTCATACAGACAACACACATAGTCAGAATCGAACCCGGGTCTCTGGCGCTGTGCTGCCATATACTCCTCTATAAGATCACCCCTCATCCTCCTGTGCTCCAAGGAATAATGTCCAACCTCTCGCTATAGCTCAGGCCCTCGAGCCCTGGCAACATCCATGCATATATTTTTTGCACTCTTTTCAACGTAACGACAGGGTGACCAAAACTGAACACAATACTCCAAATGGGGCCTTTCTAACAAGTGTACCATAACATCCCTAATTCTATACTGAGTACCCTGGCTGATGAAGCCCAAAGTGCCAAAAGCCTTCTTGACCACCCTATCTATCTGTGATGCCACTTTCAAGGAACTATGTGCTAGGGTTCTGGGGAGTGTTGTAGAGAGTGTTGCTCTACAACACTCCCCAGAGCCCGACCATTCAATGTGAAGGTCCTGCCCTGGTTTGACTTCCCAAAATGCAACATCTCACACTTATACTCCATTAACCATCCCTCAGTCCACTTGAATAACTGATCAAGATCCAGTTGCAATTTTCAATAACCATCTTTGCTATCTACAATACCACCCGCTTTACTGTCACCTGCAAACTTACATTCTCACCCAAACCATTGAAATAAACCAGTAACAGCAATGGGCCCAACACCAATCTGTGAGGCAGACCACTAGTCATAGGCCCCCAGTGCAAAAAATGATCATGGCTGATCATCCAAAATCAGTACCCCATATCCCTTGATTCCCTTAGCCCTAAGAGCTAAATCTAACTCTCTCTGGAAAACATCCAGTGAATTGGCCTCCACTGCCTTCTGTGGCAGAGAATTCCACAGATTCACAACTCTCTGGGTGAAAATGTTTTTCCTCATCTCAGTCCTAAATGGCCTACTCCTTATTCTTAAACTGTGACCCCTGGTTCTGGACTCTCCCAACATCGGAAACATTTTTTCTGCATATAGCCTGTCCAATTCTCTGAGAATTTTATACATTTCTATGAGATCCCCTCTCATCCTTCTAAATATGAGCAAATACAAGCCCAGTCGACCCATACTTTCATCATACGTCAGTCCCGCCATCCCGGGAATTAAGCTGGTGGACCTACGCTACACTCCCTCAGTAGCGATAATGCCCATCCTCAAATTAGGAGACTCAAATTGCACACAATACTCCGGGTGCGGTCTCACCAGGGGCCTGTACAACTGCAGTAGGACCTTGCTTCTAAATTCAAATCCTCTCTCAATGAAGGCCAACATGCCATTGGCTTTCTTCACTCCCTGCTGTGCCTGCATGCTTACTTTCAATGACTGACGTACAAGCACACCCAGGTCTCGTTGCATCTCTCCTTCTCCTAATCTGACACCATTCAGATAATAATCTGCCTTCCTGTTCTTGCCACCAAAGTGGATAACCGCACATTTATCCACATTATACTGCATCTGCTATGCTTCTGCTCGCTCACCCAACCTCTCCGTCACTCTGCAGCCTCATAGCATCCTGCTCACAGTTCACATTGCCACCCAGCTTTGTTTCATCCGCAAACTTAGGGATGTTACATTTAATTCCCTCGTCTAAATCGTTCATATATATTGTAAACAACTGGGGTCCCAGCACCGAGCCTTTTGCCACCTCACTAGTCACTGCCTGCTATTCTGAAAAGGACCCGTTAATTTCTACTCTTTGCTTCCTGTCTGCCAACCAGTTCTCTATATCAACCCATGTCAATACCCTAGCCCCAATATCATGTGCTCTAATTTTGCACAATAATCTCTTGTGGGGGACCTTGTCAAAGGCTTTTTGAACGTCCAGATACGCCACATCGACTGGCTCTCCCTAATCCATTCTACTTGTTACAACCTCAAAAAATTCCAAAAGATTAGTCAAGCATGATTTCCCCTTCATAAATCCATGCTGACTTTGACCGATCCCGTCACTGCTTTCCAAATACGCTGCTATAACACCTTGAATAATTGACTCCAGCATCTTCCCCACTACCAATGTAAGGCTAACTGGTCTCTAATTCCCTGTTTTCTCCCCTTTCTTAAAAAGTGGAGTTACATTGGCTACCCTCCAGTCCACAGGAACTGATCCAGAGTCAAGAGCACATTGGAAAATGATCACGAATGCATCCACGATTTCTAGAGCCACCTCCTTGAGTACTCTGTGATGCAGACACATCTGGCCCTGGGGATTTATCTGCCTTCAATCCCAACAGTTTACCTTACACCACTTCCTGATAAATGTGGATTCCCTTCAGTTCCTCTCTCCCACTAGATCCTCGGTCCCCAAGTATTTCTAGGAGATTGTTTGTGTCTTCCTCTGTGAAGACCGAACCAAAGGACTCGTTTAACTGCTCTGCCATTTCCTTGTTTCCCATTATAAATTCACCAGTCTCTGACTGTAAGGGACCTACATTCGTCTTCACTAATCTGTTCATTTTTACATACCTATAGAAACTTTTACAGTCAGTTTTTATATTTCCTTTCATGCTCTTTTTCCCCCTTCTTAATTAACCCCTTTGTCCTCGTCTGTTGAGTTCTAACATTTCTCCCAGTCCTCTGGGTGGCCGCTTCTTCTGGCCAATTTATATGCCTCTTCCTTGGCTTTAACACTATCCTTGACACCCTCCTCAGCAACGGTTGATCCGCCTTCCCAGTTTTATTTTTTTTCCAGACAGGGATGAGCAATTTCTGAAGTTCATCCATGCGGTCTTTGAATCTTCGCCATTGCATCTCCACTGTCAACCCTTTAAGTATAATTTGCCGGTCTATCCTAGCCAATTCCCGTCTCATACCTTCTAAGTCTCCTTTATTCAAATTCAGGACGCTAGTCTGAATTTACCCTGTCACTCTCCATCCTACTGCAGAATTCCACCATATTATGGTCACTGTTGCCCAAGAAGCCTACCACAACAAGATCGCTAGCTAATCCTTCCTCATTACACAATACCCAGTCTAGTATGGCCTGCCCTCTCGTCGGTTCCGCTACATATTGGTTTAAAAATTCATCCTGTATGCATTCCAGGAAATCCTCGTCCTCAGCGCTATTACCAATTTGGTTGGCCTAATCTATATGTAGATTAAAGTCTCCCATGATAACCGCTGTACCTTTGCTACACGCATCCCTAATTTCCTGCTTGATGCTATCCCCAACCTCCCTACTGCTGTTTGGTGGCCTGTATACCACGCCTACAAGCGTTTTCTGCCCTTCGCTATTTCGCAGTTCTACCCATACCTATTCTACAGCATCCAAGCTAATGTCTCCCCTTGCTATTGCATTAATCTCCTCTTTAACCAGCAATGCCACACCACCTAGATTAGCAGGGGGGTGGGATCTCGTGCAGGACAGAGGCACACGAGTGGCTAGAAGTTGGTATGGTGGATGGTGCAGGAAAGGTTAGTGGTCGGAATAGACAGGTGAAAGGCGGAGAGCGAGGAATGAGGGTTGATTTAAACTGCACGTATTTTAATGCAAGGGGTCTGACGGGTAAGGCAGATGAGCTTAGAGCATAATAGGTACGAGCGACTGGGACGTTGTAACCATGAATGAAACCTAGTTAAGGGATAGGCAGGACTGGCAGCTCAATGTTCCAGGGTACAGGAGCTTCAGGAGAGACAGGGGTGAGGGAAAAAGAGGAGGGGTGGGTTGCATTGGTGGTTAAGGAGGATGTCACGGCTGTGTTCAGAGGTGACATTACGGACGGTTAATCTAGTGAGGCTATATGGATGGAGCTGAGGAACAAGAAAGGGTTAATCACCTTGTACTACAGACCCCCAAATAGTCAACGGGAATTAGAAGATCAGTGGTGCTGGGAGATTGCAGACTGCTGCAGGTCAAATAAGGTTGTTGTAGTAGGGGATTTTAACTTTCCCAATATAGACTGGGAAAATCATAGCGTGAAAGGTTTAGATGGGGTGCAATTCCTCAAAAGTGTTCAGGGGAGTTTTCTTAAACAGTATATGGAGCCCCCCACACGTGAGAGGGCAACGCTGGATCTAGTATTTGAGAAATTGGGAAGAGTAAGTTAATGAAATGTGTGTGGAGGAGCCTTTTGGGACCAGTGACCACAGTTCAATTAGGTTTAAGATAGTTATGGATATGGACGGAGAGAGTCCACGTGTTAAAATGCTCAACCGGGTTAAGGCCAACTTTGAGGGTGTGAGAGAAGGTCTCGCTCAAGTTGACTGGAGCAGGTTATTTGAGGGGAAAGGAACATTGGCCAAGTGGGATGTTTTTAAAAGTGTACTGAAGAAAGCTCAGGATGTGTACGTCCCTGTTAGAGTGAAGGGCAAAGCAGGCAAACGTAAGGAAGCTTGGCTGACGATAGAAATTGAGACGTTAGTCTAAAACAAGAAGGGATAGGCAGGTATAGGCAGCTGGGATCAAGTGCATCACTGGAGGAGTTTTGGGAACTAAAGAGTAAACTAAAAAAGGAAATCAGGGCAAAAAGGGGCCAGGAGATAGCTCTGGTGGGTAGCATTAAGGACAATCCCAAAATATTTTATAAATACATAAGGGGGGAAAGGGTAACTAGAGAGAGAGTGGGACCTCTCGGGAATCAAAGCGGTCACCTCTGTGTGGAGCCACAGGAGATGGGCAAGGTACTAAATGAGTATTTCACCTTTGTATTTGCCAAGGAGAAGGACAGTAGGACGGAGGAAATTGGAGCAGTCATGGAAGTGTCTTGAGAGCAGTCATAGTTACTGTCGAAGAAGTACTGAAGATACTGTCGTGTTTGAAGGTAAACAAATCTCAAGCGCCTGATCAGATATATCCGAGGACATTGCGGGAAACTAGAGTGGAAATTGCGGGAGCCCTGGTTGAAATTTACGAGTCTTCCTTAAATACAGGAGAGGTGCCGGGAAGACTAGCACATGTTGTGCCTCTTTTCAAGAAGGGCTGCAGGAAAAATGCTGGGAACTATAGGCCGGTGAGCTTAACATCTGTGGTTGGTAAGTTCCTGGAGAGTATTCTGAGGGATAGGTTATGCAGGCATTTGGATGGGCAAGGGCTGATAAGGGATAATCAGCATGGTTTTGTACGTGGAAGGTCGTGTCTCACAAATCTGATTGATATTTTTGAAGACGTGACCAAAAAGGTTGATGAGGGCAGAGCTGTAGATGTTGTGTACATGGATTTCAGTAAGGCATTCGACAAGGTTCCGCATTGTAGGCTGCTCTGGAAGGTTAGATCGCATGGGATCCAAGGAGAGATAGCTGCAGCATCTGGATCGATTGGCCAGGTGGGCGGGAGGAGTGGTTGATGGAATTTAATACAGAAAAGTGTATTTTGGGATGTCGAACACGGGCAGGACCTACACAGTAAATGGTTGGCCTCTGGGTAGTGTTGTAGAGCAGAGGGATCTAGAAGTGGCGGTGCATGGTTCCTTGAAGGTCGAGTCGCAGGTACATAAGGTGGTCAAAAAGGCATTTGGCACTTTGGCCTTCATCAGTCAGAGTATTGAGTAAAAATGCTGGAAGGTCATGTTGCAGTTGTATAAGTTGTTGGTGAAACCGCATTTAGAATATTGTGTTTAGTTCTGGGCACCATATTATAGGAAATATATTGTCAACTTGAAAGGGTTCAGAAAAGATTTACAGGAATGTTGTAGATCCTGCTGCCATCTTTCACAACCATCTTAACTACAAGGATTTTGCCAGGAATAGAGGGTGTGAGCTATAGGGAAAGGTTGAGTAGGCGGGGTCTCTATTCCATTGATCGCAGGAGGATGAGGGGAGATCTTATCGAGGTATACAAAATCATGAGAGGAATAGATCAGGTAGATGCACAGAGTCTTTTGCCCAGAGTAGGGGAATCGAGGACCAGAGGACATAGGTTCAAGGTTAAGTGGAAAAGATTTAACAGGAATCTGAGGGGTAACATTTTCACACAAAGGGTGGTGAGTGCATGGAACAAGCTGCCAGAGGAGGTAGTTGTGGCTGGGACTATCCCATCATTTAAGAAACAGTTATAGACAGGTACATGGATAGGACAGGTTTGGAGGGATATGGACCAAGCACAGGCAGGTGGGACATTGTTGTACCAGCTACACTAGTCTTCCGCGAGTTGGGCCGAAGTGCCTGTTTCCACACTATCAATCTATCTTCTCTTCTTTTGTGTGGCGTGCACAGCCTAAAGTTGTTGGACAACTTGTTGTATTTGATCTTCCGTTTGTGCACGTCGAGTTGATTGCATTAGTTGAAACAGGGTGGACCACGTGAAGGTTGCAATCTTCCACCCCACTATCAATCTATGATTGTCTACGACACCTACTCTTCCTTTCTGTCTATCCTTCCTAAATATCGAATTCATTGCATGAAGCCAAGTGTCTATCGAGTGCAGAGCTGCCTATCACGTGGAATCTTATCAACTGCCTTGTTGAAATCCATATAGACAATGTCTAAAGCTTTGCACTTGTCAACCTTTTTGGTTACTTTAAAAAAACTCAGATTTGTGAGACAAGACTTCCCAAAACCATGCTGACTATTCCTAATGAACCCATGAATACTCTCCACTAACATATCTACCACATATGTAGAAACAAAGAACTGCAGGTGATGGTTTATACCAAGGATTGACACAAAGTGCTGGAGTAACTCAGCAGGTCAGGCAGCATCATTGGAGGCAGTATTTTTTCCCTTGACTGTGCAGGGACACCTTTCAGGTGAGGCAAGGGTTCACATGCCCTCCTCCAACCTCATCTACTTTATCCGCTGTTCCAGGTGTGGAATCCTATATATTGCTGAGACCACACATAGACTCAGCGATTGTTTAGCTGAACACCTTTGCTCAGTCCACCTCGGCCTACGTGATCTCCCAGTTGCCAAACACTTTAACTCCCCTTCCCATTCCCATACTGGCCTCAGCCCTGGGTCTCCTCCATTGTCAGAGTGATGCCAAATGTAAATTGGAGGAACAGCACCTCACATTTCCCTTGGGCAGCTTGCAACCCAGCGGTATGAATATTAAGTTTCACTGTCTGTGCTAACTCGTTATCACCTATCCCACTGCCAACAATGGACCATTGTGGGCTCCGCATTTCCTTGATTATTGTGGCCTTCTGCATATATTCCATTCATGTGTCCTAAGTACCGTCTTTATCTCCCATTCCCCTTACTCTCAGTCTGAAGATGGGTCTTGACACAAAATGTCACCTATTCCTTTTCTCCAGAGATGCTGCCTGACCCGCTGAGTTACTCCAGCTTTTTGTGTCAATCTTCAGTTTAAACCAGCATCTGCAGTTCCTCCCTACACTTCTCTGGAGAAAATTATTTTTCTCCATAGATGCTGCCTGACCCACTCCAGCATATTGTATCTACCTACCACATATGTTAGGCTCTCTGATCTATAGTTCCTAGGCTCTTTCTTGCATCCTTTCTTAAATAGAGACACAATATTAGCCATCCTCCAGTCTTCCGGCTGCTCACCTGTATCTAATAATAATTCATATATCTGAGCCAGGGCACCTGTAATTTTGTCTCTAGCTCCCTACAGTGTCCTTGGATATATCTGATCAGACCCAGGAGATTTGTGATAAGCCTTAGGATGTTCAGCACCTCCCCGACTGTAATACTGACTGAGCTCAAGTCATTGTTTAACTGCCGCAATTTCCCCAGTCTTCGTGTATTTCTTCAGGGTTAAAAGAGGATAAATACTCATTGAGAACTTTGTGGTCCTCCTGGGGCTGCATACAGAGATGACCACTTTGGTTTCTGTGGGGCCCTATTGTCTCTCTAGTTACCCCATTTCCCTAAATGTACATAAAAACTCTTTGGATTTCCCTTAATATAATCTGCCAGAGCTATCTCCTGCCCCCTTTGTGCTCTTCTTGTTAAGTATGCTCCTCTGTTCCCGAAACTCCTCCAGAGATGCACTTTTTCCAGCCCAGAGCCTCAATTTCTCTCGTCATCCAAGCTTCCTTAAGCCCATCTGCCTTGCCTTCACTGTAGCAGGAATATGAATGCCCTGACTCTTGCCATCATATGTTTAAAAGCATCCAACTTTCCAGATGTTTCTTTACCTGCAAACCTACAACAATCAACTTGAGCAAGTTCCTCTCTCGTACTATCAAAACTGGCCTTGCCCCAATTCAGATTATAACTTGCGGGCCCGCCCGGTCTTTATCCGTAACTATCTTAAAGTTAATCACTCGTCACTGGTCCCAAAATGCTCACCCATGAACACGTCAGTCACTTGCCCTTCCCAATTTACGAAGATAGATCAAGCCTTTCCCTATACATATTGCCTGAGGAAACTTTCCTGAACACATTTGACAAATTCTAAATGCTGCTATTTTATCTGCTTCCACCACATCTCCAGCAGTGGGTTCCAGGCATCCAGCGCTCTGTAAACAAAAAACTTGCCCCGCATATCACCTTTAAACACTCAGCTGCTGATCTTGCAGCTTTGCCCTTTTAAGGTCTTTTCCACTATGGAAAAAATGTTCAGATTATCTACCCTATCTAAGCCTCTCCTATGAGGTCTCCCCTCAGCCTCCGATGCTTCAGAGAAACCAATCCAAGTTTGTCCAACCTCTCCTTGTAGCTAATACCCTCTCATTCAGACAATCTGCACTCTCTCCTAAGCCACCACATCCTCCCGATAATGAGCCTTCCAAAGTCCTATAAAGCTTCCTCACTCTTATTCTCAATGCCCCAATTGTTAAAGGTAAACATAACATACACCTTCTTTCATAGAAACATAGAAAATAGGTGCAGGAGTAGGCCATTCAGCCCTTCGAGCCAGCACCGCCATTCAATATGATCATGGCTAGAGCCAGGATGTTTAGGCGCTAAATATCTCTGAAATAGGCAGGCAAAAAGGCATAATAAAATTACAAAAAAGGCATGAAAAAGGCATTTATTGACAAAAAAGGCATTTATTTCCACCACCAAAATATGGTTAAAAATGATAATTATAAAGGTATACTACATTAAATAACCAAAGTTGCCTGGTTGCACATAATTACTAGCATTTCTTTCAAATTTCAAAGGTTGAACAAGTTAGGTCTTTATTCTTTGGAGCGCAGAAGGTTAAGGGGGGGACTTGATTGAGGTCTTTAAAATGATGAAAGGGATAGACAGAGTTGACGTTGATAAGCTTTTCCCATTGAGGGTAGGAAAGATTCAAACAAGAGGGCATGACATGAGAATTAAGGGACAGAAGTTTAGGGGTAACATGAGGGGGAACTTCTTTACTCGGAGAGTGGTGGCTGTGTGGAATGATCTTCCTGCAGAAGTGGTGGAGGCAGGATCGATTTTAACATTTAAAAGTAAAGTGGATAGGTATATGGACGGGAAGGGAATGGAGGGGTATGGTCTGAGTGCAGGTAGATGGGACTAGGGGAAAATAAATGGTTGGCATGGACTGGAAGGGCCGAGAAGGCCTGTTTCCGTGCTGTAATTGTTATACGGTTTATTATATGTTAAATTATCTGGTGTTAAACAATGCCGTCTGTCAGACAGAATATGCTTCAGTTGTGAAAAACTTCTTTCTACCTCAGCTGAGGTCACACGTACCGAAATACAGTGAAATTCCTTTATTGCATACAGTTCAATAAATTATTACTATAGATAAGCACAATCCCAGATTAAGTATAAAATGTATAGAAATAGTTCAGAGACCTTATGCAATGTGACCATATGGTCAGATCTTCAAAAAACAATCAAATTCTGAGACACAAACTTCCACGTACAATACCATGCTGACTATTCCTGATCAGCCCTTATCCATCTAAATGCATGCCCAATTGTCAAATGTAGTTTAAATAAGATGTGAAGGCTGTAGATGGTCTCATTAGGGCTGACACCTTAGCAATATTGTCCTAAAAATGCAAAATCTTTTTGGTTCAAACAGGATCAGATTCCCTTGTAATAATACATCAATGTCAAGTGTTCTTAAGACCCCAGCTGTGCAAGCCTTGAAGCAACTCTGTACCCGGATCATTTTCAGCAATCAGCAATTTTGAGAAAGGGGACAAAACTGTAAAAAATCACCTTAAAAAATGAACAATAATTTATTGGGTTTTGAGGAAAGGTTCTGATCCAAAACATCACTTATCTATGTTCTCTGGATGAGTTATTCCAGCACTTTGTGTCTTTTTTTGTGAACCAACACCTGTAGTTCCTTGTTTATCGGGCTTTCTGTTGTCCTTGCGTTGGTTACATTGACTAAGCTATGAAGAAAGCATGGTGCTTTGCAGTATATTGTGCCATCTGGTGGCTCTGGTACAAACTCAGCTTTGTTATTGCAGTTAGAGTGATAGAGTGACTATACAGTACAGAACACGCCCACCAGCCCACCTTGTCCATGGTGACTAAGTTGAACATACTGGGCTCGTCCAAGTTGTCTGCATTTGTCACATAGGCCTTTACACTCTTCCTATCCATATATCTGTCCAAATGTCTTTCAAAAGTCATAATTTTATCTGCGGCCATGGCTTCCTCTGGCAGCTCAATACAGATATAGACAACCATCTGAGTGGAAAAAGATGTCCCTCTGAAATCCCTCCCCTCTCACAAGTCAAACTCCTCTAGTTTTAGAATCCTCTACCCTTGGAAAAAAAATAGAGCCTTCACTTGATCCATGCACATGACCTTGTATATCTCAATATGGTACCCTGAGCCTCCTAGGCTCTAAAGCCCTCTGGCACTGTAAGGCAGTACCTCTACCGTTATGACACTGTGCCACCCAATTGGCCTTGTAAAATTGTTCTTGGTGTGCAGGATAGAACTAATGTATGGGTGATCATTGGTCAACGCGGACTCTATGGGCCGAAGGACCCGTTTCCACGCTGTGTCTCTAAACTAAAATTTGACAGATTCCACCCTTTCTAAGCATATTCCACTTTCAGTTCCAGTCTATATTGGAAATGTTAAAATTCCCGACTATGACAACATGATTAGTGTTGCAGCTGCCTGAAATCTCCTGGAATATTTGCTCTTTTAATTCTATTTGACTATTTGGGGGGGCCTGTAGTACAATCCCAACAAATTGATCAGCCCCTTTTTATTGCCTCATTGGATGAACCATCTCATAGTGCTGCCATGCTCCTTAATCAATAAAGCAACAACCCCTCCTCATATACCCCCACATCTATCTCTCCTGTAACACATGTACTTTGGAACATTAAGCTGTCAGTTCTGTCCCTCTCTTTGCCTGGCTTCCGTAATGCTACAACACATCAGTCACAAGTACAGTGAAATTCTTTGTTTTGCATACAATACACAAATTACACAAAGAGCCGCCATATATCTGGTGCTGATAAAGTTACAACATACTCATTAAAGTCCTGATGGTGCCTTTTTGTTTACCCCCCCGCCTCTCCCTTTCCCCGGGTCCCTCTTTTTATTTTGGGTGGGCCCCACACCACCCCGTTGGCTCCCTCTTTGTTCTCGGTGGCCCACTCTCTCCCTGCGACCCATCCTCGGCCTGACCGCTTCTCCCCCTTATATGGTTCGCCAGCGAGCTGTCCCTCTCCTCTCCGCTCATAACATAGAAACATAGAAAATAGGTGCAGGAGGCCATTCGGCCCTTCAAACCAGCACTGCCATTCATTGTGATCATGGCTGATCTAACCCTATCAATAACCCGTGCCTGCCTTCTCCCCATATCCCTTGACTCCACTTGCCCCCAGAGCTCTATCTAACTCTTGCTTAAATCCATCCAGTGACTTGGCCTCCACTGCCCTCAGTGGCAGGGAATTCCATAAATTCACAACTCTCTGGGTGAAAATGTTTTTTCTCACCTCAGTCTTAAATGACCTCCCCTTTATTCTAAGACTGTGGCCCCTTGGTTCTGGACTCGCCCAACATTGGGAACATTTTTCCTGCATCTAGCTGGTCCAGTCCTTTTATAATTTTATATGTTTCGATAAGATCCCCCCTCATCCTTCTAAACTCCAGTGAATACATGCCCAGTCTTTTCAATTTTTCCTCATATGACAGTCCCGCCATCCCAGGGATCAATCTCGTGAACCTACGCTGCACTGCCTCAATCACAAGAATGTCCTTCCTCAATTTAGGAGACCAAAACTGTACACAATACTCCAGATGTGGTCTCACCAGATCCCTATGCAACTGCAGAAGAACCTCTTTAGTCCTACACTGAAATCCTCTTGTTATGAAGGCCAACATTCCATTAACTTTCTTCACTGCCTGCGGTACCTGTAAGCCAACTTTCAGTGACCGGTGCACAAGGACGCCCAGGTCTCGCTGCACCCCCCCCCCCCCCCCTTACCTAAACTAACCCCATTGAGATAATAATCTGCCCCCTTGTGTTTGCCACCAAAGTGGATAACCTCACATTTATCTATATTATACTGCATCTGCCATGCATCTGTCCACTCACTAACTCGCTCCTTCAGCCTTCGTGCCACAGGGGGGCACCTCCCACAGCCGACCTTGAAGGTGTGGAAGGTTAGACACCCCCAGACCGCCTCCAGCATCAGCCGGTGCAGACAACTCTCTCCACCTTCCGCTTCCCAGTCTTCGGGGACGTGCTGGAGTTGAGCTTTGGACCCACTCCTGCCAATTCTGTCCACTAACCATTCTTTCATCACTATCCATACTGGATTCCATCTGGTTTCTCTCATCACTTTCCTTGTCAGAACTAGCCTTTTGCTGTTTCCACACCTCTTTCCCATACCTGCCCCTCAACCCATCTGTTTCACCACTCCCTCTTACCTCTACATACTAGCTATGTCCAATACATTCTCAGTCACAAAGACGTGTCTTGACCAGAAACATGAACTCTCCCGTGCCTCCACAGATGCTGCTCGACCTGCTGAGTTTATTCAACGTGTACAGGTCCATAATGATTTCCCAAGTTTGTACTCATTACACTTGCCAATGAAGGCAAGCATGCCAAATATCTTCTCCATCACCCTTTCCATCTGAACCATCAATTTCAGGGAACCATGGACATGTATTCTTAGATCTCTCTATTTAACAACACTCTCCAGGGTTCTACCATTTACTATGCAGGTCCTGCCCTGGTTTGACATACAAGAGTGCGACACCTCACACTTGTCAGAGTTAAATTCCACTTGCCATTCCATGGACCCCCTTCCCAACTGAATTAAATTCTGTTGCTAACTTAAATACCCTTCCTCACTGTTTACTGTATCAACAATTTTGATGTTATCTGCAAATTTACTAACAATGTTAACATTGTCATTCAAATTGTTAATGTGAATAACAAACAACAGTGCACCCATCACCAACCCATGCAGCACCCCCACTGGTCTCAAGGTTCCAATCGGGGAAAAAACTGCCCCTTGACTTCCTCCACCAAGCCAACATTGAGTCCAATTGGCAAGCTTACGTTGGATTTCATACTATATAACCTGCCAGACTAGTCTAACATGCGGGACTTTGTCATCATCAATCCTTTTGATGATCGCTTCAAAAAATTATCAGATCCGCAGAGACACAGTTTCCCATTTAGTCGAGACCCAAGAAGGGTCTTGTGGGAGGAAACAGGAGCTCCCAGACTTCGGACTGAAGAAGGGTTTCGATCCGAAACGTCACCTATTCCTTTTCTCCGGAGAGGCTGCCTGTCTCGCTGAGTTACTCCAGCATTCTGTGTCTATCTTCGCTGTAAACCCGCATCTGCAGCTCCTTCCTACACATGATCTTCCACAACCCCAGTGACCGCTTATCCCGGCCACATTGCCTTATTTGCAGCACCTCACACACGGTCTCCCCGCTAAGGAGCCCGCCGGACAAACTGCTTTCCGCCGTTCCTATTGGTCGACTATGATGATCATTCGTTGTCCTATTGGTCGGGCAATGGGTACGTGGCTCCAACTACGGCCGCCACCGGTAATACCGCCATCTGATAGGTTGCTCGCAGCTTCCTGGTTCGGTGATTGGAGGAGCGGCGTGTGAGTCGGGCGGCGAGGCTGAGCGGGGACGCGGAGTCGAGGAGAGGTGGTCTATCGGGACCATGGCGTACCACAGCCTGCTGCAGGAGTACCGCCACATACCAGTGGTGACAAGAGCCTACACTACTGCCTGCGTGTTGACTACTGCTGCCGTGGTAAGTAAGCATTCCTCGTCCCTGAAGGACGCTTCGCTGTGCGTGTATCACCGGGCTGCGCGGATCCGCCAGGTGCCGGGCATCTGGCTGGCTCAGCTGATGCGTGTTGTTTCGCTCGCCGACTCTGTCCCTGTCTCGCAGCTGCGAGAACTGAAACAGCCTGGGGAAACTCAGATAGCATCTGTGGAGAGCGGGACGGTTTCATATCGATTACCTCTCGTCAGCATTGAGAATAGTGGCTCAAGCAACAGCAGTGAAGCTTACTGTTGAGTGCAGTTCCTTTGGTATTTGCTTTCCAGAAAAGCTTTACAGTTAAATGACTTTGGAAGTCAACCCAGGGCAGGAAGGGTCTCGACCCGAAACGTCGCCTATCTCCTTCGCCCCTTAGATGCTGCTGCACCCGCTGAGTTTCTCCAGCTTTTTGTGTAACCCCCAGGACAGGACAGGTCTGAAGAAGGGTCTCGACCCGAAACGTCGCCTATCTCCTTCGCTCCTTAGATGCTGCTGCACCCGCTGAGTTTCTCCAGTTTTTTGTGTAACCCCAGGGCAGGACATACACAGTAAATGACATCGCCCTGGGCAGCGTTGTTGAGTAGAAGGATCTAGTACAGGCACATAGTGCCTTTAAAGTGGCGTCACAGGGATATAGGGTGGTCAAGAAGACTGTTGGTACGTTGGCCTTCATCAGTCAGTGTATTAAGTATAGAAATTGGGATTACACAAAAAGCTGGAGAAACTCAGCGGGTGCAGCAGCATCTAAGGGGCGAAGGAGATAGGCGACGTTTCGGGTCGAGACCCTTCCTGCCCTGGGTTGACTTCCAAAGTCATTCTTCAGACTGGTCAGGGATCAGGGAAACGAGAGATATAAACAGTGATATGGAGAGATAAAGCAAGAACAATGAGTGAAAGATATGCAAAAAAGTATTGGTGATAAGGAAAACAGGCCTTTGTAAGCTGTTTCTGGTGTGAAAATGAGAAGCTAGTGCGACTTGGGGGGGGGGGGGGGGGGGGGGGAGAGATGGAGAAGGAATGTCAGGGCCCGAGGGCTGAGGGAGAGGTGGGGGGGTGGGGGGAAAGGAGCAGTCTGGGTTAACAGAATTGAGAAAATTCAATGTTTAAGCCCAGAGGATGCAGACTCCCCAAGCGGAATATGAGATGTTGTTCCTCAAACTTGCGGTGTTGTTCACTCTGGCCATGGAGGAGGCCCAGGACCGAGAGGTCGGATACGGAGTGGGAGGGGGAGTTGAAGTGCTGAGCCACCGGGAGGTCGGGTAGGTTATTGCGGACCGAGCGGAGGTGTTCGGCGAAACGATCGCCTAGCCTCCGCTTGGTCTCACCGATGTAGATCAGCTGGCATCTGGAGCAACGGATGCAGTAGACGAGGTTGGAGGAGGTGCAGGTGAACCTCTGTCGGACTTGGAATGACTGCTTGGGTCCCTGAAAGGAGTGGATGGGGGAGGTGAAGGAACAAGTGTAGCATCTCTTGCGGTTGCAAGGGAAAGTGCCCGGGGAAGGAGTGGAGCAGGAGGGAAGGGAAGAATTGACGAGGGAGTTGCGGAGGGAGCGGTCTTTGCGGAAGGCCGATAGGGGGGGAGATGGGAAGATGTGGCGAGTGGAGGGGTCACGTTGGAGGTGGCGAAACTGGCGGAGGACTATCTGTTGTATGCGCTGGCTGGTGGGGTGAAAGGTGAGGACCAGGGGGACTCGGCCCTTGTTGTGAGTGGGGGAATGGGGAGAGAGGGCAGTGTTGCGGGGTATGGAGGAGACCCTGGTGCGAGCCTCATCTATAGTGGGGGAGGGGAAACCCCGTTCTCTGAAGAACGAGGACATTTGCGATGACCTGGTGTGGAACACGTCATCCTGGGAGCAGATGCGGCGTAGTCGGAGGAATTGGGAATAGGGGATGGAGTCCTTACAGGAAGCAGGGTGGGAGGAAGAGTAGTCCAGGTAGCTGTGGGAGTCAGTTGGTTTGTAGTGGATGTCAGTCAGGAGTGTGTCACCTGCAATAGAGATGGTGAGGTCAAGGAATGGTAGGGAAATGTCGGAAATGGTCCAAGTATATTTGAGTGCCGGATGGAAGTTGGTGGTGAAATGGATAAAGTCAGATAAATTGGGATGTTGTGTTACCATGTAGGAAGGAACTGCAGATGCTAGTTTAAACCAAAGATAAACACAAAAATCTGGAGTAATAGCGGGACAGGCAACATAGGGAGAGAAAGAATGGGTGACGTTTCGGGTCGAGACCTTTCAGACGGAAAGTCACGGGAAAGGGAGACATATAGAGATGATGATGTAGAGAGATAAAGAACAATGAATGAAAGATATATACAAAAAGTAATGATGATGAAGGAAAGGCCATTGTTAGCAGTTTGGTGTGTGAAAACAGTAGGCTGGTGCGACTTAGGAATGGAGAGTGGGGGAATGCCGGCATTACTTGAAGTTAGATAAATCAATTCATACCACAGGGCTGTTAGCTGCCCAAGCAAAATATGAAATGCTGTTCCTCCAATTTGCGTTTAGCCTCACTCTGACAGGGAGGAAACCTAGAACAGAAAGGTCAGTGTGGGAATGGAAAGGAGAATTAAAGTCTTTAATGCCTGAAAAAGAGTCCCGATCTGAAACATGGTCTGTCCATTTGCGTCAATAGATGTTGTCAAAATGCTTGAGTTCTTCTAGCAGTTTGTTATTCACTCAATTTCCAGAATCTGTGTCCCTTTTGCTTCCAAATAGAGAAAACGTAGGTTCAGAGTCCTATTGTGTGAATCTACATGTTGGGACTTGCATCTGAACTGTTGCATTAAAGGGCATGATGTCCTTTTTTATGTTGGGCATAAGATGAGAAGTAGGGCAAAACTTGTTTTGTTTCTTCTTCCTTGCCAACAATCAATTACAAGGAATAGCGGTGGGGGGAAAAAAGGCCATTTGGTGCCTCAAACTTGCTCTGCCCACTCCCTCATTTGTCATATTCTTATTTCTCTCACTATCCAAAAACATGTGGACCACAACCAAATGTAACATGTTGATAGGAGGAAGCAAGTTCAATAACTATTGAGGAGGATGTCCAATGCCATCTGTCTATGTGGTTTTGATGGCATGCTATTCAGTGTTCTAATTGTGAAAATGAAAGAGACTGCAGGTGCTGGAATCAGGAACAAAGACAATGCTGTAAGAACTCAGAGGATCAAGCATCATCAGTGAAGTGAAGAGTTTCCACGCAGAGTGGGAAGTGAGAATCGGTGTGGGGGTGTGGGGGGGGGGGGGTAAGGCTGATAGGTGGAGCCAAATGGGTAGGAGGTGATGAGGAGATGGAATCAGGTGGGGGGAAGAGGATGGGAGGAATAAACAAAAAAATAGATGGAAAGGTCACTGTGTGAGAGGATTTGTGTACGTGGAGGGAGCATGGTAGAGATGTTACTGCATGCTTCTGCCCAGGTACTTCTAGTTGTAAGGCCACAGATTTTGGAAGTGCTGCTGGAGCAGCTTGGCCAAGTACAATAAAGCTCTGTTAATCCAGCACCCTTAGAACATTTGCATACAATATGAAGTCCTGGTACATAGAACTGTAGATGCTGGAATCTTAAGCAAAAAAGAAAGTGCTGGAGTGTGCCAGGCAGCATCTGTGGAGCATTGATGTACATATGGATCCTGGAGTCCAAGTTCATAGCTCATGAAAGGTGGCAGCACAAGTAGAGAGGATGATAAAGAAGGCATATAGTATGTTGGCCTTCTTTGCTAAGGGCATTGAATATAAGTCAGGGAGTCATGCTGCCACTCTATATGACTTTGGTTAGGCTGCATTTGGAGTATTGCATGCAGTTCCGGTTGCTACGGTACAGGAAAGATGTAGAAGCTTTGGAGAGGGTACGGAGGAGGCTTACCAGAATGCTGTATGCATCAGAGGGTTTCAACTACAGGAATAGGTTGTATGGACTTGAATTGTCTTCTCCGGAGCTCGGAGGTTGAGGAGAGACTTGTTAGATGTATATAAAATTATGAGGCATCGATGGGTGGACAGTCAGAACCTTTTTTCCCATGGTGGAAATGTCCAACACTAGTGGGCATATAAAATTAAAGTTTAAAGTTGAATGGAGATATGTGTGGCGTTTTTTACATAGCGGGTAGTGGGGGCCTGGAACGCATTGCCAGGGGTGGTGGTGGTGGCGGCAGACATGATGGTGTCGTTTAAGAAGCTTTTGGACAGGCACATGAAAGGGCGGGAATGGAGGGATATGGATCATGTGCAGGCAAATGAAATCCGTTCAGCGAGGCATCATGTTTGGCACAAACATTGTGGGCCGAAGAGCCCGTTCCTGTGTTGTACTGATCCATGTGACAGATGCGGAAACGTTGGGTTTTTAGAAAAACTGGTGGATTAACGGAATTTTACTGTATTGATATTAAATAGTAAGAGTAGACGAGTCATTTTGCAAAGAGTAGGTGTAAACGGGTCATTTGCAGAATGGCAGGCAGTGACTAGTGGGGTACCGCAAGGCTCAGTGCTGGGACCCCAGCTATTTACAATATATATTGATGATCTGGATGAGGGAATTGAATGCAACATCTCCAAGTTTGCGGATTCTTGGGGGGTTGGACAGGCTAGATGCAGGAGGATTGTTCCCGATGTTGGGGAACTCCAGAACAAGGGGTCACAGTTTAAGGATAAGGGGGAAGTCTTTTAGGACCGAGATGAGAAGATCATTTTTCACACAGAGAGTGGTGAGTCTGTGGAATTCTCTGCCACAGAAGGTAGTTGAGGCCAGTTCATTGGCTATATTTAAGAGGGAGTTAGATGTGGCCCTTGTGGCTAAAGAGATCAGGGGGTATGGAGAGAAGGCAGGTACAGGATACTGATTTGGATGATCAGCCATGATCATATTGAATGGCGGTGCAGGCTCGAAGGGCCGAATGGCCTACTCCTGCACCTATTTTCTATGATTCTATAAGAAATGAATTTCAGCTAGAAAGTGGTGCAGCGGTAGAGTGCCGCCTTGCAGCACCAGGCACCCAGGTTCGATCCTGACAATGGTTGCTGTCTGTATGGAGTATGTACGTTCTCCCCGTGACTGTGTGGGTTTTCCTTGGGTGCTCCAGTTTCCTCCTACACGCCAATGGCGCACAGGTTTGTAGGTTAATTGGCTTTGGTAAAATTGTAAATTGTCCCTGGTGTGTGTAAGATAGTGCTAGTGTATGGGGATTGCTGGTTGGCACGCATTCAGTGGGCTAAAGGCCAGTTTCCATGCTGTATCTCTAAACTAAAGTGAAACTAGAATACAACTGCTGACACATAATATGAAACCAGAGAGTGCTGGTACTTCATTTGTCCACTGTGTGCCACAACTCTTTGTAGAGTTGATGGGATGTTAAAGCTGGAGTTTCTTTGCTCTTTTCTGTCATACATGTGTGTTTTCCAACACAACAGGTGCTATTTTTACGTATCCCATCGTCTCACTCAGAGTCCAGGCATGGGTTGAGATTATGAACTCCAACTAAGAATGAAAATGGAGGATCTCTTGACTTGTCCTGATTCAAACTATGCACCCGATAAAACCTAATAACCCATATCAAATTTGGCCTCTTTGAAAAGCATGAAGCACAAGCTCCAACAGTGTTTAATTCCTCTCCACCTATTTCCTTTGTAAATTGTCCCTGGTCCCTCTCCATATAACTGTAGTCTACTGAGTAATGTGAGCCAGTTTGTTTGTTTGGACTTTGGTTCAAAAGGCTGTGTCATATGGTGAGATGGTGCTTGCTGCTTTAATATCTCGCTTGTCTTTTCACAGCAATTGGAGTTCATTACTCCTTTTCAGCTATATTTCAATCCTGACTTGATCGTCAAGAAGTATCAGGTAAGTTGTAAAATTCTTCGTTCCACGTTCCTCAATTTATTTACCAATGCCAGAGTCTTATTAATTAATTTAAACTAAAGCAGGTGACTGACTGAAAATTGGTGTTGAGGTCAAGATCGGGTCAGCTGTGATCTTGTTGAATGGTCAAATGGGCTTGAGGGGCTGAATAGCCTGCTGCTCCAACTTATTTTAGAGTGAGCGTCATACAGCTCAGAAACCAGCGCCTTGACCCACCATGTGCCTGCAGCCATTTGTACTAATCCAATTTACCCACATTCGATCCATAACCATGTATTATTCCTAGGCGATTTAAGTGCTTGTCTATATGCTTCTTAAACGTTGTGAGAGAACCTTCGCCATCTCGGGCAGCTCATTCCAGATTCCAACCTCTCGCCTTAAATCCGTGTCCTCTTACTGTAGGCATCCCCACCACAATAGAACCACAATATCTACATGACCTATCCCCCTCATAATCTTGTAACCCTCTAAAAGGTCGCTCCTCAGGCTCGTCCATTACAGGAACACAAACCTAGCCCATTCAAAATGTCATAAAAAGGAATTGCAGATGCTGGTTTATACCAAAGATAGACACAAAATGCTGGAGTAACTCAACATTATCTTTGGAAAATATGGATAGATGATGTTTTGAGTCTTGATCCGAAACATCACCTGTCTATTTTCTCCAGGGATGCTGCCTCACCCGCTGAGTTACTTCTGCATTTTGTCAATATCTTAGTCCATTCAACTTCTCCTTTCGAACTGAAATGCTCTATTCCAGGCATCATCCTGGTGGATCTCCTCTGCACGGTATCTAGCACAATCGCATCCTATACTGTGGCAACCAGAAGTGCCCACAATATTCCAATTGAGGCTCAATCAATATTTTCTAAAGTTGTTACGTGACATTCCAGCTGCTATATTATATGTCATGGGTAAAAATAACAAACATCCCATATGCCATCTTCACCCTCTCCACCTATGCTGTCACTTTCAGGACTTTATCCAATGTCCCTGTGTTCGTCAACACTCCCCAGGGTGTTACCATTTACTGTGTGTATTCCACCTTTAATTGCCCTCCTTAAATTGATCTACCTGCACTTTTGGGGTTTAAATTCCATCTGCTCTGCTCAACTTTCCAGCCGATCTGCTCCATGCTGTATCCTTCAACAACCTTCAACTATATATTGTCATGTCATTAACAAACGTACTTATCACACCTCTTGCACTCACATCCAAGTCATTAAGGTACATCACAATCACCAAAGGTCCCAACACCAACTCTTGTTTTACACCTCTGGTCTTAGGCATCCGGGCAAGAAAAACAATCCTCTCACCACCTCTAATTGGATATGGTAATTTTGGCTCCACTTGCCCAGCTTTGACTAGATCCCTTGGGCTCTAATGTATGGAAGCATAAGGAAATGTAAGACCGTAAGTTTGCCATTTTTGAGATATTGGCCAATTCCTTTTGTCTACCCCATATTCCTAAATGTTTGCAATTATCAAAAATCTCAGAGTTAATGATAATAATTGACCTTGACATTGGTAGAAGGGAATTGCCTACCTGCCATTTGCAGCTATGTTTTTCCTATATTTGCTCCTGATAGTAGATATTGATGGTAGCATTTAAAAAGCTTTTAGGTAAGAACATAGATATCAATCACGTGCAGGCCGGGGAGATTAGACATCATGACATTTGACATCATGTTCCGCACAGAGATTGTGGGCCAAAGGGTTTATTCCTGCGGTTTCTATCTTCTAAAGGCTTGGTTCAAATTATTAGCGGTGGTTAAACCACTGTGCCTTGGTTCACATGACAGTAATAAGAAACCAAACCAATACCAATCCAATGAGCCCTACCCTCCACAAGTGGCAATGATTTATATTTTAATCGTTGTTTTCTTGCGTCTTGAATTTGAGTCATGCTCCTTATGTAATAGTACCAGGAACTGCCCACCATACTCTGTTTGGTCTAACCATTTCTTAACCCTTGTGTCTCCACCTCTGGCTGCCAAAGCCAGCACTTCATGAGGCTTTGTTTAATTTATTGTGGTTAAATGCTGTATGCAAAAAAAATATCTAATTTGAACTGCCACTGTTTCTAGTTTTTAATTATTTACTGTGTTCTGTCTCAATTTAGGTTCAAACTTGGCATTAAAATCCATTGCCACATTTTTGCCCATTTACTCAATTTGTCAATATTTCTCATTTGCTGCCTTCGTAAACTCTGCTGGAAGTTGCAAACTTGAATTTGTGGCTTATTATTACTTCATTTAAATCCTTAATAAATGAATAGAATGACTGAGGCACCCCAAGACACATTATAATCACTGCTTCCATTTTAACCAGGATAACAATATGTCTATTCCACGAATTTCAACTTAAACAATCTCTTGTCAGAACCTAGCATACACCAATGTAAATAATATCAATGGATAATCCCCGGTCAATATGTCAGGTACAAAATGTTCCATCTGATTCATCAGGTATACCTTGCCATTTAACCCATGCCATTAGGTCAACTGAACACGTTAAGATATTAATTCACTCAGTCATGAAATAATTCAATAATTTCTTACGGCTGATTGGACTATTCATTGGTTCCCCCTCCATGCCCTACCTTTACTTTCACCTTTAGTACCAAGGGGCACCATTTACCAAACTATGGTAATAATTCCCAAAAGCTAGTAATAATCGTGTAGTTCTTATTTTGTTAAATCAAACCACTGAAAATAAAAATGTCACCAAACCGCTTCACCTCACTGAACATCTCTTTGCTGCTGTGGTTTAAGTGATTGGGTTAAATTAAATCAATATTCTATTTGTGATTTTAATTAATTAATCTCTTGTTTTTCAGGTTTGGAGACTACTAACTAATTTTCTTTTCTTTGGCCCTCTGGGGTTTAGCTTTCTGTTCAATATGATTTTTTTGTATCCTTTTGTGAATTATGGATGGGAATGTCAAGTGAATTTGGTTTGAATAAGAATGCAAACAGTACACCAATGGTTTTGGGTCTATCACAGAGGATATTTTACTACACTATATACTTAGTAATGAGCTCTGAGCCAAGTTTGGGTAAACATCCCAACAGTCAGAGAACACTTGCATCATGAAATTAGAATATAATTAGTATAATGTTTAAAAGGAAGAGCGTATAATGGATACTAAGATTGAATAATTTATACAAGGTATTTGCGGAATCTTCATACCTTAATCCTTCATGTCGATGTAAATTGAACTATGTTGAACAATTGATCAGTAAAATGTTAACATCATAGTGTATAAAATCTGTCCACACACCTTTTGATCAAGTGCAGTGCACCAAAAGCAACCAAAGTCATGTACAAGAAGTAAGTAAAGGGCCTGTCCCACTTGGCAATTTTTTCGGCGACTGCCGGCGTCATACCAAAAGAATATGAACATTTCAAAATCCAACGGCGACAAAAAAAATGTTGCGACACTTGAAAAAACATCGTGCGTCAATATGTCATCACGTCACGTCACGCTGCAAATTTTTCAGTGACCTGATACGTCAATCGATGATGCCGGCAGTCGCTGAAAAAATTGCCGTGGACCCCAATACAGAACTGATTATCTTTGGATCAATGGAAGAGGGAAGTAAATTAACTGTTTTCCAAGAAGCTCTTCTTAATTATGGTTTAATAACAGCAAAAAAACGCATACTCAAATTCTGGAAAAACACAACCACGCTAACGTTCAAAATGTGGATTTCAAATGTGTTGGAAACGCTACATCTTGAAGAAATGAGATTCCTCCTACTAGGCAAAGTAGACCAATTCTTAAAGACTTGGTCTCCTTTTATCGACTTTTTGCAAGCATATGGTGCAGCATAACATAACCTTAGAAATTAAATGGTTCAGAACCGGGTGACGGATGGGTAAAAATATGAAATAGGTATATCAAAAAGAGTCAAAAGAGTTTATTGTCATGTGTCCCTAACAGGACAATGAAATTCTTTCTTTGCATAGCACAACAGAACATAGTAGGCATTGACTACAATTATATACGTAAATACACACATGAATTAATAAAGTGCAAACAACAGATGGAGGGATATTAATGTTCAGAGTTTTGTCCGAGCCAAGTTTAATAGCCTGATGGCTGCGGGGAAGTAGCTATTCCTGAACCGGGTCGTTGCAGTCCTCAGGCTCCTGTACCTTCTACCCGAAGGTAGCAGGGAGATGAGTGTGTGGCCAGGGTGGTGTGGGTCCTTGATGATGCTGCCAGCCTTTTTGAGGCAGCGACTGTGGTAGATCCCCTCGATGGAAGGAAGGTCAGAGCCGATGATGGACTGGGCAGTGTTTATTACTTTTTGTAGTCTTTTCCTCTCCAGGGCACTCAAGTTGCCGAACCAAGCCACGATGCAACCGGTCAGCAAGCTCTCTACTGTGCACCTGTAGAAGTTAGAGAGAGTCCCCCTTGACAGACCAACTCTCCGTAATCTTCTCAGGAAGTAGAGGCGCTGATGAGCTTTCTTAATAATTGTATCTGTGTTCTCGGACCATGAAAATCTTCACAGATGTGCACGCCCAGAAATTTGAAGCTCTTGACCCTTTCAACCATTGACCCATTGATATAAACAGGCCTGTGGGTCCCCATCCTACTCCTTCCAAAGTCCACAATCAGTTCCTTGGTTTTGCTGGTGTTGATGGCCAGGTTGTTGTGATGGCACCATATGGACAGTATATCTCTCCTAATTTCTTTTTTACTTTCTTTACTTTCTCTTTTTCTCTCAATCTTCTTAGCTTTTTATCTCTGCTCTCTATCTCGTTAGCTATCTGTTAATAAAATTAAAAAATAAATAAATAGATAATAAAAAGTCTCCGTGGGACAGGTCCTTTAGCAAGATAAAACTAAAAATGATGTATACAGAAAGGCAAACACTAATGCACATGGCATTTGAGAGAGATGGCAGGAGCAAGAAACAGTAACAAACTGAAACACTGGTTTATAGATTTTTTAAAATACGTGCATGTCAATTTTGACTATGAAGATATTTAGATTTAAATTATTTCAGGGTATTCATCCCTTGGAATAAAAGGAATGGGCAATATAATTTTTATAGAATTGTACGGCATAAAAGTAGGCGCAATGGCCAATCATATCTGTGCCAATTTATTGGCCTATTTGCATGCTCACCCAGAGACTTGTTAAATGTTGTGAAAGTTTCTGCCTTCACCACTCTACCAGGCAGTGTATTCCAAACTCCAACCAGTGTCTGGGTGAAAATAATCTTCCTATCTCTTCTGAACTTTTTCTCCTTACTTTGTCACCTACTGATTCTAGACACCTCCATGGGGAAAAGTTTCCAACTCGACGTAATCTATGCCCATCATAATTTTGTACACCTTCATCAGGCTGCTGCTCCGCATTACCCAGGAAGGGTCCCAGCACCTATCCTTGTTCACAGGCTTATAAAAGCAGCCTTCCACAATCATTCTCATTATCTTATTTTAAAAATAAATTGGAATTCAGTTTGCCTTTATCCTGACTATGGTTGCTGTCTGTATGGTGTTGGTCCATTCTCCATGTAACTACATGGGATTCCTCCGGGTGCTCCGGTTTCTGCCCAGCTGTATCTTTAAACTAACCTGAACTAAATGCCTTGTTAAATAAAGTCCATGCAGCCTACATCAACTGCATTGCCCTCATCTATATACTTAGATACAACTACAAAAATCTCAATCAAATTAGTCAGACACGATCTCTCACCAGCAAAGCCATATTGATTATCTCTGATCATCCTTGGCTTTGTAAGTATATATTGATTTTTGTTTTCAATAACTTCTCTACTTCTGATGTGAGACCATGTGTACTTACCTGACATGTCCTTGCTATGCTTCAATAAAGGAACCACGTTGCTGTTCTCCAGTTTTCTGGTTTGCAACCAGTGGCCAATACACCTCTATAAGATCACTTCTCTTCCTCCTGCGCTTCAAGAAAAAAAGTCCTAACCTGCTCCATCTCTCCCTGTAGCTCAGGCCCTCGAGTATAGAAGTTGGGATGTTATGTTACGGTTGTGCAAGACTTTAGTAAGGTCCCACTTGGAGTATTGTGTTCAATTTTGGTCACCCTGTTATAGGCTGGAAAGGTTGCAGGGAAGACTTAGGAGGATGTTGCCAGGCCTCGAGGCCCTGAGCTACAGGGAGAGGTTGAGCAGGCTAGGACTTTTTTCTTGAAGCGCAGGAGGATGAGGAATGATCTTATAGAGGTTTATAGGAACATGAGAGGAATAGACAGGGTAGATATGCAGTTTTTCACCAAGAGTAGGGGAATAAAGACCCTGGGGACAGGTTTAAGGTGAAAGTGTAAATATTTAAAAGGAACCTGAGGGGAAACATTTCAACACATATACATGGGTATATGGAATGAAATGCCAGAGAAGGTAGTTGAGGCAGGTACTATCACATAATTTAAAATACATTTGGATGGTTACATGGATAGGAGAGTTGGGACTATGGCCAAACGCAGGCAGGTGGGGCGAGTGGCAGGTGGGCCTTCTTGGTTGGTGTGGGTAAGTTGGGCTGTAGGGCCTGGTTTTATGCTGTATGACTCTGTGACTCTATGAACAGCTTCGTTCCCCAGGATTAGGTATACAACTGCCCCATTCCTTATAAATCGATCTATGTACTGGCACAAGAAGTTCTCCTGAATACAATCCAAAAATGGATTCAGGCCTGGGGTGGTCTTTTGCATAAATAAATGCCAAGGTTTAATGAACCCTGTAGCAAGAAGGTCTGGTGTGGAGAAAATAAAATAACAGTGCAGAACTTAACAAAGTGAATGAAACAAAAAAATGAAATGTCGAACAGTGCAGCAAAGGGACATTGTTGGCCCACAATGTCTGTACTGTACGATGCCAAATTAATCCCCTCAGGCTATCCATAAACCTGTTCAATGGCACAATCATATATATGCTTTGCAACATATGAGGAAGTTCATTTGCCATACAGTCTTACCAATAAAAAGTAACAGAACACACAAAATATATTTTAACATGAACATCCACGACAGTGACTCCTCCGCATTCCTCACTGTGATGGAAGGTGAAAAAAAAGTTAAATCTCTCCCTCCTTTGCTCCCCCCGGCGACATAAAACAAACCAGAGAACATTAACACATACTTTTAAAATACACTAAAATAACAAAAAAAGACGAAAAGGACAGACAGACTAGGCGAGGCTGCCATCAAAGCCACTAGAACGTGCCACCAGGGGCGCCGCCTGATTGGCAGCCCCGCCAACAGTCTGTCTTTTTTTCGACTTGTTTAAAAAATTTTAGTGTGTTAAAAGTCTGTGTAAATGTTCTCCAGTTTGTTTTATGTGGGGGGAGGTGGAGGGGGAAACTTTTTTTAGGTTTCTTGTCGGAGATGCGATTAACTTGCATAACATACTTGGCTCATAAAGTATTCTTGTGATTGTGATTGATTGTGGAGCGCCACCCGGTGGTATATAAATCCCCGTACCTGGTTGCTGTGTGGGTAACTGGAAGGTTTATGTTTGGTTTCCAAATCCTTGTTGGGTTGGATCAGAAACACAGTTGCATGCTATCTTCTTTTACCAGTATTCCAGATACAGATATTGTCGAATGTTGGAAGAAGGATCGTTCAGGGGAAGAACGGCTGATTTTCTGCTCATGTTTATTTTTGGTGGTATTTTAATGACAGTATCCTTTTGTCAAGTGTTATTTTTGTCGTCGCTGACATAAATCTTAGGCAGTCCCTCGGGATCGAGCATGATTTGCTTTCATTTAAGTTTGTGGCTGTCAAAGTGACTGATGAGCCCAATGTGGAACCCACAGATTCTTCCACAGATGGAACAATGTTGAAGGCGCGTGAGTAGCCTAGATGGTGCACTTCTTCCACCACAAGGTGGGCCTCTTGGTGCTGTATCTTACATGGACTCTAGATTCTTGGTGCCATACCAAATGCTCCTCCATTATGAATGGTCATGGCCCAAGGATTCTGAGGTCAGTGAGGTATTTTTTTCTGGAGGTAGTTTTGAAAACGTCCTTGAATGATTTCCTCTGATCACCTCACCATGAGAGAACTTGTAAAGAAAGCACCCATTTTAGGTTTATTTAAGTACTAAAAATCTGTACATTACTTCCATCAGAATATTAATAAAATTCCAATACAAGTTAAGACATAACCATCCTTGTGCAAGATGCACTCCAGCATGCGGTATTCCCAGCTTTAGAAGATGGCCACAAGAGCCGGTGGGCACCACATGCATCCTCACCAGGGATATCCGAGCACGGGTATATCCTTGGAAAAGGGGCAGGTAATTGAGAAGCGGAACCCTCAATGATCTGCTGCCTGGATTTATGAACAGCCATCTTGGCCAGGTCTAGGATTATCTGGAGTTTATTTGAAGGGAGGCTTAATATAAGTATATAAAATTATGACAGGCATAGATGGGGTAGACAGTCAGAACCTAGATGTTGAGGAAGGCCATAGTAATCTTCATGTCAACAATGAAGATTGTCCCTGTCGATAGCACATCTTCCCCAGCCAACAATGGGCCATTATGAATTCCACCCTTCCCAAGGTCATCTGTTCCCGACCCGGTTTTGTTCTGGCATTTTCTCGCCTCCCCATCTCTATCAGTCTGAGGAAGGGTTCTGACCTGAAACGGCACCTATTCCCTTTCTCCAGATATACTGACTGACCCACTGAGTTACTCCAACACATTGTGTCTATCTTTAGATTGTGATATATTGTTTAAATACTGAAAAGAGCAATGAAAGAGCGTACTGACGAGTGTGTGTGTGTACACACCTCGGGCAGCCAACAGGCCTGCTTTGATTCACTGCAGGGGAACAAATGACCGGCCTTGGAACATTCTATGATCCTTGACTCTGGAGCACTCAGCTGTTTGGAGTCTTTGCAAGCTTATTCTTCCTGGGCCAGGCCTTCACCATCATGCTGGTTTACATCTGGAGCAGGAGAAACCCATTTGTACGAATGAATTTTTTTGGACTGCTGAACTTCCAGGCTCCCTTTTTGCCGTGGGTGTTGATGGGATTCTCATTGCTTCTGGGAAACTCTGTCATCGTTGACTTGTTGGGTAAGCTATAGCTATCATGTGTAAATGGGTGTGAATTCTGCTGAATCATTCCATGTTCATTGACATTTAAATGGGGTAAAATCAGATTGATGAGAGCCACTAGAGAGCTAAGGGTTAATTCAAGGCTTAAGCTCACGTTGTTTTTTGTCCTACGAGTGACAATACAATAAATATACAATCTAGCTTTCTATTATGGCTGCAGCACCCACGCTACAACAGTCCTTTCTTTATCTTAAATTTTCTTAAAATTCTTCAGTCCTGCCCACAGACAAATGCTGGCGATTAGTCCTTGCACATGCTGATGATATGTCGGCATTAAAGTCTAATCTTGCCTTTCAAGCATTTTATTGCGTGCAGTTCTGGTCACGCCATTATAGAAAGGATGTGGACGCTTTGGTGAGGGTGCAGAACAAGTTTAACAGAATGCTGCCTAGATTAGATGGTATTTGGATACAAGAAGAGGTTGGACAAACTTGCATTTTTTTCTCTTGAATGCCAGGGATTGAGGGGAGACCAGATAGAAGTATAGATAGGGTGGATGGTCCTTTTCTCAGGATGGAAATGTCAAAGACTGGAAGGCATAGCTTTAACGTGAAAGGGGCAAAGTTAATGTAAAGGGCTTGTTTTTTCACACAGAAATTGATGGGTGAGTGAAACACACTGCCAGGAGTGGTAGTGAAGGCAGAAGTGTTTGTGGCATTTAAGAGGCTTTTACAAAGACATATTAATATGCAGGAAATGGAGAGATATGTTGTAAGTGCAGGCAGATAAAATTAGTTTATCTTGGCATCATGTTTGGCACAAACACTGTTGGATGAAGGGTCTGTTCCTATACTGTACCTTTCTGTGTTCTACGTTCCCCCACCAAAAAACAAATTTCAACATATCTGAATGAAAAAGAAGAGCCACCTCGTTTCAGAACAAGACCCTTCAATTTGACTCGAAACGTCAACTGTCTATTTCCCTTCACAGTTGCAGCTTGACTTACTGAATTACTTCAGCTGATCTTTTTTTTTGCTTCTGTTAGTAGCATTTGCAGTTTCTTGTTCCTACAACTTGTCTGAAGCCTGACGATAAAAGTTCAGATAAATCCATCGCTATTGTCACCGATATTCTCAGTGGAAAGCAATTGTAATCCATCCATCTACATATTAGAATTTTAAGACTATAGGTGCGATTATAATCCAGTCACTAGAAATCCTGCTCCCCTTTGGCCAACAAACGACTATAATTTGTTCAAAGTATTTTTTTTCCTTTAATTTTTGAAGACAATAATATCGTTAATTTGGTCAGAGTGGATTTGACCAAAAAATCAACAATATTCAATGCATATTTAAAATGGTAATCCAAAGTTCTTTCAACAGTAGCTGGGAAAGTTTGTGCTTTTTTTAATTGAATTACAAATAGCTAAGATGAACTGTGAAGGAGCTGATGATTATTTGGCAACATTTTGATGAACGCAGAACAGAAAAGGTCATTTAACCCACAATGTCTGTGCCATACATGATGCTAAATTAATCTTCTCATCTTCAATAATATTTATGTTGAACATTTTGCCAGAATGACACCCTTCCAACACTACCTTCTATAGGAATCAAAACCGCCAAGTCAAATTATGAAGTTGTAATCATCTGGATTAGCCTTGTTGGAGGAACATTATCAAATGCCTTTCTAAAATCCATGTAGGCAACATTCACTGGCCTATCCTTATCAATCACCTTCTTCACCTCTTCAAATAACTTAAATCAAGTTAGTAAGACATGACCAGCTGCTGACAAAACCATGCTTATTGTTCCTAATTTCCCACTTTCTTTCAAATGCAAGTAAATCCTATACCATAGAATAGCTTCCCTAATGGTAATGTGAGGCTCACTGGTACATAATTTCATGAATGGCCTAGTCTTCCCTTCTCAATCAGAGGAACAATGTTGACTACCCTCTAGTCCATCAGGACCTTGCCTGTGGGACGGCGATACCCAGATATTTGTCAATGCCGCAGTAATCTCATCTCTTGCCTCTCTCATAAACTGGGATCCCAGCGGATTTATCCGCAATGCTTTTCATGAGACCCAATACCACCACCTTCTTGATCTCAAACTGCCCTAGTGTACTAGTATATCCCACACATGTCTCTCAGTCCTCCTTGGTAAATACTGATGCAAGGAGCTTGTTTAGTACCGTGCCTACATATTCTGACTCCAAGGTTGTTCTTCCTTTCGTAGGAAGGAACTGCAGATGCTGGTTTACACTGAAGATAGACACAAAATGCTGGAATAACTCAGCAGGACAGGCAGCATCTCTGGAGAGAAGGAATGGGTGACGTTTCGGGTCTCAACAAAAACATCACCCATTCCTTCCCTCCAGAGATGCTGCCTGTCCCACTGAGTTACTCCAGCATCTCGTGTTTAATTTCTTCCTTCCTACCTTCTCCCTACCTTCTCCCTGATCATAAAAAATTTTAAAGTTTTCTTTAATCTGATTTGCAAATGGCATTTCATACCCCTCTTGGCCCTTCCAATTCTCGAGTTCCAATGCTTGAGTTCTTTCCTGCTTGCTTTATATTCCTCCAATGCCTTGTCTCATTTCAAATTATTCATACTTACATATGCTTCCTTTGTCTTTTTCACCAAATTTAGAAACTGGTCATCCAAGGTTTCTTATCCCTCCTTGCTGAAACATGTCAGTCCTGAACTCTTATCAATTAGCCTTTGACCAACTCCCACATTTATATTGAATACTTTTCAATTGATTGATCATCGCTCAATGATTAAAGTTGTATACCAGCCATTTATAATCACAATACATTCATTTTCTTTAATATATTATCTACGTTATATATCCTATGTTTTGTTTCTTTAGGATCTCACAAATGTGTTATTTTGTCAGGTGAGGACCTGAATACCTATCCTAGCTGTTTGAAACTGGTAGTATACCCGTGGTAGTTGAGGCATAGAATATATTGTACTTCTAATATTGTTTCATCTGGTAGTGAGTGAATATGGGCAAGGGGCTGGTGCGTGATGATGTACAACTTTGTAGATGATCCTTGTCCATTTCCACATTGAAATAATACTTACTGCCCAGTGGATGTCAGCATTGAGAAGCGTGAATAAACCAGCTGGATTTTCCCTTGTTGCAGGGATTGTGGTCGGCCATATATATTACTTTCTGGAAGATATATTCCCAAATCAACCTGGGGGAGTGAAGCTGTTGGTGACGCCAGGCTTTCTGTAAGTCTTGCCTCTTCAGGTATTTTGTTAACACCATGTACAGAATGGGTTTGCGTGGAATCTTCCCTGCCTGAGTGGAATATTCTCCATTGCTGGCCATCTTCTGCTTGATATTGTTTCATTCCTAACATGTACCTGTTAGAACATTTGTGTCCATTAAGGCCTTTGCTTGATGCAGGGACATGGATGGATGTGCTTGGGGTGGAGAATCTTCAGCATACAAGTTAATTTGTCTTGAGTGCTGATCATTTAATTTTCAAAATCATTAGTTATTTCTCCTTCTCTAGTGAGTACACTGCTACTTGAACATTGTCCTCACCTTGCACCACTACTCTTCCATCCCATCTCCTGCCCAAAACCTGTTCACTGGTACCATGAACTAACAGTAGAAATGTTACAAAATTTTGAGATTTAAAAAATCAAGTCTGCAATTTATCCCATCAGATAAAGCATAAAAAGAAGTTTAATTTGACACCTAATTTACTTTCATATCTTCAGTATTGAGAAAGTTATGGCCATTTTCACACTCGGAAATTAGCATCTTGCTCCCCATTGCCTTGACTTAACTCAAAAGCTGTGATCTAGAAAAGTTAAAAGCCCATAACTTTCTTAAAAATTAAGAGAACTCAGTGAAATTTTCAGTTATTATATTCTTGATTGAAGCATTCTGAAACAAATATTAAACAATCTTACTTGGATTACCTGAAATTAAAGCATATAATTAGTTAGTTATCTAATTGTAGCTAATTACAAAATTCAATGAGTAGATCTAAACATCTATCCATTTCTTAAAAGATAAACTTTTTTTTAATTGCCTAAGTGTCCAAATAACATTCACACAATAATCCACAATATAACATAATTTTTAAATCTAATTTTCATGAATTTCTGGGCCAAATGGAAGGAATTTAGTGTTTGATTCCTGTAAATTAATGGCCATTTAAATCAACTAGCGAGTGGGTTTTAGTGGAATGCGGTGGATTAGAACGTTGCGGTTAGCGGTGAAGTCGGGAGGAAAAATACTGTTTGTTCATACATTTTTTGGGACCCCATTTCGCAACATAAAAATATTATTAAAGCCTCCCGAAAAACCAACTTTTAATATAAAAATAAACTACCTTTTTTTCTCTCCTACGCAAAATCCTTCCGGTTGTCTGCGCTCACGGCTTTTGAAGGTGATTTTTAAATTACTCTAGTTAACAATTAATTTAGAGTAATTTAAAAATACCTTCATTGATGAAATGTCGGAGCGATTTTTCTTCCGCAACAAAATCGCCCGACATTCATCGATTATCCCAGTCTGTCGAAAAACGGCACTTTAAGCCCGCCCCCCCTTTGAAAGGCGCCAAAGTCGCGCACACGGGGAGCGGCAGAAGTGCAGCGCCGCTAAAGGTAAGTTTTGCAACATACCTACTAATGTCCTTTACATATATCACAAACCGCGGAGGTCCCAGCACAGATCCCTGTAGAGCTCCATTGGTTAGACCTCCAACCAGAATATTGTTCTTGCACCACAACACTGCCTTCTATCAGTAAGCCAGTTCTGAATCCATACGACTAAGTCACTGATAATCCTGTGCATCTTAATCTTTGGTATCAGCCAACCATGGGGGACTTCATCAAATGTTGTACTAAACTTCATGTAGACACCATCCGCCATCCGATCACTTTTGTCACCTGAAAAAAAACCCGATCAAGTTGGTAAGGCATGACCTGCCATATGCAAAGCTATGCTGACTGGGAGTAAATCCTATCACGAATAATCCTCTCCAATTGTTTCCATACTTCTGACCCGAGTCTCACTGGCTTATAATTTCCTGAATTCTCTCTCTTTCCTTTAAGCAGAGGCTACTCATTATAGCAGCTAAAAAAAGATACAAACTGCTGGAGTAACTCAATAGGTTAGGCAGCATCTCTGGAGAACATGGATAGGTGATATTTCGGGTTGGGACCCTTCAGAATGATTGTGGTGCCAGATAAGTTGCATTATGTCATTCTTTTTGTATCTTTATCTCTGGCCTTAATCTATCTACATATCAACCCCCCCTTGCCTGTATCCACCTATTAGAAGTAGAAACAAGGAACTGCAGATGTAGGTTTAGAAAAAAATGACACCAAGTGACAGTATCTCTGGAAAACATGGATTGGTGACGTTTAGGGTGTGGAGATGACCCCAAACTTCACCTGTCTATGTTCTCCAGAGATGCTCCCTAACCAGATGAGTTACTCCAGTAATTTGTGTCCACCAATCAGTTGTCAGGATTTATCCTGCCTACCATCCCAACTTTCTTGCCCCTTCCTACCCCCACAGACTGACCACTTACCCATGTTTTCCAGAGATGCTGCGTTACCCCAACTCTTGGAGTCTTTGGTAGACTAGCATCTGCAATTCCTTGTGTCTCCGAGTTACACCAGCCACTGATTGTATTTGTAAAGCTGTCTTTGAGTAACAAGTTCCCCGTCACTACATTCCTTCTCTCCAGAGTTGCTTCAGCATTTTGTGTCTACTGAATAATGTAATTTGGGATTGGCCAGATCCTGCAATCACTACCTTATCAGTCTGATATTTTGTTTGTTTCAGCTGCTCTGCAAGTTGCCATTTGACACCAAAATTAATTTGCCTCATCAGCCCTCTTCCTGCACTTCATGTCGTCTTCTTCTCATGCACTACTCCTCCCTCCCCCACCTCACCTCACTGCCACCCTTCCATTTTTTTCCCTTGTCGACACCTTTCATTCTAGCTCACTCTGTAAAAACTCAACAATCCCCAGGGCTCGAGCCTGCGTCCACTAGAAACTCGCAGCAGTTGTAAAGATCATTTTGTAATTAACACGTGGCAATTACCCCTGCTCACTCTGATTTGCAGGAAGGCGATATTTGACGTTGCAGAGGAGGATCCCAATTACAACATGCTGCCTGAGGATCGGCCTGTGGGATTCAACTGGGGTCGTGAACAAAGGTTTGGGGATCAGAATGAACAGAACCCCGATGCTCACCAATGACACCTCGTATTTTGTAAGACTGGATGTTGCTGAAATGGAGTAAATTTATTTTAAGTTTTATTTTGCATAGAGACTGAGATGCTTTCACCAAGGTAGTAATTAAAAGTAATAATTGTTTTCAATTCTTATCATCAGCATCAAAGTGAAAAATATTTGTTGAGAATTATTGAGTCTTGAATAAGGTTATATACCAAGCTCTTATATTTTCTCAATTGTGCAGTGTGAATGCAGCAGGCTTCCTGATGAAGATAGTTCTTCTGATATCCACAGTAGTATTGCGTAGTGTATTAACAACTTTTTACGTGGTGTACAGCAAAGGGTTAGAAGGTGCTTTGTCAAATCAAACAATCGGTGGCATGGAGCCACAAAAACATCAAAGCAGAATTGCATTGGTCATAGGATTTAAGGAGAGCACAGGCAGAAAGGGTAAGTGTGAAAGAGGTGGTGGTGTAGCGAGGAAAGAGCCTTAGGGAGGAGATTCCTGGTGCTTGGGTTCTTGTCTGGAGCTCATGGTGCAATAATTGCTCACCATGACAGACGCCTGAATTAGAGTGTGGATATCGTGGAGTTAGAAAAGGTTATAATGATACGAGTGTGTAAGATTATGAATAGTTTGAAAACCACGATAAGTATTTTGTAGTTCAGTAGTATTTGGTAAAGGTCACAAGCGCAAGTGTAGAGTAAAAGCAATACAAGCAAAAAATAAGCAGTCGGGTTTTGCATGATCTGATCTGTCCATTGAAAATTCAGCTCCAGTTCAAGACAATAAGGTGCAAGTAGCTTGATTCAATTTCAAACAATTTGATTGTGAGATGGAGTTCGTACACCAGCTGCGATGCTTTCAGTTTTCCTGACCTTTGAATGTAGACCATGTAGACCTCCGGCCCATAATGTTTGAGCCAAACATGTCTAGCGGAGCTGATCTCATCTTCTTGCACATGATCCATATCCCTCTATTCCCTGCACTTCCATTATGCCTGTCTAAAAGGCTCTTAAATGCCACTAATGTATCTGCCTGAACCACCATCCTGGTAATGTGATCAAGGCCACCACCCTCTGTGTAAAAAAAACTTGCCCCGAACATGTCTCTTGCTCTCAACTTATAGCTATGCCCCCTAGTGTTGAACATTTCCACCCTAGAGAAAAAGGTTCTGACGGTCTATCTGTGCCTCTCCTAATCATATATACTTCTATCAAGTCTCTCCTTAACCTGTGACGTTCCAGAGAAGACGATCCAAGTCTATCGAACCTCTCCCTGTAGATGAAACCCGGTAATTCACGCAACATTCGGGTAAATGTCCTCTGCACCATCTCCAAAGCTCCGCCATCTTTCCTGTAATGGGGTGACCAGAACAGCACGCAATACTCCAAATGCAGACTAACCAAAGTCCTATAGAGCTAGTGGTGTGGAGCTCACATTGGGTCCCAAGATCCAATGAAAAATGAAGTGAAGGAGAAACAAAGTTTTACTCCCAGTTGTTGCTGAAGATTTTATGTATCGGATGCTTAATTTTGGATAAGAAAGGAATGAAGAGATATGCAACGTGCAGAATATGGTACTGTCAATGAAAGATAAATCACAATCTTATAGAATGGCAGAGCAGACTGAAGGAACCCCATCCAACTCCCCGATCCCCACCTTCAAACTGCACATCGTCACCTTATTCTTTCACTTTATTCCCTTTACCAGCACTTTGTGCTTTCAATATTGGAGTCATAGTTGTGCCTCACAGAAACAACTTGCCTATGCCAACCATGGTGCGCTATATACATTGGTCCCATCTACCTGTGTTTGCCCCATATCCCTCTAAACCTTTCCATGTACCTGTCCAAATCCATTTTAAATGTTGTTACAGTACCTGCCTCAACTAACTCATCTGACAGCTTGATATATATACTCTACCCTCTGTGTGGAAAAATGCCCCTCAAGTTTCTATTAATTTTTTCCCTTCTCACTTTCTACCTATGTCCTCTTGATTCCCTTAATCTGGGTAAAATATCTCTGTACATTCACCCTGTCTATTCCCATCATGATTGTATACACCTATGCCCAAGGATTTTAGCCACCTATAGCGAGAGGTTGCACAGACTGGTACTTTATTCCTTGGAGCACAGGAGGATGAAGGGTATAAAATCATGAGAGGCATAGATTGGGCAGTTGCACAGAGTATCTTGTCCAGAAAAGAGGAATCGAGAACAAGAGGACATAGGTTTAAGGTGAAGGGGGAAAGATTTAATAGGAATCTGTGGGGTAACCTTTTCACACACAGAGCGATGGGTGTATGGAACAAGCTGCCAGAGGAGGTAGTTGAGGCAGGGACTATTGCAACGTTTAATAAACAATTAGACAGGTACATGGATAGGACAGGTTTGGGCCAAACGCAGGAAGGTGGTACTTGTGTAGATGGGACATGTTGGTCATGTGGGCAGAAGGGCCTGTTTTAACACTGCATGACTCTGACCTCAAAGGTTCACCTCTCATCCTCCTGCGCTCCAAGGAATAAAATCCTACCCTGTCCAACCTCTCCCTATTGCTCAGGCCTTCAAGTCCTGGCAACATCCTCATACATTTTCTTTGTACTCTTTCCAGATTAACGACATGCTTCCAATGGCAGGTTGACCAAAACTGAACACAATATTCCAAATGCGGCCTCGCTTGTACAACTAACATACCATCCAAAATTCTTTACTCGGGGGTGACACGGTGGCGCAACGGTAGAGCTATTGCCTTACAGCACCAAAGACCCGGGTTCGATCTTGACCACATGTGCTTGTCTGTACGGTGTTAGTACGTTCTCCCCGTGACTTGCTTGCGTGGGTTTTCTCCGAGATCTTTGGTTTCCTCCCACACTCCAAAGACGTACAGGTTTGTGGGTTAATTGGCTTGGTATAAATGCAACATTGTCTCTGGTGTGTTTAGCATAATGGGCGAGGATCACTGGTCAGTGCGGACTAAGTAGGCTGAAGAGCCTGTTTCCGCGCTGTATCTCTAAACTAAACGCCTCTTGAGTGATAAAGGCCAGCGTACTGAAAGCCTTCCTGGCCATCCTACCTACCTGTCGTGCCACTTCCCTGTGTACCTGCACTCCTAGATCCCTCTGCTTTACAACACTGCCAGGTCCCAGTTCTCCTTTATTCGCTCCTCTGCTTTGCTTTTCCCCACTCATCCCCAAATGTAATGTTAGAGATCTCCATGCATGTTTGCCCACAACATCAGGAATGAACATGAATACCTTGCAAAGCTGACACTTTTGTCATTATGAGCATACCTGTCCAGCTTGCAATCTGTGCTCTTGCCAGCTCCCACACTTCAAAACTGCCCTTATTCCTTTGCTCTTCATTATGCTGTTTCCTGGATTGTTCTCACTTTCGCTCATTTGTTTCAAGGATCATTTCCTTTGCTTGCATTGTTCTGGATTTCAGTCTGTGTGCACTGCACATTATTACCTAAAGAGCTGCAATTGATAGTTCCACTGCCTCGGATGCAACAGTAACACTTCAGACAAGGCCCCATCATGAGTTTGCCATTGTTTTTTTAAAAGCATCGCAGCTAATCTTATTTATGTGAATGGTCAGTCATTGAAGCAACCTTGGTAGTGAGACAGCAGCATTGAAATGGCAATTAGATTTCTGTGACAGAACATCACTATGGGATACTGGTAATTTGAGAGACTTGTACTTTTCCAGCAGCAATAGCTTTACCATTATCTCACAACTGTCTGGATGATAGAGGACAAAATGGACAGAGATTAATCATCTAGTTATTCCTGTGGAATAGTTCTTAATTGCCTTCCTCTATTGTACATCTTGTCTGGAAATGATTGGAAACTCCGGTTCATCTGTTAATAAAGACTTCACATAATTTAAAAGATCAAGATTTTGTGACAAGCAAAACAATACACACTGTAAAAATAACAAAAATAACTCTTCCTCTTTCTTGGTACTAGTTACCTTCTAATTATGTATCAATTTTTAAATGCAGACTACAGTGGAAGGAAAAGGTGCAGTCCATTGTCACGTCTAGCTTGTGACTTCAGCTCCATACTTCATACTGTAATCACATGCCATTCCTCTCCTCCAATGAATGTACAAGGGGCTACACCTTAATTGCTAGTTGTGTAAACTGGACTGTCGGGGGGGGGGGGGGGGGGGGGAACGACGACAACAGGATCCAAAGAAGTAGTGAGGCAGGTGGGAGGGCTAGAAGTCGACAGAGAAGTCAGCGACATCAAGTTCAGTGCACAGGACAGGCAGGAGCACGGCAGTGAGAGAGGAAAGACGGTTGGATTTAATTGCATTGATTTCATTGTTGGGGCCTGACAAGTATGGCGAATGAACTTCATTAAACATCAAAAGCCTGGAACATTGAGCTGCCAGTCATATCCCTCTTGTAACCATGCTTTTGTAATGGCCACAACATCGACCTAAACCACTGGCCCAGGCTCTAAATTCATCTTTCTCCACAGTACTCCTTGCATTGAAATAAGTAAACTTCAGCCCACCAGATCACCACATTGCTTCACCTCTTCCTGACTTTCTTTGCTTTGTGAATTACTGTCCCAACCTCTACATTCCCATCACTCTCTATCCAATTTCTGACTCACTGCTCTGGTTCCCACCCCCCTGCCACTATAGTTCATAGTGATGCGCAGGTTGAGAGAAACATACAGTACGTGGTTTATAACTCCCCCCCCCCCACCCCCAGATAATCAAATCAGATAGGATTGAAAAGCTATTGCAGGATAGATAAAATTAAGACCTTTATTTAAAAAAAACTGCTCTAGAAGTGCAATGAGCATCTATACAAAAACAGATTAAGGCAAGACATCTGTGCACTGACTGGAGGGAATGGACCTGCACATGAACACATCTGATGAGCACAGTCTTAATACACAGTGTGAGGACCTGCATAAGTCTGCCAAAAGGCCGCTGTGGGGAATGTCTATTTTCTCTCAGAACTAGCACTTGCAATGGTTATCCACTTGTCATCATCTGAACCCGACTGTTGGCCAGTCCGGAGATGGGGCCACACACGGCATCAGTTCACATTGGAGACAGGACCGAGCAGAGGAGCGGCTCCCAGCATATAGAGCATACGGACAGGTACCAGATGTACGATCGGACTGAGCATGGGATCAGTTAGCAAGTTGGAGGCAAACTGAACGTGAGACCAGTTACCAGACCGTCAATAACAGGATCAGTTACCAGGCCGGAGCTGTGTTTGCAAGACGCCTCATTCGCCTGTAAAGCAAGAAAACAATGCAACTAGTTAGGTAGAACTAGATACCCAGGTACATGGTCCAAGTCTACAGGCCACACACACCTCCTTCCTATTCATTTTATACATTTCACCCAATTTAAGTGTGCAGGGAAAGGTGGGGGTGGGTGTCGACAGGTTAGGAGGATGTGCATTGTGTGTGGGTGGGGAGGGTGAGCACTGTTGGGCAGGGACGGTGGGAGTGTGCATCGATTGTGAACGGCGAGCGAGCTGTATCATTACTACGCCCACGTGCTGGATAAGGGAACCTACCGGGTATTTCGATCCTGATCACGAATCTTTTTCTCCATCTCCGCGTCTGTCAGTGTCTCCAGGAGAGGGCACCACTGGTCTGCATCACCTGTGTTCCTGATGGCGATCTCCACCGTGGGCAGGGGATTCTCACTGCAGCACAATAGACAATTAGTCACTTTTACCTAATTGCAAGGATATGAAATGTGTTTTGAAACATATCCACATTATGAAAGACATGATGCTGGCAGTCATAAAGAGTATTAAGGTGGATAAATCTCTAGGTCCTGACCCAAGTATATCATGGGACGTGTGGGAATCTAGGGAAGAAAGTGCAGGAGTCCTGGCAGAGAAATTTGTATAATCTTCAGCCACATGTAAGAACATAGAACATAAAACAAACGCAGAAACAGGTCCTTCGGCCTACAATATATGTGCCAGACATAATGCCAAGAAAAACTATTCTTTGCCTGCATATGATCCATATCCCTCCATTCCCTGCACCTATCGAAAAGCCTCTTAAATGTCACTATTGTATCTGCCTCTACCACCACCCCTGGCAGCACGTCACACTCAGTTGACCAGCACACCTCCTTTAAAAATAGCTCCTCTTACCGTGATGGTAGTCCTCTAGTATTTGATCTTTCCATCCTTGGAAAAAGGTTCTAACTGTCGACCATATCTATCCCTCGCAATTTTATGTACCATCAGAGTTCCACTCAACTTTCAGCATTCCGGAGCTGGTCTAACCTCTCCTTGTAGCTAATACCCTATAATCCAGGCACATTTAGATCAACCATTTCTGCACCCTTTCCAGTCTCCACATCCTTGTAATGGGCCAACCTGAACTGCACAAAATACTCTCAATGCAGCCTAACCAAAGTACTGGGTCATGATTTCCTGACTCTCACAATGCCTTGTCAAATGAGGGCATGCTTATCACATGCTTTCTTTGGTGTTAGTTTAGTTTAGATACAGCATGGAAACAGGCTCCGTGGCCCACGGAGTCCACGTTGACCATTGATCACTCATTAGCAGTAGTTCTCTCTTCTCCCATTTTCTTATCCACCTCTTACACACTAGGGACCATTTAGGGGGGCAATTAACCTGCACATCTTTGGGATGTGGGATGAAAACCGAGCACCCAGATGAAACCCATGCAATACCAGGGACTTCAATGAAGGTTCTGAGCCACATTTGCCGATAATAATAATCTGGGTGTTACAGTATGCAATACAGATAAGAACAGAACGCCTCAAAGGGCACTGATGATTCGGGGAGTTATATAATGGCAGCTGAACTTCAGTGTGATGGATTGTTCAGGTCACTCATCTTGCATAAACATTAACAATGAGAAGCTCACGGCAGTGTATGAACAGGGATGTTTAAGAGTCCATGAACAAGTGCAAAATACAATTTAAATATATCAACCTTTGTCAGGAGAGAGCAGGCCTACCTGAAAGCATATGTGCGCTGATGCCAGCTCAGCTGGCCTCTGATGCTATAAGCGATGGTGGTGACAAATTCTCCTCCCAGACCCAACTCGGAGCACAGCTGCAGAGCAAACTTCTCGGGTGAATTCTCCCTTTCCGACATGTCCCACTCAAATTGATCCACCAGAGATATATTTCCAACATGGATGTTGAGCTGTACAAATACAATAGTTCAGTTATTATCCAGATTCGATCAGCCCACGGCTTCAGGGAGCCTCATCCTGCAGACTGAGTGTGCTTAACAACCCAGTGACCAGAACACAGGCTTCAAGCGGTGAACAGCAATTCCAACCAAGTCTATTATCTCAACCAAGTCTATGGTCCAGTCAACAACTAAACAACATGAGTAATAGAGCATGGAAATGGCCCTTCGGCCCATCTTATCCCTGCCACCCAAGACACCCCATACGCCTACTCCTGACCCATATCCCTCTAACAATTTCCTATCCATGTATCTGTCCAAATGTCCTTTAAATGTTGTTATTGTACCCGTCTCAACAATTTTCTCTGGCACCTCCCTCCATATATCCACTACCTTCTGTGTGAAAAAGTTGCCCCTCAGGTTCCTATTGTCGTTCCCTCTCACCTTCAACTAATGCCCACTTGTTCTTGATTCCCCTTCCCCGGGAAAAACACTCTGTAATCACCTTATCTACTCCCCTCATGATTTTATACACCTCCATAAGGTCACCTCTCAGTCTCCACCACTCCAAGGAATAAAGTCCTAGCCCTCCCAACCTCTCCATATAACTCAGCTCCTCGAATCCTGGCAACATCCTCATAAATAATGACTATGTTCATAGTGGGTCAACAGGACCTGATTTTTATTTGTGAACTACACTACTGTGCAAACATTTGAGGACAATTACTCTTCCTGAGGTGCCATCACTGATTGAGATTGGCAAGCTCACCACAGGTCTGACCACAGGCCTCCTATTCCCACTACTGTAGTTCCTGATCCAACAATAGAAGACAAGATATAGACTTACACTGAACCAGTGAAGCAAATCTAATGAAATCTGGCGATGGAAGATCATTCCAGCCCAGTGCAGCCTACAATGTTTGATTTTTTTTTCCCCCTCTAGGCTCTTGTGAAGAGGTCCATATATTAAGATGCTTACAGTACTCTGCTGGAGACAGCCTCCATAACAACAATCATAGAGTGATACAGTGTGGAAACAGGCCATTCGCCCCAACTTGCCCACACCGGCCAACATGTTCCAGCTACACTAGTCCCATCTGTCCATATCCCTCCAAACCTGTCCTATCCATGTACCTGTCTAACTGTTTCTTAAACGTTGGGATATTCCCAGTCTCAACTACCTCATCTGGCAGCTTGTTCTACACACCCAACATCCTTTGTGTGAAAAGGTTACCACTCAGATTCCTATTAAATCGTTTCCCCTTCACCTTGAACCTATGTCCTCAGGTCCTCAACTCCCCTACTCTGGGCAAGAGAATCTGTACATCTATCCGATCTATTTGTCTCATGATTTTGTGCACCTCTATATGATCACCCCTCACCCTCCTGCGCTCCAAGGAATATAGACCCAGCCTACTCAACCAATGAGTACTGATAGTGGCACAGACCCAGCATTCATAGCACACCAAACAGTACAGGACAGGAATAGGCTCACTGAACATAATGCCAAGTTAAAACTAACCTCCTCTGCCTATATGTGAACCATATTCCTCCATTCAATGGTTCAATAGTACTTTATTGTCATGTACACCCAAGTAGAGTGACATTTATTTTTGAATATGTTCAATAACAATCTTACTATACATTAGGCACAATCATAGTATACACAAGCGTCGCCACGTTTTAGGTGTCATCCTGCACCTTTCAAGCCTGAAATTTAGAAATAAACGTTAAGAGTCTTAACTTGGCTCTAAAGGCCTGTTGTCCTCACAGCTCACAGTGGCACTGGGTCAGAGTTGTGGGAGTCAACTTGGCCAGAAGATTTGTTGATGTTCTCTACCGCTACCCCGCGTTCCGTGCCGCTGTCGGCCACAGCTGTTCTGCGTGCTCAGCCACTAGGTGCAGAGTTCAATCTAACGGAACCCCAAGCTACTTCAGGGCCTCCAGCGGCCCATTGCAGCGACTCGACCACTCCGGAGTCTCCTCAACATCGTCCCTTGAACGTGCTGACCTTCTTCTCCAACTGCCATCGCTCAGCCTCCATGCCCTGTGGGGCCTCTCACACCCAACCCTGAATACCTTCAAGAGCACAGGAAGTAAGTCCCCAACATTTCTCTTTTATTCAGTTTTCTGACCTTAAAGCTATGCCTCTGGTCCTTGACATTTCCATCTTGGGAAAAGGATTCCGACTGCCTGCCTTAATTCCAGTAAGTGAAAGCATGGACTGGAACCTCAGTACTTCAGTCCATGCTGAGATAAACCTTGGAAGGGGTTGCAGCCTTCTTGCTCATGCAAGGAAATAGGTTTGCAAATAGATGGTGAAGGCAGCGTCTGGCACGTTTGCCTTTTTCATACAGAGCAATGAATTCAAACTTTGGAGTATATGTTGCAACTGTACAAGATATTAGTGACCCAGCACCAAAAGTACTATGTGCATTTCTTATCGCCATGCCATAGGCAGGATGTCATTACGTTGGACAGGGTGTGAAAAACATTCACATGGATACTTCCAAGACTAGCTAGCTTGAGTTATATGAAGGTGTTGGATAGGCTGGGTCTATTTTCCCTGGAGTGAAGTAGGTGGCCTTTTCAGAAGTTTATAAAATCACGAGGAGCACAGATATTGGCAATAGTTTGTTTTCTCAGGGTAGGTAGTCTATAACAAGTGGCATAGGTTGAAGATGAATGAGGAAAGATTTAAAGGGCACCAGTGGTACAAGCTTTTCACACAGAAAACGGTGGGTATATAGAATAAACTGCAAGTGCAAGTGGTAGAGGCAAGTACAATTATAAGATTCAGAAAACATTTGGACAGGTGGTAAGATAGGAAAGGTGAAGAAGGATATGGGCAAAATGCAGGCAAATGGGACTAGCTCCGGAAGGCACTTTGGTCAGCGTGAATGAGCTAGGATTCAGGGCCTGTTTGCGTGCTGCACAACTCTATGACCCAGGAATAGGGTTCAGTGACTGAGATGATACAGGCCTGGACGTTCCATCACGTCTGCCATTCCAGGGCCAGTAGTTCCAATAGCACAGAAACAACACGATGCATCAAATCCTGGCAATCTTCACTTGCTGTTGACATTCAGCTCCCAAAGAGCTATGAAACACGACATGGAATTTCATTAATGAGACATTTTCCAAAGCCTAGAGAATTGAGCTGCGCACATCACTCCAAGCATGGTGGCATAATGATTTAGAAACACTCACTCACCTTAATGATCACTCTCTGATCAGACTGATCGTCCAGTATGCTGTCCGTCGGATAGGAGTCAATCTGTTGGCGAATCGCTGAAGCAATGGCAGGGACAAAGGTCAAAGGATTCAAATCCAGGTCGTCACACAAAATCTCAGCAAACATCTCTGGGGTCACTAACTTCTCTGCAAAGGAGACAAGCAGGTGGTTGTAAACAGGAAACCCATAACTTGCTACTAATACTTTGCCTACTTCATAAATAATCAGGCAATTTGCTCCTTCAGTCACCCTCACTTCTGGCTCTGCCCTTGCTCTCAGGCAAGCAACAAAATCCCTGCAGCTTTATTCAGGAGAACAATGGAACTTTCACTATGGCGATTTTAATCTGTAATTCAACATCAAAGAGTAATTCAGAACGGAAAAAGACCCTTTAACTCAATTTGCCTATGTGGACAAAGATGCCCCTTCTACAACTATTTCCACCTACATGCGTTTGACTCATATCCCTCTAAATCTTTCCTTTCCATGTACCTGTCCAAATGTATTTTAAATGTTGTTATAATACCTGCCTCCACTACCTCCTTTGGCAGCTCATTCCATACATGCACCATCCTCTGTGCGAAAAGGTTGCTACTCAGGTTCTTATTAAATCTTTTCCCTCTCACCTTAAACCAATATCCCGTGGTTCTTGATTCTCCTACTCTGGATAACTCTGTGCATTTACCTTATCTATTCCCCTCATTGTTTTATACACCTATAAGATCACCCCATAACCTCCTGCGCTCCAAGAATTAAAGCATGAACCTGCCCAACCTCTCCCTATAGCTCAGGCCCAAAAGAGGGGCAACATCCTTGTAAACCTTCTCTGCTGCACTCCTTCCAGCTTAACCTCCGTACACCCCCCCTATAACTGGGTGAGCAAAACTGAATGCCATACTCCACAGTCGCGTCGACATCTTATGCAACTGTCACTTAACATCCCAATTTATCTACTACATACACTAACTGATGAAGGCCAATGTACCAAAAGCCTTTCATGACTACTCTACCTGTGATGCCACTTTCAAGGAACTCTGCACTTACACTCCTAGATCCCTCTGCTCTGCAACACTCCCGACAGCCCTGCCATTCACTGCGAAGATCCTGCCCTAGTTTAACTTCCCACCTCGTACTTATCCGCTTTAAACCATTCCTCAGCATATTTGTCCAACTGATCAAGATTCTGCTGTAATTTTTGATAACCATCTTTGCTATGCCTCAAACAGTTAAAGGATATGTGTGCTGACAGGCACACCACTAATCAGAGGTCTTCAGTCCAAAAAACAGCTTTCCTCCATCACCCTCTGCTTCCTTCCATGAACTCAATCGGCTTGCTAACCCTGGATTCCCGTGCAATCGAACCATCTAGAGCCAAGGGCTCCATTAGATTGGGTGCTGCTCCAAGTAGTTGTGCACGCCGGACATATGTGTCTTGCATTGGGATGGAATGGTGGAGCAGTGGTAGAGGACTTTGACAAATCACCTGGCCAAAACGACCCATGCAACTCCAACCCAGTGCCACCGCCAGGACAACAGGGTGGAACAGTAGCACAGCTGTGGAGTTTCTGTCTTAGTGTCAGAGACATGGGTTCGATTCAGACTGTGGGAGTGGTTGGGGAGACAGAGGAGGCCATAGTGGTTTAACTAGTACAGTTGCTGCCTCACAGCACGGTGATCTTGGTTCGATCCCGAGTTCGGGGTCAGCCTGTACGGAGTTTGTATGTTGTCCCTGTGGCCTCATAGGTTTTCCTTGGGTGCTCCACTTTCATCCCACATTCTAATAATGTGCAGGTTTGTAGGTTAATTGGCCTCTGTAAATAGGCCCTAGTGTGTATGATCGAACTAGCCTACAGGTGATCATGGTCAGCACGAACACGGTAGGCTGAAGGGCCTGTTTCCATGCTGCGTCTCTAAATTAAACGAAGCTATTTACAATACCACCCACTTTAGTGTCATCTGTAAACTTACTAATCGTGCCATGTACCTTCTCATCCAAATATTTAGAAAGCGCAAACAGCAATGGGGCCCAGTACTGATCTCTGAGTCACACCATTAGTCACAGGCCTTCAGTCTGAGAAACAACCTCCCTCCACTACCCGCAGCTTCCCAAGAAACTGAATCTCTATCTCACTTGGAAGGGCTGCTCGGGTCCCTGGATGCAGGTGAAGGAGAAGGTACGGGGACAGTATCTTGAGAGGGGCTAGGTTGGGTGGGAATACATGAGGAAATCAAGGAGTTGCGAGAATGTGGTCTCTACGGAAAGCTGAAAGGGATGGGAAGATGTGACTGGTGATGGGATCATGTTTGAAGGTGGCAGAAATGTCAGAGAATGATATGTTGCGTGTGGAAACTGCTGGGTGAAAGGTGATTACCAGGGACTATCCTTGTTTCGTCTGCAGATGGGGTAGTGTGAATAGAACTGCAGGAAACAGGTGATGTGAGTGAGGGCTCCATCCACAACAGCATGGGGAATCCATGTTTAAATGAAGAGTGGAAAGCCTCATCTTGGGAGCTGGAGGGATGGAGGAAGTCGATGTAGTAGTAGTGTTACAGAGGTTTTAGATAGGCACACAAACATGCAGGGAATGGTGAGTGTGGATCATGCACTGGCAGAAGGGATTAGGTTGATTTGGCATCGTGTTTGGCACAAAGAGTCATAGTGCTACACAGCAAGAAGCAGACTCTAACTCAACTCACTCATGCAAACCAAATTACCAGAAGAAGCTAGTCGTAAAAAGGACACAATGTGCTGGAGTAACTCAGCAGGTCAGGCAGCATCTCTGGAGAACATGTGTAGCTGACTTTTCGGGTCGAGACCCTCCTTCCGATCCTTGCCTGTACCTGTCCCATCTCCCTCCAAACCTTTCCTATCCATATACCTGTCCAAGGTCTTTCAAATATTGTTATTGTACCTACCTCTACCAGTTCTCTGGCAGCTCCCATACACCCATCACCCTCTTTGTAAAAAAGTTGCCTTTCACATTTCTTTTAAATATTTTCCCTCTCACCTTACACCTATACCCTCTAGTTTGAGATGCCCCTGTTCCCAAAATGCTCTTTGACTGAAACATCAGATACTTCACAGGCCCTTTTCTCAAGACAAGGTCCAGTATGATCTCCTCAAATTTGACTATCCTCATTCTGTTTCAGGAAACCCACTTTGGGTTCAGACTGGCTTACTCAAAGAACATAGATTTCCATTTGGGAGAGTCGGAAGGAAAGTTAAAACGACATGCAACCTGAGGTTCGAGAGTGCTGTAGTGGACAGAACACAGAACAAAGGTGCTCTGCAAAATAGTCTGGTCTCTGCTTTTATTAATATCAAATCAACTGCCCAACATTTATTGAGTTAATATTTGCTTCCATTTTTAAACAACAAGAATACATTTAGATTTTCAATTCAGGGTCAAGGAGGATTGTAAGGAATGATGGGATATAGTAATCCAGGCCAAGCTATGTTTTTAGTTTCGTTTCATTTTTTTAGTTTAGAGATACAGCGCGGAAACAGGCCCTTCGGCCCACCGGGTCCGTGCTGACCAGCAATCCCCGCACATTAACCCCATCCTACCTACACCCACAATTGGACAATTTTTACATTTACCGAGTCAATTAACCTGCAAATGCAATGTTAATTGGAATGCGGGAGGAAGATCTTGGAGAAAACCCACGCAGGTCACGGGGAGAACGTACAAACTCTGTACAGACAGCACCCATAGTCAGGATCGAACCTGGGTCTCCGGCGCTGCATTTGCTGTAACCGTGACTGCCCCATTCAATTCTGTATTCCAAGAAGCTCAAACCCTTTAATACTTCCTTTTTCACTTTGATTAACTTGTCCAATATTTCACTCTCTTCCCACAGTAGCAGCTTTTTGTGAAGACAGCAACACATATCATCCACATCTCGCCCTTGCCATCTGTACACACTTCATAACCATAACAAAACAGGAACAAGTTGAAGCAGAGCTGAAAGCTGTGCAGCACATAGACATTTCTACACATATTGTTTCAATCGTTGTACTATACACAAATGAAATTGATTTGAGATGGCAATGATAAGAAAGGGGAATGAAAGAATGTGAACACGGAGAAAGCAAATGGAGCGGCTATGTAGTGTGTAAAGGCACAAAGCTCCACAGAATGCACACACACTGGGGAAAGTCAACTTCAATCAACTTAAAATAAGTGTGCATGAAATGTCCCATTAATCATAGTCATACAGCATAGAAACCAAGACACCGTGCTGACCAAGATAGCATATACAAGCTAGTCCCATTTGCCCACGATTGGCCCATATCCCTCTAAGCCTTTCCTGTCCACGTACTCAATCTATATTGGCCTCTACTCCTTTTCTGTACCAGTTTCTCATAATCCTCAAATCATCAATCTTTCACATTTGTAAATGCTGTGAAGAAAGATGGGTACTGTACCCCTGCTATCTAACTGAATCACCATAGTTTTCTGAGCAACTGATTTTGCAACCAATATGAGAGTTGCAAATGCAAATTATCAAGTAATGCATTTTGTGGAATGTTCGCTCATCAAAAATAAATCCAACATCGTGGAGTAGACAGGCTGAAAGGGTGAACATTGACATAATCACAAATTTAAAAAGATAATTGGATTAGTACACAGAAATAATTTGCACAGTTATAGGGATACTGCAGGAAAATTGGACAATGCATAGGTCTTTAAAAATCAGCTGGCACATGCAGGTGGATCGAAGCGTCACTTAACAATGCTTTAACTTTTAACATTCAAGGAATGAGTGTAGAAGCTGCAACACTGACACATTCCTTGCAGGTACAAAAACACAAACGTTAAAGTGATCCAATCATGGCCAACAAAAGAAGTTAAGGATATTGTTACAGTGACCATGGAAAGAGGAGGGCCCATTATGGATTAAAATGGCAATCTGTGCATGAAACAGAAGATATGAGTGAGGTTTTAAATGAGCACTAAGGAAAGGGCATTGTCGTTGAAGCATTCAGGGAGAGAAATATTGATATTCTAGACACAAGGGATTGCAGATGCTGCAATCTTGAGAAAAGGCGCTTGACAGGGTGGATGTTGAAATATTTTTTACTCATGGGAGAATCAGAAACAGGGACATCGCTACAAAATAAGAGGTCGGTTATGCAAAACTGAGTTGCGTAGAAATCTATTCGCAGAGGGTAGTGAATCCCAGGATTTTTCTGTCTCTGAGGTCAGCTCGTTGGATGCATTTAAAGTGGAAACAGATAAATATTTAAAAGATTGAGGATTATGAAGAACAGGTACAGAAAAGGAGTAGACGCTAATATAGTTCAGCCACGATCATATTGAATGGCGGAGCAGGGTTGAAGGGTCAAGTAGCCTATTTCTGCTGCTGCTCCTATTTTCATGTGTTCATGTGATACAAATAAAAAGATAGCTTACATTTGAGTGGGTTTGAGGGTTAATAAATCCCAATACCTGATGAGATGTATCCTAGAAGCACGGGGGTGGGGTGGACTGGTGCTTTAAAAAAAAAATCTTCACTAGGCACAAGTCAGGAGCCAAGTGATTAGAGAGTTGCAAACTCAGTCTCTTTATTCAAGAATGGCAACCACGATGCCATTGAGGGCAGCACGGCGGCACAGAGGTAGAGTTGCAATCCTGGCTACAGGTGCTGTCTGTACGGAGTTTGTACATTCTCCCCATGATCTACGTGGGTTTTCCTTGGAAGCTCCAAACCCCCACACTCCAAACACATGCAGGCTTGGTGTGGTAAAATTGTAAATTGTCCCTAGTGTGTGTAGGATAGTGGCAGTGTGCGGGGATCGCTGGTCGGCGTGGACTCGGTGGGCCAAAGGGCCTGTTTTTGTGCTGTATCTCTAAACTAAACTAGTTATTAGATAGATATCAGCAAATCTACTGTCAAGGGTAGGTAAATTAATGGTAATACAGTGCCCTCCATAATGTTTGGCACTGTAATTCTGAGGGACAGGATTCATGTACATTCAGAGATGCAGGGATTAATTAAAAAAAATAATAGCAAGACTTTGTTTGAGGGAGATTCTGTCTAAAAGTTTGATTGAATTTGGTAAAAAAATGTAAAGGCTGTTCTGTGATTGTTAGCCTGTGCCTTCATTATAATGTGCATCAGTGCCTGTAACATACATTTATGATTTGACTGAATGTAAGAGGCATAATTAGTAAGTCTGTAAATGACACAAAATTTGGTGATGATGAAAAAGAGAAAGTTAATCATATACCAAGCATGATAATGGCGAGTTGGTAAACTAGGCGGAGCAAGTACAGATGGGATTTAATCCTGACAGGTATGAGATGATGCATTAAGGGAGGACTAAAATGGGTGGGCATTCACATATAATGGTAGGATTTGATGGAGTACGGACAAATACAAGGATTCCTGCGTAGATGTCGAAGGGCTCCTTAAGTGCCAACACAGGTAGATAAAATGGTGAAGGTGCCTTGCAGAACTACTGCTTTCATTAGCCAGGGCACATAAAATAAGAGCAGAATGTGATGGTACAGTTTTATAAAGCATATAATAGCAAACATGCAGGTGCAGTGAATAGTTAAGACAGAAAATGATGTGATGGTTTTCACTGAAAGACATTTTGAGCACCGAACAAGGATGTCTTGCTGCCATTACACGATGTAAGACCACACCTGGAGAATTGTGCACAGTTTTGGTCTCCTTCCCCAGTGAAGAACACTTGCCGTACAGGAGTGCAGCAATGATTTGCCAGACGTATTCCTGGGAAGGCAGAACTAGATTCATAATTATACAGTGCAGAAACAAGTCCTTTAGCCCAATTCGCTCATGCCGACCAAGATGTCTAGCTAAGATATTTCCACATTACGGCATTTTGTCTATATCACTCTGTGCACTAAATCACCAATTTTGCAGTGATCTGCAAAACTACTAACAAAGTTAACTACATTGTCATCCAAATTGTTAATCCAGATTACCTTCCAGACCTTACTATGGTGCATATAGAAAACATACAATTCCCTGCACTCAAACATCCTCTTGGTGCCGTCTTCAAAAAACAGTCAAATTTGTGAGACACATAAACTGAGCACCAAGCTATGCTGACTATCCGTAATCAGTCCATTCCCAACCTAATGCCGGTAAATCCCTAAGAAACCCCTCCAACAACTTTCCCACCACTGACATCTGGCTCACCATGTTGGTCTCTGGCTTGTTCTTGCTACCCTTATTATTCTTATTATTCTTGCTATTGTTATTATATAACGGCGCAACATTAGCCATATTGCAATATTCGCCATATTGCAATATTCATGATGCTAGGGTCTGCAATTTCTTCCCTTGCGTCAACAAGGTCTGAGGATGTATTTGATTAGGCCCTGGGATTTTTCCACTTAATGTGCTTTAAAACCAGAAATACATCCTCTTTACTAATTCGTACATGATCTACGACATCACGATGCAGATGTTTCAATTCCTCAGCTTCTGTGATCTTCATCTCAGTTAAAAAAGATGGAAATATTTCTTTAACATCTCCCCCATTTCTTGTGCCACTACATAAAGACAGTCAAACTGATGTTTACTGCGACTTATTCTTTCCCTGGCCACTTTTTACTGGTAATAGATCTGTAAAATCTCTCAGGGTTTTCTTTTATCTTGCCTGCCAGATTCATTTCATGTCTTCTTTTTGTCCATCTGATTCCATTCTTCAGTTACTCCTACTGGCCAGCCATCCACTTTCCTGCAGACTCTCCCAATTGACCATTGCACATTCCCACCTAATGCCCAGGAATTTCTTCTCTTGCTTGTCACAATATCGTAGGATGATCCTGGTCTGACCCACAGGACTTTTCCAGATAAACACACTTCAATAATGTCAACACTTCCTCTATCGTAATGTCAATATGCTTCAATATACCGCTCTTCTCCCAACTCACTAGCTTCCACCATCTCAATAATAAATACAGATAAAAACTATATACAAGTAAAACTAGACTGGCATCTCCCATTGGTCCACACATGGACAATCACACAAATCCTTAAGGGGGCCGACAGCCTCATTAGTTACCATTTTGCTCTTAAAATGATTACATTTTTCACACGGGACGGTACGGAACGAGCTGCCGGAAGAGGAAGTTGAGACAGGTAGTATCGCAATGTTTAAGAAACATTTGGACAGGTACATGGATAGGACAGGTTAAGAGGGATATGGGACAAATGCAGGCGGGACTAGTGTAGATGGGACATGTGGTCGGTGTGGGCAAGTTGGGTCGAAGGATCTGTTTCCACACTGTATGACTGTATTAAACTAACCCATTCTGTCAGCACATGGTCTACATCCCTCCATTCATGTTGACGCCTGTTCATGTGCCTATCCTAACGTTCCTTGAATGTTATTATCGTATCTGCTTTCACCACCCACCCTGGCAGAGCGTTACAGTTATTATTTGAACAGAAATAAAACTTGCCCCACTCATCTCCTTTAAACCTTAAATCTATGCCCTCTAGTATATGACACTTCCGCCCCAAGAAAAAGGTTCTGAATGGCTACCCTATCTATGCTTCTCATAATTTTATACAAAATTTATCAGGTTGCCGCATAGCTACCGACAGTCCCGAAAAAATGATCCATGTTTGTGCAACCAATCCTTTTGGCTTTTACTCAAATCCAGGCAACATTCTTGCAAACCTCTTGTGCACCATCTCCAAACTCTCCACCTCCTTTCTCTATATAATAATCCAAGTTTTACAACTGCTACATGACTCGTTAAGTTTTATTCTCATCTTTTATATTTAGAGTCAATAGAGTCATACAGCATGGAAACAGCCCCTTTGGCCCAACTTGCCCATGACAATCAAGACGCCCCATTGACACTGGGTCCTATCCTTCTAAACCTTTCCTATTCAGGTACTGTCCAAATGTCTTTTAAACTACCTCATCAGGCAGCTCGTTCCATATACCAACCACGCTTTGCGTGAAAAAGTTGCCCCTCTGGTTCCTATTGAATCTTTCCCCTCTTGCCTTAAACCTATATTCTGTTCTTGATTCCCCAACTCTCTGTAAAAGGCTGTGTGCATTTACCCTATCTATTCTCCTCATGATCTCATACCCCTCTGTAAGATCACCCCTCATTCTCCTGGACCAAGGAATAAAGGCCTAACCTGCTCAACCTCTCCCTATACACTAGTCCCACGTGCCTGCGTTTGGCTACAGTCGGCTAGCTCTCATTTGGATCCCATGCAATCTAACCTTCCAGAGCAGCCCATTTATAGAATATTTTAGGATTCTTCTTTACCCTATCTGCCAAGGATGTCCCATGTCCCCTTTTTGTCTTTCTAATTTCCTTTTAAGTGTACTCCAAAATCCCCTATACTACAAGAGGAGCCTGCTTGATTCAAGCTCCTTAATCCTCTTTCTTTTTCCTGACTAGTGACACAATATCCATAATCCTGCCAACCTGTATTTTCACTCGAATAGGAACAAGCTGAGCCTAAACTCTTCTTCTCTAACTTCCCCTTTAGACTGCAAATAGGAAATCAGAACAAACATGGTTAACCTTTGATTAAACTGAACTTTAGCCCAATACACATGAACATAAGGAAGCCCAGGAGCATAAAAGCTTGAAGTAAATACTTTTAGACAGATCTGTCAGGCCATTCATTATCACAGGATCTACAGATGAAGTTACCCCAATCTTACTCACCATGCATGTTCCAAGTGAAGGCATCCCTCAGTTTTTGCCCATCTATCTCCATATCAAGACGAATGGGAACCAGCACCTCAGACTGAGAAGCATTTTCATGGATGACTGCTGGATCGTGGTCATCAAAACTGGGGGAAGAGGTGGTAAACAGAAGATTAGAGAGAATAATGCAAGAGACATGTCAAGTAGAGCCTAATGCTTGCTCAGTGTATGGTCACAAATGGAACATTCAGTAGTAAAGATCTTGATCAGTTGGGCAAATGGGCTGAGAATGGTTAACGGAATTTAATGCAGATAACAGCGATATGTTGCATTTTTGGAAGTCAAAGCAGGGCAGGACCTTCACAACAGGGCTCTGGGGAGGGTTATAGAGCAGAGGGATCTAGGATCAGAAGACATAGGTTTAAAGTGAGTGGGGAAAGATTTATATGGAACTCGAGGAGACAAATTTATCACAGAGGTTAGAGGTTTATTGTCACGTATACCGAGTTACAGTGAAAAGTTTTCTAGTTGTGTGCTATCCAGTCGGCGAAAAGATTATACACGATAACAATGAAGTCATCCACAGGGTAAAGGGAATAACGGTTAGTGCAGTAAAGTCCAATAAAAGAAAGTCCAAGGGTCTCAGTTGCCTGATAACAGCTGGGAAGAACCTGTCCCCGAATCCAAGGTATGCCTTTTCACACTTCTGTAGAGGGAGTGAGACTCGTCCTCGATTATGCTGGTGGCTTTGCTGAGGCAGAGTGAAGTGAAGAGAATGGAAGGGAGGTTGGTTTGTGTGATGGTCCGGGCTACATCCACAACTCTGCAATTTCTTGTCGTCTTGGATTGGACTGTAACCAAACCATGCTATGATGCATCCTGATAAAATGCTTTCTGTAGAAGTTGTTGAGAGAACATGCCAAGCTTCCTAAGCCTTCTAAAGTAGAGGCATTAGTTTGCTTTCTTGGCCATTGCTTTGATGTAGCTGGTCCAGGACAAGTTGCTGGTGATATATACACGAAAAAACAACGTTTTTATCCATCTCAGCGCCGTCAATGTATACCAGGGTATGTGTACCACTTTGCTTCCTGAAGTTGATCATAATCTTTATCTTGCTGGCAACGAGGGAAAGGTTGTTGTCTTGGCACTAGGTTACAAGTTTCCCATTTTCTTTCCTGTATTCCATCTCATCATTATTTGATATCTGGCCCACTTTGGTGGTGGTGTCTGCGAATTCGTAAGTTGAGTTGGATTTGTATTTGGCTGCAGAGTCATGGGTGTAAAGAAGGAGGCTGGGAACGCATGCTTGTGGAGCACCAGTGTTGAGGATTCTCTTAGAGAATGATTTGTCCCCGATCCTCACTGATTGTGGTCTGTTTGGTCAGGAAGTAAAGTATCCAGTTGAAGAGGTAAATGCTGACTCCAAGTTCCACAAGTTAGAGGATGAGATTGTATGGGATAATGGTATTAAATGCAGAGGTGCAGTCTATGAATGGAAGTCTGATGCAGGTGTCTCTCTTCTCCAGGTGTTACAAAGATGAGTGTAGTTCCAGGGAGATTGCATCAGCTGTAGACCTGTTGTGATGATAGGCGAACTACAGTGGATCAGGGTTGTTTTGTAGACTGGATTTAATGCGTTCCATAACCAACCTTTCAAAGCACTTCATGGTGGCGGATGTCAAGGCCAATGGACAGTAGCCGTTAAGGCATGAGGCATGAAAAAGGGTGTGAATCTGTGGAATTCTTTGCCACAGAAGGCTGTGGAGGCAAAGTCAGTGGATATATTTAAGGCAGAGAAAGAAAGATTCTTGATTAATACAGGTGTCAGAGGTTATGGGGAGAAGGCAGGAGAATGGGGTTAGAAGGGAGTGATAAGTCAGCCATGATTGAATGGCGGAGTAGACTAGATGGACCAAATGGCCTAATTCTGCTCCTAGCACGTATGATCTTATGAGATCTTGCTTTTCTTTGGCACCGGAACGATAGTGGTCTTCTTGAAGCAGGTGGGTACCTCAGACAGAGTTGGGATAGATTAAAGATGCCTGTGAACACTCTGAGTGGAGGTGTTGGGTGAAGCGATCGCCGAGCCTGCGCTTGGTCTCACCGATGCAGAGAAAGATGCGAACTGAGCGGAGAGCAGGCTCGGTGATCGCTTCACCTCCGCTCAGTTTGAATTGATCTCCCAGTGGCTCAGCACTGCAACTACCCCTCCAATTCCGAATCCGACCTTTCTGTCCTGGGCCTCCTCCATTGCCAGAGTGAGGCCCAGCGCAAATTCGAGGAACAGCACCTCATATTTCGCTTGAGTAGTTTACACCCTTGCGGTATGAACATTGACCTCTCTAATTTCAGATAGCCCTTGCATTCTCCCTGCTTCCCCAGGCAGATACTGTCACAGCATTTAAAAGGCACTTGGATGGGTACATGTATAGGAACGGTTTAGAGTACACTTATGACCTATGGCTAGTGCCATACCTTGCAAAAGGGAAGATGGTTGTGGTTGTTGGAGGCAATCATCCCAGACCCAGGACATCACTACCAGAGTTCCCCTGTGTCCCGGGCCTAACCATCGTCAGCTGTTTTATCATTGACCTTCTTTCCATCAGAAATGGAGATGTTTGCAGATGATAGCATGATGTTCAATTCCTTCACAATCCCTCAGCAACTGAAGCTGCCACACTTGTACGAAGCAAGATCTAGACAACAATCAGGTGTAAGCTGATTGTTCCCGTTAATATTCACAATACAGTTGATCTACTGTAGATTCACACTACACCATCAGTTTGAAAAAGGATCCTGACCCAAAGCATCACCTTTCCAGGGATGCTGCCCGACCCTCTGAGTTACTCCAGCATTTTGTGTCTTTTTTTGAAAACCAGCCTCTACAGTTCTTTCTTTCCACACCGCAGAAGTGACAGGCAATGACCAGCTCCAACAAGACAAAGTCTAACCCCGTCTCAATGACATTTTCATTAATGAGTTACCGGCCATCCATATCAAGAAGGTCGCCATTGACCAGACGCACAACCAGATCAATCACGTCAATCTGTAGCTATGAAAGCAGGTCAGTGGCAGAGTGTTCTGCGGTGAGCGGCTCATCTCCTCGCTCCCCAAAGCCTTTCAACGAGATACAAGCACAGGTCTGCAATGTGGTGAAATATTCCCGAACTGAGTGGATGAATGCAGCTCCATCAATGTTAAATAAGCAGTCCATCCGATTGATACCCCATCATTCAAGTTGAGTAGGACGAAAGAAAACGGAATTTAATCGTGATGTCAGAATTGAATCATTTTGAGGGATCTGATAAGGGCTGTCAAATACTAGGGCAGGGCCCTGGGGAGTATTGAGGAGCAACGGCCAGTGTACAGACAAAGATCCTTGAAGGTGGCAGCTCAGGTAGATGAGGTGCTAAATGTGGCATGTGGAATGCTTGCTTTCTTAGCTGGGATATAATGTAATAGCGTAAAGGCGATCTTGTTACGACTTTATAAAACATTGCCTAGACTTGTGCATTATTCTGGATGCTGTACTGCAGGATGGACATGACTGCACTGGAGAGGATGCAAAGGAGATTCGCCAGGATGTTACCTTGGATGAGTATTTCAGTTACGAGGAGAGACTGGATAGGCTGGATTTGCTTTCCTTGGAGCAGAGGAGAGAGGCAGAAACCTGATAGAGATATAAAAGTTAAGAGATGCATAGATAAAAGAGATAGTGAAAAATATATTTTCTTACAGCAGGAGAGTTGTAGAGACCTTGGGTTTAAGGTGAGTAGAAAGAGGTTTGGAGGGAAGTAGTCATCGGCTTATACAGACACAGACCCTTTGACCCAATATGCCCATACTGACCTAGGTGCCCCATCTAAGCTAGTCCCATTTGCCTGTGTTTGGCCTGCAACCCTCTAACAATTCCTATCCATGTACCTGTCCAAATATATTATAAATGTAATTGTACCTCTGGCACCCATTCCATTCACCCTATCAATTCTCCTCAAGATTTTATAAGATCATCCTTAGCCTCCTGCACTCCAAGGAATAAAGTCCGAGCAACATCCGCGAGAAGAATTGTTACACCCAAAGAGCAGCTGCAATCTGGAATACACTGCGAAGGAAGCAGGAACGCTCACCACATTTGAGAAGCATTCAGACAAACACTTGAATAGTCAAGGAAGAGACAGGTACAGACCAGGTGCTGTCAAATGGGATTAGTACTTGTTGGTTAGCTTGGGCACGACGGGCATAGCACCTATTTCTGCGCTGCTTGATTCAATGTTCTTAAACATTAATTTCCTCCAACACCTTTCACAGTGAATGGCAGGGCACCGGGGATTGTTGCAGAACAGAGGGGTCAAGGAGTGCAGGTACATAGTTCCTAGAAGTGGTCTCACTGGTAGATAGTGTGGTCAAGATTTGGACACATTAGCCTTCATCACAGAATTGAATACAGAAGTTGGGAAGTTAAGTTCCATGATATTGATGAGGCCACATTTGGAGTCATGTGTTCGGTTTTGGTTACCGTTAAAAGAAAGATGTAGTTAAACTGGAAAGTGTGCAGAGACGATTTACACAAATGTTGCCAGGACTCAAGGCCATGAGCTGTAGGGAGAGGTTGAGCAAGCTAGGACTCTATTCCTTGGAGCGCAGGAGGATGAGGGGTGATCTTAGAGGTATATAATATACTGAAGGGATTAAATAGGGCATAATAGAAACCAGAGGGGCAACTTTTTTTACACAAAGGATGGTGGATATATGGAACAAGCTGCTAGACGGGGTAGTTGAAGCAGGTACCATCACAACGTTTAAAAGACATTTAGACAGGCACACGCATAGGACCGGTTTTGAAGGTTATGGGCCAAACACAGGCAGTTGGGACTAGTTGAGATGCGGTATGTTTGTTTGTGTGGGCAAGATAGCCGAAGATAGACCTATTTCCTATCTATGACTATGACCAACATACTTTAGCTGTAGAGAGGGCCATTTCCAAACTGTAATGCACTTAATTGCAGATGCTACTCCAATAACACCTGCCAGACAAAGTCAGTACCAACATGGTGCATGAGAGAACACCACCATCTACAAGGTTCCCTTCAAGTTGGGACAGCCTAGTGATGCAGCAGTAGAGACTGAGGTTTGATCCTGACTATGGGTGTTTGTTTGTGCACAGTTTGCACATTCTCCCTGTGACAACTGGGAGCTCCAGTTTCCTCCCACACTCAAAGATGTACAGGTTTGTAAGTTAATAAGCTTCTCTAAAGTGCAAATTGTCTCTAGTGTGTAGGATAGTGCTAGTGTACAGGGTGATCGCTGGTCAGCGTGGACTAGGCCGGCTGAAGGGCCCGTTTCCACTCTGTGTCTCTAAAGTCTGAAATTTGATGCCATGCTGACCTGGCAATATATTGACATTTCCCCTCCATTTAAATGCTACCCAAATGAAATGTTGGAGAACCATGAGGAAGAGGACTGCAGTGGTTCAGCAAGGTGGCTCACCATCTTCTTCCCAAAGCCAGGGAAGCGCAACAAAGTTTAGCCAAATCCACATTCAAGTAATGAATAAGTAACCTGTAAACCAAGTGTATACTACCAACATAACACTTACACCACTTGCCACATTTCAGGAGCCACCACTCTTGGAAGACAGACAAAGATGATGAAATTCACCAACACTTCCACTGAACCAGTGCAGCAGGCTGACTGGGGAAAATAGTTTTCAAAGATCAAGAACTCAAATCCAGCACTAAGTTTACTTGGCAACAGTCATACCTGGCCGCCGATACATTTCTGAAATACAACTACCCACAACAGGCTTTTTAAAGCACTGGACAGGCACCATCAACGCTATCTTCATAAAATCCTATAATAACACAGGCAATATGTTAACTAATGTCAATATGTGCTCTTGGACCAACAGCCCAGCATCAAGGCCACAATTACATTTAGCCATATGGCTTGGGCAGACTGCCGAAATGGACACTCTACTCTGAGGGTCCACATGGCAAGAAGATACAAGAGAAATATTGGAAGAATTTTTCCAAGTCACAACAAAGAAAGTGCAACATCCTCAATGACCAAAGATTTTCAAAATCTATAACCTATCAAAATGGTGAAGGCCAGGCAAGGAACTCCACTTTCCCCTGACTCTCAGTCTGAAGGAGGGCCTTGACCCGAAACGTCAACCATTCCTTCTCTCCGGAGATGCTGCCTGTCCTGCTGAGTTATCCTGCATTTTGTGTCTATCTTCAGACCTTTGTGTCTCCCTATTTTTGTATTCAGTTCCTTGGTGATAAACTTCTTCTGTCACTTACAGTACCTGTTGACTAACCTTCTGTAAATTAAGTACCAAGATACCCAGATCACTTTGCATTGCAGAGCCCTCAAACTCTTACCCTTTAGATAATATGCTTCTTCATTTTTTTTTCCTGGCAAAATGGGCAATTTTGTGTTTTCTCCCATCATTCTCCATGTTGCAGATCCGCACCTACTCACTAATCAATCTATAACCCTCTGCAGCTTCCCAGGTCCTATGTATTCACATCCTACATTCTCACCTAATTTTTTTTTTAAATGCAGATAGATGCCTCAAATCTGAAGGCATTCAGTGTGAAAAGTTTACTACATTTCTACTCGAAAAAGCTGTGTCATAGAAACAGAAAATAGGTGCAGGAGTAGGCCATTCAATATGATCATGGCTGATCATCCAAAATCAATATCCCATTCCTGCTTTCTCCCTATATCCCTTGATTCCGCTAGCCCTAAGAGCTATATCTAACTCTTGACAACATCGAGTGAATTGGCATCCACAGCCTTCTGTGGCAGAGAATTCCACAGATTCACAACTCTCTGGGTGAAAAAGTTTTTCCTCATCTCAGTCCGAAATGGCCTACCCTTTATTCTTACACTGTGACCTGTTGGTTCTGGACTCCCCCAACATCAGGAACATTTTTCCTACATCTAGCCTGTCCAATCCCTTAAGAATTGTATATGTTTCTATAAGATGCCCTCTCATCCTTCTAAATTCCAGTGAATATAAGCACAGTCGATCTGTTGAGTACTTCCACCACTTTCTATTTATATTTACCATCCTAATTATCCCTGTGTCATCAGCAAAGTTAGTGACCACACTTTCAGTGCTTTCAAGTCATTTTTATGCTATATAAAATTAAGGCCTCAGCACACAATTAGTTACATTTTACTCACCAAATATAGACCCATTAAAGCCTGCTCACTTTTCTGTGTTAGTCAGCCAGTCTTCAATCCATGCCAATGTAGTACCTCCTACATAAGTTATTATTTTCCACAAAATCTTATGATGTGGTACCCCTATCTGGAAATCAGCACGTAGTTTGTCTTTTTTCCACAGCACTTCACTTCTTCCAGGAATTCCAGTTAATTAGTCAGACGTGATTTCCTTTTAACAGAATTATGTTAACTTTATCTAATTACGTGTCATTTTTCTGAGTTCCCCGACATGACATCTTTAAGAAGTTTCTTTCTCAATGTCCTGTTACAACATCTTAAATAACCAATCACCTGTGTCAAGGCGGGTCAGGGCAGCTTCCATTTTTTCCCAAACAATGCTGCTATCTACACAGGTTTCTCTTAGAATCCAGTAGAATCCAGTAACTTGCAGTCATCTTCCTTGAGCCATTACAAATTACCAACGTACTTTATGAATCATAAATTTAAATAAATTTAAATACAGACCTTTGTGCTTCATGTTCGGAAGAACCAAGCCACAGTAATACAGGTAAACAACTCAACCACTTGACATGCTCAGTGGAAAGTCGATTGATACTCACCAGAGAGGGAATGTCCTCTTCTTATCCCGACTCATGCGGTTTCGGTTGATAGTTGTGGAACATGGCACTGCATCCAAATGATGTGAACTGTTGGGCAGGGTGGGCACCCACTGATTGTTGCGTTTTGCCTTTTGTTCTCTGTACAAGCACAAAGGGGAGAATTCCCATTACGAGGGAACAAGAATTATCCAGGTAAACATCCATAGAATTTATGATACGTAACCGTGTGAGGATGAATTATTTACGCAAGAAATACGAACCACCTTTAACCCAACTAATGACTACAAAACAAATTAAATCTAGTAAGAAAATAGCCAGTCAGCCCTACATAAATCCTGTCAGCACTCGCCTGCACTAATTACATAATTTAAAGAATTTAAAATAATTTGTGTCTACCGTCGATTTCTCCAGCATCTGCAGTTCTTTCTTAAACAACTGCACATAAATGTAGATGGGTTTGGGAGTACATTTGTTAAATACGGTATGCTTGTCCTCATTGCTAGGGGCATTGAGCAAAGCAGTCAGGAAGTCATGATACAGCTATATAATACTTTGCTTAGGTCACATCTGGAGTATTGTATACAGTTCTGATCACCCCATTAAAGGAAGGATGCGGAGGTAGAGTAGGTTTCCCAGGATGCTGCCTGGATTAGAAGGTTTCAGCTGCAAGAAGAGGTTGGATAAACTTGGATTGTCAGCGGTTGAGGGGAGACGTGATAAAGTATATAAAGTTACGAATGGCATAGATAGGGGAAACAGTAAGAACCTTTGTTCCAGAGTGGAAATGTCCAAAACTAGAGGGCAGAGCTATAGGTAAGAGGAGGAAAGTTTAGTGGAGATGTGCGGGGCAAGTTTTTATTTTTACACAGAGAGTAGTGGGGGCCTGGAACACATTGCCGGTGATGGTGGAGGTAGATATAATAGTGGTGTTTCAGAGGCTTTTAGATGGCACATAAAAGTGCAAGGAGTAAAGGGATACGGATCAGTTTAACTTGTCATCATCTTCGGCGGAAACATTGTAGGCCGAAGGGCGCATTCCTGTGCTGTACTGTTCAATGTTCTAGTCTGCAAATAAAGTGTGTGTATGCACGTGTTGGGAGGTTGACTTGTTCACTGAAGCATTTGATGCATTCCACTCAATGTCTTTAAAACAATCGTGCAACACAGCTCTCTGATAATACATTTCTACGATGCACCCTGGAAAACGTGGACTGAACGTATCATACACCTTCTTTACCACTCTATCTATTTGTGCTGCCAGCTTCCGTGAGCTATGAACTTGGACTCTAAGATCCCTCTGCACTTCATTGCTGTTTAGGCTTGCCATTAACTGTATACTCTCCCCTCACATTCATCCTCCCAAAGTGCAACACCTCACACTAGCTCGGATTAAACTCCACCTGCGATTTTTACGACCATTTATGCAGCTGATCAAAATTCCAATGTATCTTCTGACAGCATTTCTCATGCTCTGCAACTCCTCCAAATTTAGTGTCATCAGGAAACTTACTCACCAACCCATCGGCATTTATATATATAAATATATATAAATAGAGAAATAATCAATCACAAAAGTTGCAATTTAGTTGCAGTACTTGTGCTTTTGTGATATATATATATAAAAGTAATGCAACTAAACTGCTGAAGTTGCAATGGGATAAGCTTTTGTGATTGATCGGAAGAAACTGCATGGAAACACACTCTTAGGCTGACCCTAGATCATCCGTTCACACGTGTTCGGTTGTCCACTTTCTCATCCACTCCCTATACACTATGAGCAATTTATAGAGGCCAATTAACCTGCAAACATGCACATCTTTGGAATGTGGGAGGAAACCAGAGCACCCGGAGAAAACTGGAGAACCCTGCGGAAACCGACGCATTCAGTGAGAGTGTGAAAACTCCACACAAACATCACCCAAGATCAGGATTGAATCCTAATCTCCGGCACAATAACACAGCAGCTCTACCAGCTGCACCATCTGAGTTCCAGACAGGAAGCAATAGAAGGAGTTTAATTGGTTCTGTGGAATAGTTTCCTTATGTATGTAGTTTATTGGAGGCAAAATAGAAAATTGGACCACAAACATTTGAGGGGACGACACTGTGGTATTTGACAAGTCTATGAACCTGTTGGTTAGCATGGCAGATTGCATATGAAGCAAATATAAAATGGAAACAACTGTTGGAACCAGACAATATGCAAGATTGATGTTAGGCCACATGCATGTCTGGTACAGTGGAACGTAGAGACACAAACTGATGTGGATCATAATAATGTACTGTCTTGGGAATCCGAGTATGGAGTAAGCACTCAACCCAAGCCAGTAACGTTTGAACCCTAACCTGACCTGTACCATCTCTTTGTAGCCCAGACTAAACACACAGCCAGTAATGCATGTCCCATGTGCAATCTTTGGCTAACATGCCAATGTGTACTTTGAAAAAATCAAAGCATTAGTGTATTTATGTAGATCAGGCCTAGCCAACTGCCCAGAGAACATGCAATATTTTTCAAAGCTGACCCAAACCCAAGACACACTTACAGGCGCCTTAGGATTGGAGTCAGGCAGGCTCGTAACAAAAATGGACAATTCTCCAGGCAGACAATGAGCCAGGATGGGAAAGTGTAAGATAAAAGGAATTGCAAGACAAATTATTTTTACTAGATATTTCCATTACTGAGGCAGCTAAATTGAATAACATTGTGTGTGAATCAGGGTATTGCCCTGGGACATTGTACAAGATAATTCCCAAGATACCGGATAGATCAGAAAGAAGATTTAATATGCTGGGCAAGAGAAAACCAATTAAGATGAGTAGATGAGATTTATGCTGCTGCGCTGTGAACCACCAAAGACTCAATAGGCCAAATGGGATATTTCCATATCATAAGGAGTTATGTATAAGAAAGTGCATGAGAAATTACTTGAACTAGGAAATGGGCTTGTGTGTTTATGTGTATGTATGCTATGCTAGGACAGTGTAAGACACTGACATCACCTGAAATAGAGCATCACTTACTGTGTGAAGAAAGTAAGACTGTGCTTCCAACAACACTGCAGGAGATATAGTTATAGAGTCATACAGCATGGAAACAGGCCCTTCGGCCCAACTTGCCCACACCACCCAACATGTCCCATCTACAGTAATCCCACCCGCTTGCATTTGGCCCATATCGCTCTAAACCTGTCCTATCCATGTACCTGTCTAAACGTTTCTTAAATGTTACGATAGTAATGTTTGATACATCATATGTAATGTACCAGTCTATATTGGGATTGTGCTAGATCCAAACAAATCCTCAGGATAGAAGAAATATGTAGGAACACCTGCATATGTTGGGTCCAGCATTTTGTGTTTATCCCAGGATAAAAGTCAAGATTGGGTGTGTGGTGTACAACAATATTATTGGATGACATAGTATTTGAGAAAGGCCAATGTACCATATTGTGGTAGTGTTGGGGACAGCAACTGAGATGTTTCAGTCAAGACTGCACCAAGATTGGAAGCAGATAATGTTTCAGACAGAGACGACCTGGGATAGTGATGGGGTAGACAATGTTAAATACCAGCTGTACCTGAGGTAGGAAGGGGGTTCCGTGCTGATTGAGATCGCCTTGTACTTTTCATCATTACCTTCCAGGATTTCTTCAACTTCCACTGCCTTAAGAAGCGTTACACTGGTAGCTAAAGTGGTATAACCATGATCTGATCAATTAAAAAAACACAACATAAATACTTGAAATGCACCTTTTAATCTAAAGCTCTAAAATTGAACGTTTTGTAGAGATGGCGATTTCAATCCCTCGTGTACTTAATGCCTTATTTCCAGTGACTCAGAATAAACAGCGTGTCCTGCTTCAAGGTTTGAGCACTCCAAAATATGCAACAGATAAGAGTGACAGTCTCCCTAATGATCTCGTCCACAAAACTCCCATCTGTGAAGTGCTCTTTTGTTCCCTGGCAGCAGTGGATAAGTGGCCAAGTGTAGCAGCAAAGTACTTGCAATCTCAGCGTCAATTTAAACAGAGTATAGCTGCAACCACATTTCCCCCAGTCAATCTTGGTTGCCAATCTGTATCTGACAATAAACAATAGACAATAGGTGCGGGAGTAAGCCATTCGGCCCTTTGAGCCAACATCGCCATTCATTGTGATCATGGCTGATCATCTACACTCAGCACCCCGTTCCTGCCTTTTCCCCATATCCCCTGACTCCGCTATCTTTAAGAGCTCTATCCAACTCTCTCTTGAAAGCATACAGAGAATTGGCCTCCACTCCCTTCTGAGGCAGAGAATTCCACAGATTCACAACGCTCTGTGTGAAAAAGCTTTTCCTCATCTCCGTTCTAAATGGCTTACCCCTTATTCTTAAACTGTGGCCGCTGGTTCTGGACTCCCCCAACATCGGGAACATGTTTCCTGCATCTAGCTTGTCTAAACCTTTAATAACCTTATATGTTTCAATAAGATTCTCTCTCATCCTTCTAACTCCAGAGTACACAAGCCCAGCCGCTCCATTCTATCAACATATGACATCTTACCCCATCCTTTCCTCACATCACCAAGTGCAGATCCACCATTCATGCCTTGTCACCTTTAACTTTCAGTCTGCCAATGTATTCCTGGCCAGCTTCACTCATTCTAGTGATCCCACCTGTAAAAAGACCATGCACTTGGCATGATTTGAAAATTCCCATTGTTTCAAATCTTTTTACAGGCCTCCTCACTCCCAGTCTCCGTCAATGATGCTAACCCTACACCCATCCAACTTTGCTGATGACATAAAAGATGATGGTGTTGTGGATAGTGAGGAAGGTTATCCAATGCTACAGCTGGATAAAGATCAAGTGTAAAGTTGGGTGGAGCATCATCTAGTGGAGCTTAATACCAAAAAGTGCAAGGTAATGCATTTTGGGAAGTTAAATAGGGTAGGACCTATACTGTAAATAGTAGGGGACTAAAAATGTCGATGAACAGAGAGAAATTCTCAGATTCTCTGTCTCCATTGCATCTATTCTTAAGATGAGGTTTTCTGTTCAAGGACATCTGAAATGTCTTTATTTTTGTAAATGAGGATTCTCCTCGACTGTGGTTGATGGAGTCCACTTTTGCATCACCTCCATTTCCCCACACATTCACCCTGTCTCCCAGACAGAACAGGGGAGAGTTCCCTTTGTGCTTACCTTTCACCCTCCACATCATTCTCTGTCATTTCCACCAGCTGCAATGCAATCCCACCACGAGTCACATCTTCCTCTCCCCATCCTTTATCCCTCTCCATTCCCATAGGTGTAACACCTGCTCCTGTGCCTCCTTCCTCCACCGTCCAGGGACCTAAACAGCCCTTGCAGCTGAGGCAGAGATTCACCTGCACCTCATCCAACCTTCTCTATTAACTGCAGATGCTGGGATCTTCAGCAAAAATAAGTGCGTGAGAAGCTCAGCAGAAGCTTGCAATGTGACCACCTCTAGGTCATCGAGATTATGTAGGCAAATATTTTCTACAACATCTGCATTCTGTTGACCATGGACAACTTGAACATCCAGTTGCAAGCTATTCCAACTCTCCTTCCCATTCTCAACCGAGCTGCCTTAACTTGGCCATCTGCATTGCCAGGGTGAGACCAAACATACACTAGATGAAACGAACCTCGTGTGTTTGGGTAGTCTTAACCCGGCATCATGAATATTGAATTCTCCAGTTTCAGATTGTGGATTACCCTCACCTGCTCCTTTTCCCATCTTCCTCACACTGCCCCTCTTGCTTTTCTTTTCTTCTGCTCCAACAAGCTGCTCTTACTTCACCTCTCCTTTCCAAACCAACCCCCCCCCCAATTACCTAGTTTTCTTCCTCTCCCCTACTGTTCCCATCTGCCACCATCCCTCTCTTGCAGAAACAAGGAACTGCGGATGCTGCTTTATATCAAAGATAGACACAAAATGCTGGAATAACTTAGCAGTTCAGACAGCATCTCTGGAGAAAAAGAATGGACGACGTTTTGGGTCGGGATCCTTCTTCAGACGAAAGATCCTTCAGACTGAAGCTCGGGAGTGGGTGGGTGGTGGTGGGGGGGGGGGGTGTGGCCTCCAGCTGCATCCGGGTTCCAGATGCGAGATTAAAGACCAGGACCAATCAGGGGCAGCCGCAAATGACCTCGTGCAGGGACGTCCTGGTTGGTCCATTGTTGGTTAGGGAATGTGTGACAAATACAAATAATGGTGGAGAACTGTGGAACTGATTAAACGACAAGGATGGAGGAAGCGAGCAAGGGGGAGGGGAGTGTAAGATGATGTTACTTCAAATTAGAGAATTCAATGTTTATACCACGGGGGTAGAAGCTGCCCAAGTGAAATATGAGGCACCATTCCTCCAATTTGCACGTGGCCTCACTCTTGATAATGAAGGGGGGTTAGACCAGAAAGGCCAGTATGGGAATGGGAAGGGAAGTTGAAATGGTTAGCAACCAGGAGAATACCATATGCCCAGACGGGCCGAGTGCGAGTGAACAGCGAAACAGTTGCGGCATTTGCATTTGGTCTCACCGAGGTACAGGAGCCCACATCGGGAACTCCAGTTGCAATAGATAAAATTATGAGATTAGAGGGGGTACATGTGAACCTCTGTCTAACCTGAATGGACGTCAGGCTCCCTGGATGGAGTTGAAGGAGGAGGTATAAGGATAGGTGTTGCATCTCCTACAGTCACAGGGGAAAGTACCTGGGGAGGCCATGGTGTGGGTGTGGTGATGAGTTAACCAAGAAGTTGCAGAGGGAGCAGTCCTTGACACCTTGTTGGATGCGGAGGCTGGTGGGGTGAAAGGCGAGGACCCAGGGAGGGCATAACGGAGGGACGCAGGGGAGATACATGCGAGGGCCTGTTCTATGACAGAAGGGGAACCCACGTTCCCTGAAAAATTAGCACATCTCAGTTGTCCTAGTGTGCTACATCTCATCTTGGGAGCAGATGCAGCGGAGACGGAGGAATTACAAGTAAGGAATAGCATCATTGCAAGAAGCAGGTTGGACAGAAGTGCATTCCACATAGCTGTAGAGTCAGTGGGTTTGAAATAGATGTCCGTCAATGGTCTTCTCCTGCGATGGCGACAGAAAGATCGAGAAACGGGAGAGAGGGATCCGAGATAGCCCAAGTGAATTTGAGGGCACCTGACCCGCCGAGCTACACCTGGTCCAACTCATCCATGCTGACCAAGATGCCCTATCTAAGCAAGCCTCACTTGTCCGCCTTTGACCCATATCCTTCTAAACCCTTCCTGTCCATCCACCTGTCCAAATGTCTAAATGTCTTTTAAGTGGTGTTATAGTCCCTGCCTCAACACTGGCAGGTACTATGGGACCTCCGATTCCCCTATACTATTCACCCTTATTTATTCCCTTCATGATTTTCTACACCTCCACAAGATCACCCCTCAGCCACCTGCGCTGCCAGATACAAAGTCCTAGCCTGTCCAACCTTTCCCTATAGCTCAGCACTCTTTCCCGATTAATGACATTCTTCCTATAACAGGGTGAGCAAAACTGAACACAGTACTCCAAGTTTGTTCTCACCAACGTCTTGTACAATTATAACAATGCGTCCCAACGTCAAAACTCACCCTGGACCAATGCAGGCCAATATGCCAAAAGCCTTCTTGGCCACACTATTGACCTGTGATACTGCTTTCAAGGAATGATATACCTGTATTTCTAGATCTCTCTGCACTACAACAACCCCAAACGGCCATACCATTCACCGAAGGTCCTGCCCTGGCTTGACTTCCCAAAATGTAACACCACTCACTTATCTGCATTAAACTCTATTAGCCATTCCTCAGCCCGCTTGCTCAGCTGATCAACAGTCTGCTGTAATTTCTGATAATCATCTTCACTATCTATGATACTATCCACTTTAGTGTCATCAGCAAACTTACAAATCACACCTTGTACATTCTCAATCAAATCGTTGGTATAAACCACAAATAGCAAAGGGCCCAGCATTGATCCCTGATGCATCCCACTCTACCCCTATTTGGGGGGGCTTTAATACCCTGCCAACAAGGTGATTATTCCTTTGTTATTTCTCAACTCTACTGATATAACCTCATTGGACAAACCATCAGGAATCTCAATCAGTAAGGCTGTGACATTCCACTTAACCAATAAATCTTCCCCTCCTCTTTTAGTTGGCAAGATGGGTTAAGCAATGGCCAATGGAATTTAGTAAATGCAGGTAGGGCGACATAGAAGCGCAGCGGTATAGTTGCTGCCTTACAGCGCCAGAGACCCTGACTACGGGTGTTCTCTGTACCGAGTTTGGATGTTCTCCCTGTGGCTACATGTGTTTCCTCACACATTCCAAAAACATGCAGGTTTGTAGGTTAATTGGCCTCTGTAAATTACCCCTAGTCTATAGGATAGATTCAGTGTACGGGTGATCGTTGGTCGGCGTGGACTCTGTGAGCTGAAGGGCCTGTTTCCACGATGAATCTCTAAACTAGACTAAAATAAACAGGTGGTTCTGCTATAATGCATGTTTCCATAACACAAATTGGATATAACACGACTGATGACTAAAGCAACGCCATTTGGATTACACAAGCGTGTTGGTTATAAAGCTATTTATAACACCATGGTTACTTTGGAATTTGACAACCAGAAAAAAACTGCCTGCGAGAAATAAGTCGCAAAAATCCCCCATTACCACGCAATCTCCCACAGTGATCAGATATCATTACCTCTTAAGAAAGAACAGTCTGCAAGTTTCACTGCAGGCCAACAAAAATGAACAAGCAACCACTTCTATTGACACTAGTGCAACCACGCTATATAACAATATAACATACAGCCTTTAGTATTTCAAGCTTGTGGCCACAAAAATAAACCTAGCTGTAAAAGATCTTTATTTTTGAAAATCCTGTAGAAAAATAATTTTGATATTACGAGTCTGAAATTCATGCCTTAAACTCGCTTTCCCCCCATTGACACCATTTTGATCCATGATTGTTAATAATGATGCGCAATTGTTAGCAGAACTACCTGTGTGAGCTGATGGACTTTTTGAGAACAAATATGGATAGGACATACGCTTTGAATAGCAAGGCCTGGGGGAGCATTGAGGAACAAGTGTATGTTCAAGGATCCTTGACAGCAACAGCATAGATAGCTATGATGGTAAAGAATCCATATGGGATACTTGTCTTCATTAGCGGGGGTAGAGCATTTAAGAGCAGGGGGATAGACACAAAATGCTGGAGTAACTCAGCAGGACAGGCAGGACCCCAGCATTTTGTGTCTATCTTTAGAGTAAACCAGCATCTGCAGTTCCTTCCTACACATAAGAACAGGGGGATTTTGGAACAACTTTATAGAGCATTGATTGGGCCACAGGTGGAGTACCTCGTACGGTTCTGGTCACCACAATATAGATAGGACATAATTACCGTGAAGAGGGTGCAGAGGAGATTCACCAGAAGGTTGCAATACACATTAATGTTGGAATGGAATGTTTCAATAATGTGGAAAGAATGAATAGGCTGTTTTCTTTGGAGCACAGTAAGAGAGTTACAAAATTATGTGGGGGTTCGAATGGGTGGTTACTGCGCAACTTTGCAAAGGTATTCAAACGCACGAGTCTAGAGCAAGTGGTAATAGGTGTAGAAGGGTTCTGAAGAACTTTTGCAATCAAAAGCTGACTGGAATCTTGAACACTGTCTGAGGGGTGTTGGAAGCAAGTATTCTTATAACATGAGAAGCTTCTACAAGAGCTCTAAAATCAGTAACATATAGAAGGTTACAGGCAAAGTGCAGGTAAATGGATTGGTATAGATGGGCTTCTGATGGTTGGCATGGACATGGTGTGACAAAGACTCTGTTTCTATGCTTTATGACGCTAACTAGCTACCAAGTTAATGTGGCTCTGAAGAGGGCGTAGAAGAGGTTTATCAGGATACTGCCTGAATTAAAGGGTATTAGCTACAAGGAGAGTTTGGACAAACTTGGATTGTTTTCTCTGGTGGGTCAGAGGTTGAGGGGACACCAGATAGTAGTTTATAACATTGAGAATATAGATAGGGTAGATATTCAGAATATTTTTCTTAAGATTGGAAATGTCAAATACGAGAGGGCATATGGTCAGATGGAGAAGGTTTAAATGATATGTGCGGCACAACTTTTGTTTTTACACACAGGGAGTGGTGCATGCCTGGACAGCGTTGTGGTGGAAGCAAATATGATAGTGGCATTTAAGAGACACATTAATGCCGGGATATCGAGCATATGCAATCATCACATTCGGCACAAACATAATGGACTGAAGGGTCCATGCCGGTGTTGTTCTATGTTAAGTCATGCAACAGAGAAAAAAAAACTCTTTGCCTTCACATATTGTGGGAGAGATTAGAACCAGAGGGCATGGTCTCAGAATTAGGAGATGCCCATTTAAAATTGAGGTGAGAAAGAATCAAGGGTACTGGGGAAAGGGCAGGCACATTGACTTCAAGAATGTTGGACCAGCCAAGAATCCATTGACTGGCAAAGCAGTCTCAAGGGGACAAATTTCTTTGATGAAGCAGTTAAAGCGCCACTGCCCAGTGGAGCAGTCATGTACTTATGTTGAGACATTTGATTGTCTAAAACACCAACAAGCAGAATTCCTCCTTGAATTCCCAATTATTAAGGCACCTAAGGCAGTTATTTTTCCTTCATCTGTGGAAGTTTAATGACACCTCTTTGAGAATGTTGGCTCAAGGTGAAAGTAGGAGGGGAGTTAGGACTTAACTGTTGAATTAGGACATGGCACATTAAATACACTCACACATAGAAACAATCTGAACAAGTGTATCGATCCTAAACGTCACCCATTCCTTCTCTCCAGAGATGCTGTCTGTCCCGCTGAGTAACTCCAGCAATTTGTGTCTACCTTCAATTTAAACCAGCATCTGCATATTTCCTACACATAGAACTATGCTCTTTCAGCAACATTCACTGTAAAAGTCAGCATTGCAATACAACTACTGCTGTTTGCTGGAGGTGTCACCGACCTACCATGTGAAGATGCTACAATTTTCTTCCTTTCTTCAACAGTGGCCAGTCGCCGACAAAGAGATGGATACCGCTTGTACAGTGAGCCCCTAAACATGCGCAGGTAGTTACCCACCTAAAACAGAGAGGAATTTAGCTCATCCATAAGCAAGAATAAAGAAAACCAGACAGATCTGAAAGACTGTTCACAAGCCTAGGATGTCCCGAGAGACATCCCAGTGAAACCGTGGGGGGGAGAAGAGCGCAGGGGTGGGGTGGGAGGAGAGCACGGTGGGAGGAGGAGAGCACCGGGGGGGGGGGGGGGGGAAGAGTGCGGTGGGAGGAGAGCACCAGGGGAGGGGGGGGGGGGAGAGCACGGTGGGAGGAGGAGAGCACGGTGGGAGGAGGAGAGCACGGGGGGGGGGGGGGGAGAGCGCGGGAGGTGGGGGGGGGAGAGTTCAGGGAGTGGAGAGCGTGAGGGGTGGGGGGGAAGAGCGCGGGGGTTGGGGGAGGAAAGCACGGGGGCTGGGCGCGAGGAATGCACAGGGGGGTGGAGAGTGACTACAGGGTAGGGGTAGGAGTGGGGGGTAAGGAGTGAGGGAGTGGGGGAAGGAATGAGTGGGGCATGGGGGAAGGAGTGAGTATGGGGAAGGAGTGAGTGGGGGAGTGGGGGGAAGGAGTGAATGGGGGGGTGGGAGTGAGTGGGGGGTGAGGCGAAAGGAGTAGGGGATGGAGGGAGGAGTGAGTGGGGGGTGAGGAGTCAGAAAGAGGGAGGACTGAGTGGGGGGAGGAAACGGTGAGGGTGGGGGGGGAAGGTGGGGATGGGGGTAAGGAGGGGGTGTGGTGAAGGAAGAGTTTGGGGAGGGGGGTGAAGGAGTGCGTGAGGGAGGAGTGCGGGCTGTTGCATTGAATGGGCGGCGGTGGATTGGAGTGAATGGGAGAAGGGGGCGAGTGGAGGAAGAGAGGGCAGAGGCAGTGTGAGGGGAGGACGGTGTTGGTCGGTGTCGGGGGGACATGCCGGAGCCTCGCACTGACCTCCGAGCCGATCATGTACCACTCGCCCGCCTCCTCCAGCTGGAACTTCACCGGCTTCTGCCCGAACGTTTTGTTCAGCGCCATCTTCCCTGCGCGCTCACTGGCGCGCATGCGCCAAGGCACACGAGCTAAACAGAGACCTGGGACCAAACAGGATCTTTGCCTGGGACACACTCACTCACTCACACTCGGGGGACACAACACCCGGGACACACACACTCGGGGAAAACACACTTGGGGGACACACTCACTCACTCACTCACACTCGGGGGACACAACACCCGGGACACACTCACACTCGGGGAAAACACACTTGGGGGACACACTCACACTCAGAGAAAACACACTCTGGGGCACACACATAGAAACATTGAAAATAGGTGCCGGAGTAGGCCATTCGACCCTTCGAGCCAGCACCGCCATTCAGTATGATCATGCCTGATCATCCAAAATCACTACCCCGTTTCTGCTTTTCCCCCATATCCCTTGATTCCCTTAGCCATAATAGCTAAATTTAACTCTCTTGAAAACATCCAATGAATTGGCCTTCAGTGGCAGGGAATTCCACAAATTCTTAAACCGTGCCGTGGCAGCTGGTTCTGGACTCCCCCAACATTGGGGACATTTTTCCTGCATCTAGCCATTGCAATCTTCCAACATTTTGTTATGTTTCTATAAGATGCCCTCTCATCCTTCTAAATTCCAGTGAATTGAAGCCCAGACGACCCATTCTTTCATCATACATCAGTACTGCACTCCCTCAATAGCAATAATGTTGTTCCTCGAATTAGGAGACCAAAACTGCACGCAATACTCTGGGTGCGGTCTCACCAGGGCCCTGTGCAACTGCAGTAGGACCTCCTTGCTCCTAAACGCAAATCCTCTCGCAATGAAGGCCAACATGCCATTAGCTTTCTTCACTGCCTGCAGTATTTGCAGGCTTACTTTCAGTGACTGATAAGCAAGGACACCCAGATCTCATTGTACTTCCCCTTTTCGTAACTTCTCACCATTCAGATAATAATCTACCTTCCTGTTCTTCACACCAAAGTGGATAGCCTCACATTTATCCACATTAAGCTGCATCCCTTCATCTAAATCATTTCTCTCTCAGAGAGAAAACGGGGAATTACAGACCAGTTAGTCTAACATCGGTAGTGGGGAAACTGCGAGAGTCAGTTATTAAAGATGGGATAGCAGCACATTTGGAAAGTGGTGAAATCATTGGACAAAGTCAGCATGGATTTACGAAAGGTAAATCACGTCTGACGAATCTTGTGGAGTTTTTCGAGGATGTAACTAGTAGCGTGGATGGGGGAGAACCAGTGAATGTGGTGTATCTGGACTTCCAGAAGGCTTTCGACAAGGTCCCACATAAGCGATTAGTATATAAACTTAAAGCATATGGCATTGGGGGTTCAGTATTGATGTGGATAGAGAACTGGCTGGCAAACAGGAAGCAAAGAGTAGGAGTTAACGGGTCGTTTTCACAATGGCAGGCAGTGACTAGTGGGGTACCGCAAGGCTCAGTGCTGGGACCCCAGCTATTTACAATATACATAAATGATCTGGATGAGGGAATTGAAGGCAATATCTCCAAGTTTGCGGATGATACTAAGCTGGGGGGCAGTGTTAGCTGTGAGGAGGATGCTAGGAGAATGCAAGGTGACTTGGATAGGCTGGGTGAGTGGGCAAATGTTTGGCAGATGCAGTATAATGTGGATAAATGTGAGGTTATCCACTTTGGTGGCAAAAATAGGAAAACCGACTACTATCTAAATGGTGGCCGATTAGGAAAAGGGGAGATGCAGCGCGACCTGGGTGTCATGGTGCACCAGTCATTGAAAGTAGGCATGCAGGTACAACAGGCAGTGAAGAAAGCCAATGGTATGTTAGCTTTCATAGCAAAAGGATTTGAGTATAGGAGCAGGGAGGTTCTACTTCAGTTGTATAGGGTCTTGGTGAGGCCACACCTGGAGTATTGCGTACAGTTCTGGTCTCCAAATCTGAGGAAGGACATTATTGCCATAGAGGGAGTGCAGCGAAGGTTCACCAGACTGATTCCTGGGATGTCAGGACTGTCTTATGAACAAAGACTGCATAGACTCGGTTTATACTCTCTAGAATTTAGGAGATTGAGAGGGGATCTTATAGAAACTTACAAGATTCTTAAGGGGTTGGACAGGCTAGATGCAGGAAGATTGTTCCCGATGTTGGGGACGTCCAGGACAAGGGGTCACAGCTTAAGGATAAGGGGGAAATCCTTTAGGACCGAGATGAGAAGGAATTTTTTCACACAGAGAGTGGTGGGTCTCTGGAATTCTCTGCCACAGAGGGTAGTTGAGGCCAGTTCATTGGATATATTTAAGAGGGAGTTAGATGTGGCCCTTGTGGCTAAGGGGATCAGAGGGTATGGAGAGAAGGCAGGTACGGGATACTGAGTTGGATGATCAGCCATGATCATATTGAATGGCGGTGCAGGCTCGAAGGGCCGAATGGCCTATTCCTGCACCTAATTTCTATATTTCTATGTTTCTATTGATGTATATTGTAAATAGCTGCGGTCCCAACACCGAGCCTTGCCCCACTTGTCAAAGACTGCCTGCCATTCTGAAAGAGACCCGTTAATCCCTCCTCTTTGTTTCCTTTTTTTAAAAATTATTTTTATTAGAAGCAATGCATATTGTCCACAGTATAACAATTCTTCAAACACAAATTTAACTTGTTACAAAAATTATACGGATGTTACGTAATAATTTATGTATGCTTCTGTTTTTTTTTTAAAGTAAAGAAGTAAGTGATTATATAAGAAAATTAAAAAAGAAATAAATAAATACAAAATTATAAAAATAAACAAATAATAAATTATTATATAATTAAAAAATGAAGTATACATCTTAACAATGAATGGAGAAATTTCACATAACAATATCTATAGAGACGTGTATACAAATCCCAGAATACATCTTTTCATCTAATCCTACACCAGGAGTACTTATTGAGTTACAATGCTGAAACGATGTTTGTTTCCTGTCTGCCAACCGATTTTCTATCCGTCAGTACCCTACCCCGGATAATAATCTGCCTTCCTATTCTTGCCACCAAAGTGGATAACGTCACATTTATCCACATTATACTGCACCTGCCATGCATCTGCCCACTCACCCAACCTATCCAGCTCACCCTGTCGCCTCACACCATAGCATCCTCCTCGCAGCTCACACTGCCACCCAGCTTTGTGTCATCGCAAACTTAGCGATGTTACATTTAATTCCCTCGTCACACACTCGGGGGTCACCCACAACACCCGGGACACCCATAACACCCGGGACACACACACACACATACATACATACATACACGGGACACGCACACACCAGGAACACACAAACACACACACTCGGGGGACACAGGTCCGGACAGAAGACTGTCCCTGGTAACGCTGGACCAAAGATGCTATTGCTATAGGATCTTTGCTTTGCGCTGGACAGGGCGGAATACACAAGCGGGGGAGACGGGACTGGCCTGGCCGGAACAAACACAGGTTCGGGCGGAACACAAACGCGGAGGTCCGAGATTGTAGAAGGATCTCGATTCGCAATGTCCCCGGAGGCACCGATGCCGCCCGAGCCGCTGAGTTACTGCGGTGTTTGCGTCAATGTCCGGACTGCAGGCGTTCTCCCCACCCGCTGTGTCCGTCTAGCACTTTGTGTTATTTTAACTAACGAAATACTTGGATTGAGTATAAACGGTAGAGGGATTGAGAGGTTTTCAATTAATACATTGCAGTCGCAATGAATACATTGATTGATCCAAGAAGGTAAGTTGTCGATTTTGTTGTTACGGAGGATGAGTGTGAAATATTGGATAGGATAACCCAATTAAAAATGAAAAATTAAAGGGTTTCTTCACGAACAAGGACTCTGTCCACATCACAAAGATAATGTTTCACAAAGATCAGGTTTCACTGAAGAAGGGTTTCGGCCCGAAACGTTGCCTATTCCCTTCGCTCCATAGATACTGCTGCACCCGCTGAGTTTCTCCAGCACTTTTGTCTACTCACAAAGATAATGGATGAGTTAATTTCAAGTAGAAGGAAAAACTTGGAACAGTACTGATCACGAGAAACGTTGTACTGGAAAACTGATGGGACTAAAAGTAGGTATGAAAACAGGACCTGATGTACACCTATGAGGTTTAAAGGAAGTAACTGCAAATAGATGATGGACAAGTTGGTTCACATTTTTGAAAACTCGGCGAGTTCCAGGAGGTCAACAGTGGATTGGAAAATTCAAGATAGGAGGCAAAAAGTGAGAAAATAAAATAAAGGAATAGCTACTCGTTTAGAGAGGATTGTTACAATCAAACTGTGTCAAAATGTTATTTTACAAAAGAAAAATCATGTTTGACAAAGTATTCAGAATTCTTTGATAATGCAACAGGCAGAATAGATAGAGCAGAACTTGTTTGGATTTCCAGAAGGCATTTCATAAGTCCACATAAAAGGCAGATGCATAAAAACTTACTGTACTGGGGTGGCAGTGAGATGGGGATAGTGTAAGCATTGATTGGAGACTGATTGTGTTAGCATGGATTGAACACGGTATTAATTTTATTCCAGACTGGAAGCATGTAAATTGCTAGGTTCAATCCTTCACTTTCTTAGGAGGGATTTTGAGAAGAGGTTCAGCAAAGTGCTGAATTGAAAGATAGGGTATACAAATTGGCAAAGCATTTTATGGCAGCAGAGTAATGCACCTGGTAGAGTTGCTGTCTCACAGCGCCAGAGACCTGACCTCGGGTGTTGTCTGTGTGGAGTTTGCACATTTGCTCTGGGTGCTCCTATTTACTCCAACATCCCAAAGATGTGTGGGTTTGTAGGTTAATTGGTCTCTGTAAATTTCCCATAGTGTGTAGGCAGTGGATGTGAAAGTGGGATAATATAGGACCAGTGTGAATAAGTGATCAATGTTTAACAATGAGAAAGTGGGAGAACTTTTTAAAAAATAGGAATGGGTGATGGATGTTTGCGTGGATACGGTGGGGTAATGGGGCTGTTTCCATGCTTTATCTCTAAACTCTAAAGGCCTGGTGGTAGACCCGAAGAAGTTTTTAAGACCTACTAGCTTGTTTATTTTTGAGAGCCCCAAGGTTCCATCCTGACGACAAGTGCTGTCTATACGGAGTTTGTACGTTCTCCCTGTGACCACGTGGGTTTTCTCCGGCTGCTCTGGTCTCCTCCCACATCTCAAAGACGTGCAGGATTGTAGGTTAATTGGCTTCTGTAAATTACCCCTAGTGTGTAGGAAGCGAAACGTGGTTAACATAGAATTAATGTACTTTTGATAATTGGAGGGTGCAGACCCGGTAGGCTGCAGGGCCTGTTTCCACGCTGTATCTCGAAACTTGTAAAATATCAAAATAAACATGATGAAATTCTATGGCGTTTCCAAGAAGAAGAAGGTGCACAAATAAATGAGATACCCTCCAAAGAAAGAGGCTGTTGAATTAATAACAGGAAAGACATGGCAGGTATGATAAATCAACATTTTAATCAAACTTTACTTTGGAAGAAATTGCAAAATCTCTAAAATAACAGAATGGCTAATTTCAAATAAAAAACAGGAACGTAAAGATTGATATCACTAAAAAGCATTAAAGAAACTCATAGAGCTAAAAGCAGACAAGTCAAGCGGATGGCCTGCACCCAAAGGTTTTAAACAACAAGCTGCAGAGATTGCTGATTTTCTTTTTTAATTTGCTGAATTCCAGGTGTTGGAAAATTGGAAAACCGCAATGTGACTCCCTTGTTCAAAAAGACTGAAGGTGAAAAACTATAGGCCAGCTAGTTTAACATCTAATGTTGGCAAGATGCCAGAATCAATAATCAAAGTGGAAATAATTAAGTCTTGTCTTGTCTCTTACATTGTTTAAAAACATTATGACTGGTACATGGATATGATGGGTCTGGGGGGGATATGGGCCAAATGCAGGCAGGTGGGACTAGTGTAGATGAAGAGTGTTGGTCGGCATGGGCTAGAAGGGCCTGTCTTCGCACTATGACTATAACTACGACCTGTGATCTGTTGAGCTGTGGAGGGGCTGAAGCTGGAAAATATTTTACTCTTTGGCAGAGACATAAAAGGCACAATTTATGTGATTTGGTGCTTCACCTTGGATCTCACCTATAGTATGGAACTATGAAACTTATTTCCTTACAGTTTATGCACATGAAACATTCGTGTCTAATCTGTGACTCCACTAACCTCAACTGATGTGTGAGATAATTATGATCTCACACCTGAAGAAGGGTTTCGGCCCGAAACATTGCCTATCTCCATCGCTCCTTAGATGCTGCTGCACCCGCTGAGTTTCTCCAGCCTTTTGTGTACCAGTCTGAAGAAGGGTTTCGGCCCGAAACGTTGCCTATCTCCTTCGCTCCTTAGATGCTGCTGCACCGGCTGAGTTTCTCCAGCCTTTTGTGTACACTGTGAGATAGTTATCATCACTTCTTTTTGATGTGTGTGATTTTTTATTTGCGAATCAGGAGTGGGGTGGGAAGCCGGGGCTCTATGAGGGGATGTGTTAAAATGAGGGTTTAGTGTATTGGTTTTGTGAAACAGTTAGGAGAGAAGATTGAGATCACAGTTGAAAATGGATTTTGGGAAGCAGCCTTTTAAAGGTGCCCAGTAAATTAGAGAAGGCTTGACAGGAAGTTCTGAGTTCCAGAAGGTAAAGGGAAAATTAAACAGAATGGTGGGAGGAGGGGTTGTGCGGAGGTGTGTGGAGCCAGGCAGAGTTGAAACGCAAAAATCTTTGAGCCAGCAGAGATAGAATTAGACTAGGCCAAGAAGGGATTTTATTTAGATGTAAACAAATAACTCTCTTGCCACGGACAGACGCTATCCAAGAGTGCTCGCCATGGGCAATGCCACCTGTGGCCACGGATAGAATTTCAACTGAGCTCTCGTACTTTTGTCCGGATTATGGGGGGGGGGGGGGGGGGTTGGACTGTGATGTTCCTGCTTCACTGCCAAAACGCAACTTTTTAAAATGTGGATGATATATGCAAAGCTTAGATCGAGTCCTGTACTAATTCAGTGGCTTAGTATTGGAGGGTAGAAAGTACTGAATGAAACAAGACGTTCCCATGAAACACTTATGAAATCATTAAGTTTTAAATAGTGGTCATGTTGCTGGAGGGTTTGCAAGAAAATACAGTGGACAAAACTTTGTCTTATCTTCTGATAGCCCTGCCCTGATCTCAGAGGAGAATTTGACCAAACGCAATTTGAATTGCTGCTTTTTGAACATTCCCACCTGACAATCTGACAAAATAGCCCGCGTTGACCATCTGACCACTCAACAGACGAGTCCGTTCCCCCATCATTCCTGTCCCTGTGTAGGCCCTTGCAGTGGGACCAAGATGGGTATCTTCTAAATCACATTTAAGCCTTTACATAAGCAGTGTAGTCCTTCCCTCACGAATGTTACTCCAGAACCAAAATTATGTTAAAATTAGGGGCCATACAGCAGCCTCTACCGAAGCATGGGTCAGGATTGAACCCGGAGATATTGGTATGGAGTTTGAACATTCTCCCTGTAGCCATTTAGGTTTCCTCCAGTTATTCTAATTTCCTCCGAAATCCAAATTTGTGTGTGTTCTGTGGCTAATTGACCACTAAATCGCTCACAGTATGTAGGTGAGTGGTAGAATAAAGGACTAGTTGGGAATACGTGGAGAATAAAATGGTATTTGTGCAATGTGGGCTTGGTGGACAGCACAAGCTCAGTGAGCTAAGGGCCTTTTTCCCTGCTGCAAGACCCTCTGTGGTACAGTTGATGTGTAATGTGCCGCTAAGGTGACAAGGCCTATCAGTAAATTGCTTATCAGTTTGAACATAGAACAGTATATAGAACAACAGTCCTCCGGGTGCTCCAGTTTCCTCCCACAGTCCAAAGACGTTCAGGCATGTAGGTTAATTGGCTTCAGTAAAATTGTAACTTGTCCCTAGTGTTGCGAGATAGTTTTAGTGTTTTGTGTGATTGCTGGTTGGCACAAACTCAATGGCCCGATGGACCTGTTTGCACTGTATTTCTAAAGTCTAAAGTACATGTAAAGGAACGAGTCCTTTGGTCCACAATGTTTGTGCTGAACATGATGCTACGTTAAATTGATCTCAACTGCCTTTACAGATCCATATCCCTTGAATTCCTGCATTTCCATGTGCCTATCTAAAAGCATCTTAAACGCCACTATCGTATCTGCATCCACCACCACCCCTGGCAATACGTTCCAGACCCTCACCACTCAGCGTAAAAATATATAACTTGCCCCGCACATCTGCATTACTCTTTCCCCTTTCACTTTATAGCTGGACATTTCCACCCTGGGGAAAAAAGAGAAAAATTATCAAGTGGATATTCATTTTTTTTGATGGGCAAACGTGAGATCTCTGAACTGTGCATTTTGTACTTTGGTAGGTGGATGAGGAAAGAATGACGAACGCTCTCTTACATAGGTGAGCTCTCCTTCCAACATTCAATTTTACTGAATCCTCCTTCCATATTGACCAAGGGTCAATCTAAATTGGCTCATTGTCCATAACAAATCCCGGAAAAGTAAGTGGGAATAGAAACATCCAGAGTGAAGAGTAAATAGGAAGCTCACGATCAGTATTGGAAGGGACATGGGAGCTTCAAACTGAAGAACCACGTGTATGACTGAGTGAAGAAGGACATCCAAAAAAGTCTTGGCCTATCAGCCGTGGGTAGTCTTCTTGTATCTTAACTTGAACAGCGTCAAACATCCAGTAATTCCTTCCTCGAAGAAAGTAAGCATAGCCTGTCAACAAAGGGCTCAGTGTTAGCACAAAAAACCCTAAAGGTTTCACTAATCTGATTTGCATTAGGGTTTCATTTTAAAAATGTGCATATCACAATATCAACATTTCCCAATACTTGCTTCATCTGATGGTAGAGGGCAGGCTGAATTTGTTTTCTCTCTGTTACTCAGTTCAGCACAGTTTACCCAGTCCTCTAGCTTGTCACTCTGATTCCTGCTTCATCAGGGGCTCTTTTAAACATCAATTGTATGTTTCAATTTTCTTTCTTTGCTTTGCTTTCCTACTGTTTCGAGTTTAACGCACGTGAGATATAGTTCTGCAAGTGTTAGAAATCAGACACCACTCTTCTGCGGCCCCCACCAATACCATTTTCAAAGTCATTTTGCTGATGTGTTCATTGGTGACAATGCAAACATTTATGTTGCCTTAGGAGAGTGAAACATAAATCCCTGTGTGGGAACGAACAAGACATGAGGAAGGAGTGGGTTTCCTGCTCTGGGGAAAGAGGTTCCACCAGCTGATGTACCATCAGAGTTAGTAGACTTGGGTTAGTACATTGAACAGTACAGCACGAGAACAGGCCCTTCGGGCCACAATATCTGTGCCAAACATGATGCCAATACCATATCAGCCTGCACATAACTCCATAGATTGCTCAAGATCCAAGGAGAGATAGCTGACTGGATAGAAAATGGGCTTAGAGGGCCATATGCGGGCAGATGGGACTAGTGCAGAATGGGGCATGTTGGGCTGAAGGGCCTGTTTCAAAGCTGTATGACTATACCTATCCGAAATGTGGACACAGTCTGAGAATTTGGATGGGCCATTAACGAGGAAGTTGAGGAGAAATGTCTTCATTCACCGGGTGGTGAACCTTGAACAACGAAGGCTGTGGAACCTCAGTCAAGGTCTTCAATAAAAAAACAAATTGATAGATTTCTGGATATTAAGGGAATCAAGGGAACTGAGGATAATTATGAAAATGGCAGTGGGTGATCAGTAGTAGTAGTTGTTGAATGATGGTGCAGGTTAAAGTGCCCAAGGGCCACTCCTGCTCCTATTTTTTATATTCGTAAACTCTGTTAGAGATCTTTTATGAGCCAGCCCCAAAGAGAAGGCTCCGAAGAAATCACATGAAAGAATTTATCCTCTAGGTCGCACCCTCCAGTGCCAAAAGCTTTGGCAAAGATTCCCAGAAGAAATCGAGCTTCAGCCCCGGAGAAAACTCACCGTGATTATCCTGGAATGCCCCATCAATGCTGGGAGGAAGACCTTGCCAATCACTAGTACTGTGTGGGTAAATACTCTCCACAGAATTTGTGTTGACATTGAGTTTCCAATAATAATTTCCTTCAAAGAGATAGATCTTATTCTGCTCTTCACCCCACATCAGAGCAGCCTGCACACCTCTCACAGGAAGTCCTAAGTCAGAGATCAACCTGGGGCCCAGTACTCTCTTTTCTCCATCATAGATCCAGTAACTGGGGCCTGGAAGAGAAAAGAATGAGCAATTATGTAAAATTGTTAAGAATACTGCACATTACAAGCAAATAGAGTCTGTAGGGAGACTGACTTTTACCTTTGGTGACAGGGTTAAAGCCATCCCAGCTTATACAGGAAAAAATTAAAGACCAGATGATTGAATCTTGAATCATATTATTTGTATAAATCTGTACTACTGGGTACTGGAATCAAGGTAACTTTAAGGTTATGTTAGGAGAGACATTAAATATATTTAGAAAATGTTTAGACTGCAAGGCGTAGCAGCTGGAGCAAAGATAAATATTGGATGTTGTAAACCAGGCTGAGGGCAAAAAAATGATTATTCGAAGAGTCACTTTATGACATCCGTTTGCAGGACAAAAATGACTGGTTTTCTAAACAAGAAGAAAAGTCCTAGCTGTCACTTAGCTAGAGGCAACCACAAGAAGAGATAAAACAAGAATCAAAGACTACAAACAAATGTGAAATGCTGGTGAATTAAATCTGCATGTAACCATTGTATTGTGATAGGTATGAAATGCCTGTGTGGTGAAACAATCAAGCACTCTGGATCTACTGAATGCTTCCCAGTATATACTGTTGAGGCTGTGAATAAACCAACTTGTTGGAGAAACTCCCCACTGCTCTACGAGATTTTCTTTTTGTGCTAACCTGATCTGAGTCATAATTAAGAGGGTAACTGGCCCCATGTGAACGCCAGATTAAAAAAAGTACACATTTCAATAGATATAGGATCAGAGGGGGTTTAGGCCAAATGGGTCTAGGATGGCATGGACAAGTTGGCCAAAGAACCTGTTTCCATAGCTTTATGACTATAGCTCATTGATTTAATCTGTAAACAAATGTAGATGCTTTGCTGTGCAGAAACTTCAAAATTAATAATCGGTGGCAAAGAAATAGGAGCAAATAAAGAAATACTTTGCCTTCACAGAAGAGTCACATAAAGCTCCCCAGAAATGCCAGGGAACCAAGAATCTAATGAAAAGCATTTAGGAAAATAAGTATTAGCCAAAATAATTATGCATTAAAATGTTATGCCTTTTACTAACATTCAATTGAATATAACTAAAATCCATCTAATCCCTGTGGCCTGATAATCTGTGCCCCAGTGTTTAAGAAGGAACTGCAGATGCTGGAAAATCGAAGGTAGACAAAAGTGCTGGAGAAACTCAGCAGGTGCAGCAGCATCTATGGAGCGAAGGAAATAGGCAACGTTTCGGGCAAAAACGGGTCTGAAGAAGAGTTTTGACCCGAAACGTTGCCTATTTCCTTCGCTCCATAGATGCTGCTGCACCCACTGAGTTTCTCCAGCACTTTTCTCTACAATCTGTGCCCCAGAGTATGACAAGAGGCAGCAATGGAAAAACTGTTTTCTAGGAGGGCAATGATGTTCATCTTCCAGAATCCTATAGATTGTAGAATGATTCTTCTAGGTTGGAGTAGAGCAAATGCAACAGTTATTTTTAAGAAAAGGGGTGACCTGGGAACTACAGCATGGTCAGCCGTACGTTATTTGTAGAAATAATGCTAGAGTTAATTCTAAAGGTAGTGAAAACAAATTATTTTGAAAATATCATTGGGATTAAAGAAAGTTACAATGGAGTTATGAAAGGGAAATCGCATTTTGTAAACTGACTGGAAGCTCTTTTTAAAGATGGAACTGATAGAATTGATAAGGAACCAGGACATTGGTATTTTCAGAAGCGTTTTCCCACACAAAAGCTTAGTTTGCAAAATCAAAACATTGAATTGGGGGTAAAGCACATGAAATGAGTTTCAAGCCCAAAGGTGGAGCAAAATAGTTCAGCGGTGAGTTTCAAGCCAAGAATCTTATAAAGATTTTTGAAGAGGTCCCAACAGGGATTGTTAAGGTTACAGCAGTAGACGTTGTCTGTATGGCCTTTAACAAGGTCCCACATGGTAGACTACATAGCATGGAATACAGTGAAAAACAGCAGAGATTGCAGAATCCAAAAATCTTAAGCAAAAAAAACCCAGACTCATGGAGTCGAGGAGCTGGAAAAGATGGGTGTGGCAAAGCCTGGCAAGTGATAGGTGGATACAGGTGAAGGCGGGAGATTAGCAGGGACAAAGGATGGAGGTGAAAAGGAGACAAAAGATCGTCAGAAAAGGAAAGTAGAAGAGGAGTGAAATGCTGGAGGGAGAGAGGCATATGGGTGGAATGGTGGGGGAGGGATAATGGGATAAAAATTAAATGTGGGATGCAAGTACAGAGGGGTAGGAGATTAATGTATGGAGAAGGAGAAAAGACCAAGGGGACAGGAATGGTGGGAGAACTGCGTGCGCTAGCTGGGGATAGAGAAGGGGGGGGGGGGGGGGGGGGAGGGAAAGTATTATTTGAAATTGGAGAATTCAATGAGCATACCTTTTGGGTTGTAGGCTGCCCAAGTGGAAAATGACCTGCTGTTCTCCCAGATTGTGTGTGGCCTCACTCTGGTAGAAGACAAGGCCCAGGACAACAAGGTATGGGACAGCAAGCGTAGGTGACATGTGAAACAACCGCGATCTCCACCAGGCAAGATGGACAGAGCACACATGTTCCACGAATCAGTCACCTATTCTATGCTTGGTCTTGCCGATGTAAAGGAGGCCACATTGAAAGCGCCAAATGCAATAGACGAGGTTGGAAGAGGGCTGCTGGGGTCCCAGGATCGGAGTAAGAAAGGTGCTGTAGGCAAAAGTGTTGCATTTTCTGTGGTTGCAAGTGAAAGTGCCTGGGTAGGGGACAGGGTGGGTTGGAAGGGATGAGCAAACAAAGGAGTTGTAGTGTGAGTGTGCTGTTGTGTCTGGTGTGTGGGGGAGTGACACAACTAGTCAGTGAGGAGACATGGGTGAGGGCCCCATCCACAACAGCAGAGGGATACTACTTTTACTGAAGAAAGAGAACATCTCAGATGTCTTAGAGTGGAAAGCCACATCATGGGAGCAAACACGGTGGAGACGGATACATTGAGAGTGAGGGATCCTTGTAAGAGGCAGGGTGAGAGGAGGTGTAGTCAAGATATATGTGGGAGTTAAAATGTTGTAGTAAACATCAGTAGATTGTCTGCCTGCTGTGGTGGAGTTGAGGGGAAAGACATGTCAAAGTTTAAGTGAATTTAAGGGCATGGTGGAAGTTAGTAGTAAAGTTGATAAAATCAATTAGTCTGCCCAATGCAGGAGACATCCACAATGCAGAGGCGGAGAAAGAGTTGGAGAATGGTGCCACAGTTGGTTTGGAACAAGGAGTGTTCAATGTAACAACAAGAGGCATAAAAGAGGGCAGCACAATAAAAAGAGGGTGGAACAGTGGCAAGAGGGTGGCACAGCTGGTAGAGCTGTTGCTTCAGAGCGCCAGAGCCCTGGGTTTATTCCTGACTTCAGGTGTGTGGAATTTGTACAGTCTCCCTACGACTGCGTGGGTTTCCTCTGGTGCTCCGGTTTCTTCCCTCATCCCAAAGACTTGCAGGTTTGTAGGTTAATTGGCTTCTGTACATTGCCCCCAGTGTGCAGGGAGTGGATATGGTCGGTGTGGTCTTGGTGAGCTATAGGGACCGCTTCCATGCTGTATCTCGAAACAAAACAAAATATAATTGGGGCCCATGACTCCAACTTTGACTTGAAGAAAGTGAGATGAATCTAAACATAATTGTTAAGGGTGCAGGCAGGTTCTGCCAGACATAGGAGAGTGTTGGTAGAGGGGAACTGATTAGGTCTCTGTTCAAGGATGAAATGGAAGGCTCTGAGGCCTACCTGATGAAGATGGCGATTGTGGATGATCAGCCATGATCGCGTTGAATGGCGGTGCTGGCTTGAAGTGCTGTATGGCCTACTTCTGCACCTATTGTCTATTGTCTATTAAAAGGACAGGATGGCAATGGTAAATATTGAGGCCCAAGGAATTGGAAGTTATTGAAATGGTGAAGAGCGGATAGATGTCCCAGATGTAAGTGGGTAGGGACTGGACAATGGGGGATAGGATTCAGGCTGAAACAAAGTAGGACTTTCAGCTCCATGTGTCTGCTCTGTAGTTCAAACGGATTAGAATCATAGTCATACAGCACGAAAACAAGCCCTTCGGCTCAGTTTTCCCATGACGATCAGGGTGCCCCATCTACATCAGTCTCACCTGCCTGTGTTTGGCCCATTTTCCTCTAAACCTTTCCTATTCATGTACTCGCCCAAATGCCTTTTAAATGTTGTTATGACCCACTGTGGGTGATCCTTAACTGCACTTTCCTGTTCTAACTACTAAAACTATTGATTTTCTGCTTGATATACTCAGCAACAAAATCTCTGCAGCCCTATTTGGTTAAGGTCCAAAGTCTCATCACCCTTTGGGTACCAAAACTTAATCACAGATCTGTCCAGAATGGTTGACCCCTTCTGTAGAGACCATGGGCCTACCAGGGCACCACCCTGCCTGAAGTCATTTGTGGCCGACCCTGATTGGCCCAGGTCTTTTCTTGCCTCCAGCTCCTCACTCCCTCCACCCACCCCCTACTTTCAGCCTGAAGAAGGGTCACGATCCGAAACATCATCTATCCTTTTTCTCCAGAAATGCTGCCTGACCCGCTGAGTTACTCAAACACTTTGTGTCTATCTCTGGTATAAACCAGCATCTGTAGTTCTTTGTTTCTACAATCTGTGTTTTCCCTCATTGTGTTCCGCTTTCCATGCCCTCCACCACAAACTCGTTTGTTTAGCACCGGCTCTCTGTCCGTTGCTAATCAGTGGTGGAACACAATCATTCAAAAGTAATAGTTACCCAACTTTCTTTTCCAACAGCTGGTCTGGTGCAGTCAATTGAAGGGTTAGAATAGAAGACGTAAAAATACAAAGGATATTGAACCTTGAAAGATCCAGAAATTGCCATTGGCATCCTCGATCCCTGCGTTGATATGGTCAGGGAATTCCCACCAATGCTGGGAGGCCAGCGCTGGGTAGCCGGGCTGAAGCTGTCGATCTCTCAATCTCCACACATATTTGGATTTAAAAAAGAAGAGCTCCCCACGGATCATTGAGACTGCATCGAAGTCTGTCTCACAAGCAGCTGGCTGCAATGAAGGAGGTAATAATCAGTCAATGATCATCACAAGACCCAGGAACTTCATCAGGGCTCTGGCCATCTTGTCTCCAGCCAGAGTCACAATGATAAACTCACCACATCAACACATTCAAAGCAATGACCAGGGGAAAATCAACAACACCAGCCCAAATCCACCTTCATCACTCATCAGCAGGGTTACAAACCTCATGAAATGGCTACTGAATTAGAACAGCACATCATTGGATGGGCTGGGTGATATTCAGACTTCCCAAGATGCATCTAGCTCAGTAGTTTGTTTGTTGTCTTTACAATAGGGTTGAACATTCCACCTCACTCCATCATCATCATCACAGTGTATCATCAACATGACACCAAACACTGCAGTGCCTTGACTGTATCTTTTTGACTGTACTTGCTAGATTCATAACCTCACCTGGTCCGTATTCTGGATATTTGATCTGAGAGCAGGTGGGAGATCTTCACCATACTGATTTCAGTGGTTTCTGTATTACTAATATTCAGGGGAGGAACAAAAGATGTGGCATCCTTACCAGTTAGCAAGTAGAAATATGGCCAATCTGCTGGGTCACAAAGATATAACTGAAACTGTAAAGGATACCAGGCTCTTCCATCACAGGGAGCATCGCATGCAAGTTATACTCAGCATCTGGCTGATACATCAAGTGCCTTCACACTCTGGCATAGCTTGCAAATTGGAACTGCAATCCTGGTCAATTTAGTCATTTGGTCATAGAGCATGGAAACAAGGCTTTCAGCCCAAAACATCCATGCCGACCAAGATGCTCCATCTAAGCCAGACTCATTTACTGTATCTGCATCTGGTCAATATTCCCCAAAACCTTTCCAATCCATGCAACTGTCAAATTGGCTTTTAAATAATCTTATACTATTAGCTTCAACTACTTACTTCCTCTCGCTGCTCATTCCACATACCCACCACCCTCTGTGTGAACAACCTCAGGACCCTACCATTCTCTGTGAAGGTCCTGCCCTGGTTTGACTTACCAAGTCATAGACATAAATGATTGAACCTTTCCCAGTTGCACTACACTCCTTGGGTCCAGACTCCCCCTTGAGGGAAAGCAGCCCCCCAGCATCAACGAAGTACCTTAAACATTTTTACGTCAATTAAATCAATATTTGTTTTTCTAAACTCCAGACACAGTCTACTCAATGCTTCCTTAGGAGGTGATCCCCTGATCTCATCAATCAATTTAGTGCAAACAGACACTCTCTCTCTCACACACACACACATCCCCAGGAGATCTATCTTGCTTCATATGTCTCTTAGTACATTCAGTACCTCCTCGATTACAATAGACTGTCCTCAAGGTATCGCCATTAATTTACCCAAATTCTTCCTCAGTGGTATAAACAGAGGATAATTATTGATCGAGCGCTTTGCCTCTGTCCTGCAACTCCACACATAGATGGTTACATTGGTTTCTGGTTTCTCTCTAGTTACCCCTTTTTTCTGAATGTACCTAAAATATATATTTGGTTTCTCCTTAATCTCATTTGCCAGAGAGGCTCCCTTTATGACCTCCTGATTTCCTTAAGCCCCTCAATCACCCTCTTACCTCCAGGGATACTCTTGATCCCAGCTGCCTATACCTGACCCAAGACTCTTTCTTGTCTCTGACCAGAACCTTGATATCTCTCGTCATCCAGGGTTCCTTACTTCTACCTGACTTGTCTTCCATTCCTACAGGAAAAATGCATACCTTGAACTCTCACATTTTTAAAACCATTCACTTTTGGGACATCCCTATTCCAATCAACTTGTGCAAGTACCTGACTGGACTCAGAGCAAATTGATGTCAGTATTTAGTGGCTGGTTGACATGGTTAGTCCCATTGGTTTCACTCCAGTGTTTTGATGCAACTGCATGGTGTGTGGGGGCTTGTGAGCATGTGTGAGAGTGGTCCAGGGTCACATAGGTCAAATGCTTTATTATAATGCAATAGCTTCTTGATCCCTGTAACTGGCTCCAATTTATTTTTTAAACTGGATTAATTAATTGAAATGATCTCACTGTAATAATAGGAAGTTATCTCGTACCATTGGATTATTACTGGAGTAATTTAAGCAACATGTGGGTCCGCCTGACAAAGTCAAATTGAGAAGCACATTTTTCACACAACCCCTGGTAGAAATGTGGAGCTACCACAAGAGCTGTGGTTACTGGGAGCTAATTGAAAACTGAGATCCATAGAGCTTTTTTGTGGAGCTGGTGGGGTGAAGCAAGAATAAGTAATGGGGTAAGTAAAGGACAACCTAAATGAATGGTGGGAAAGAGAAAAGTCTTGGTTGATGTAAGGTTTGTCCCACTGTACCTCTTTTCCCAGAGGGTGAAGACTAGGCAACTCATTGATTTCATTGTCCGGATTGAAGAAATTGACTCGTGTGTGGTGAGACCGGCCATACAAGTACTGTATCCCTTGCTTGTCGTCCTCTGCCAACCTTAATGGGTAACGGAAAGTGTAGAAAGGCGCCATCAAAGATTTTGAGTCTTGTGAGTGCTGCAGGCCGAGGACATGGCCAAACTCGTGAGCTGCTACATGCAGGAGATCAATACCTGTCCGTAGAACAGAGGCAAGAACGTCAGGTCTGGTCACATTAGGATATGTACAGTAATGTTTACAGCACTATCCAGCCCTCCTCTTCTCAAGTCCCCAATTGTCACTTTTCACACCTGTTGCCTCCTCATATATCATAAGACATTTCTGTTTAGCAATTTATATCCTCCCCCTAAATATTCAGTGACTTGGCATCCACCACATTCTGCAGTAGAGAATTCTACAGACTCAGCTGAATGAATACATTTTTCTCTCTCATATTCTGCTTGGGTTGCTTACAACCTAACGGTATGAACATAGGATTTTCCAATTTTAGATAACTAACTTGCAAACATCATACCCCCCCCCCCCCCACATGGATTTACATTAATTTCTCACCTCCCCCCCCCACCTCCATATATGGCTTCCTCTGGATTCACAAACCCAACCACTTCTGTTGCTATCTCACACCTATTGCCTTTTGTATCTCTGGCCTTTGTTCAATCATCTGCCTATCAACTCTCCCCCAACACATCTATATCCACATATCACTTGTCAGGATTTGTCTTGCGCCACCTCTCTGTCCCCCTTCCACTCAGTCTGAAGAAGGGTCCCGACCTGAAACATCACCTAACCATGTTCTCCAGAGATGGTGCCCGACCCGCTGAGTGACTCCCGCACTTTATGTTTCTTATTGTGTATTTCCCTGCATCACAAAATAATTTGGCTTTGCATTCGACCCCACCATCCCAAGAAAAGCCTCCCTGCATTCTGCCTATCAGGAATAAGTCAGCTAGATTTCAAATAATAATGAGATGAAGTACAGGAAGGAGAGAGAGAGCTTAATAGCATGGTGTCAATACCACAAACTCTCCCACAATGTCATCAAAACAAAGGTGATGGTCATTGATATCAGGAAGAGGGTCGCAGTACATTGATATCAGGAAGAGATAGCCCCAGTTTGTACAAATGCTGCAGAAGTGGAGATGGTCAAGACCTTCAAGTTTCTAGTCGTAAATATCATCAACAATTTGTCCTGGTTCAACCACATTGATGCTATGGCCAAGAAAATGCACCAACATCATTAGAAGGCTAAGGAAATGTGGCACGTATCCAATTACTTTCACCAATTTCTACTGTTGCACCACAGAAAGAGAGAAAGCTTTCAGATGTATCTGGGTAGGATGCTTCCTTGCTTTCTATGGTGCAACAGTAGAAGTCAGTAATAGTACGGCAATTACTTTGCCACGACTGCAAGAAATCACACAAACAAGCCTTCTCCACGTTGACTCCATCAACACTTCACACTGTCTCGTGAAAGCAGCCGACATAATCAAGGCTACTCACACACCTATCATTTTTTCTTCTCCCCGACCCATTAGGCAGAAAATACAAAATCTAGAAATCTAGACAACACCAGATAGAAGAACAGCATCTCCCCCATTGTCAAACTCTAGAACAGCCCTCATATAATGATCACAACTGCATACATTCTCAGATCGTTTTGAATAGATAAATCTGGATTTTGTAGGAATGTACTAAACTGGAGAAAAGCAGATTACAATGTTATTAGGCAGGAGATAGGGAAAGTAAATTGGAAGCTGTTGTTATTGTGCAAGTCCACATCTGACATTTAGAGGCCAGCTCATCAAAGTTCAGGACCAGCATATTCCAGTAAAGAGGAAGGATAAGGACGGCAAGGTAAGGGAACCATGGATGATCAGAGGTTGTAAATTTGGTCTAAAGAATAATCGAAACTCTCCATCCCAAGTAACATGTTGGTGAATCTCTTCTACAAATATCCTCACATCATGAGCCCACTGCAAGAGAGGCTATGCCTTATGTGAGGACGTTGAAGCAGATGTCAGCGTGGGCTGCTTTTCTGCTGAAGCAAGAGCAGCCAAGCCAAGGCTACAGGAGAGGGAAGAAACCACAACCTGCCTCTGCTACCCAGGTCAGACTGGAACCCCTCCCCCCCCCCCCCCCCCCCCACAGATCTTTGGGTAGATCTGGATGCATTGCGATGCTTGTTGATTTTGCCTACCCTTGTCACTGCCAGTGGTCCACAGTTCCTCATAGTCAAAGTGAATTTCTCCTGCCTGAGGAGTTTGAGGGTAGAAGGCATGGGCCAGGACCCCACCAGGGCCATCAAACGGTAGGTGATCTCCATGCCAGTACCTGTAATGTGAAGAGGGAGAACCTGGTGTTATTAATTTGGGACGCACAGAAACATTTTTCCAACACTAAAATAGGAACAGCACAGGGACACAAATTTCTGCAGTGCTGTGATTCAATGAGGCCATTAAACAGAATATCCCCATTGTAGATACATGGAGTTAAAACACAGATTAGCATTGTTTGGATTTAGGGTGAAACAAGTATAAAGGGATGAATGGCCGGCACACATTTCCGACAGTGCTCTGGAGATATAAATCAAAACAGCTCTGCTTCAGTTTTCTGCTTCAGTATGGACGAAGAACCTCTACAAAAGGCAGAGGAGCTAGAAAGGAGGTGAGTGAAATGAGTGAATGATACACAAAGCTCTATGGTATGAAAATTAGGTTTGTTATCAGAAAGAGTCTACTTCTCACTGCTTTGAATGGTGGCACAGTGGCTGTCTGTGTGGAGTTTGTATGTTACCCTTGCGACTTCATGCCTTATGCGGACTTACCCAATAACAACTGCTCCCAGTATACCCTCCCAATCTAATGCCTAATTACACTGTAGTTTGCCTTACTCCACTTCCCACAAGGTTCTCCCTGTTCAACACAATGTTAAACCTTTGGAATTGTGATCTCTCTCCCCAAAATGCAGTTCCACTGAAATACTGGTAAACTGGCCAGGCTCATTTCCCAACACAAGGTCCAATATATTCCCTTCTCAAATTGGACTATCCACATACTTTAAGCAACCCTCTTAGATACAGTTCACTCAACCAAGACAAGTTTGTTGCTTTGACATATTTCAGTAATCTGTCTACATATCTGTTCCTCTATCTTCTACTTGCTATTGGGGGAGCTGTAGTACAATCCCATTCAGAGGTCTTGCACCCTTCTTACTTCTAAGCTCTCCCCACATTGCTTCTCTGAATGCTGTCATAAGAGACTGTTTAATTAGTAGCGCAACTCCTTCACCTTTTTGCCTCCCTCTCAAACACATTTAAAACATCGAGACCCCCGGAGCATTGAGCTACCAGTCGTGTCCCTCTCGCAACCACATTTCCGCAATGGCCACAACATCGTAGTCTGAAGCATTTATCCAGACTCTTAAGTTTATCTGCTCTCTCCACAATATTCCTTGCATTAAAATAAACATATTTCAGCCCACCAATGTCACCATATCCCCTCACCTCTTCCTGTCTGTCCTTTCTTTGAGATTTACTGGTCCTAACCTCTAACTTCCCATCACCTTCCAATTTCTGGCCGGCTACTCTGGTTCCCACGCCTCTGCCTCTGTAGTTTGAACCCTACCGAGTAGGACTCACAAACCTCCCTCCTTGGATTAGTCTCCATGCATGATAGACACAAAATGCTGGAATAACTCAGCGAGACAGGCGACATAGCTGGATAGAAGGAATGGGTGACGTTTCGGGTCGGGACTCTTCTTCAGACTCAGTCCCCATCCAGTTCAGATGCAACCCGTCCCTCTTGTACAGGTTACCTCTCCTCCAGAAGAGATCCCAATGGCCTAAAAATCTGTGTCCTTGCCCCCTGTACCAATTCCTGGGCCACGCATTCATCTGCCTGTATTCCCATTCCCACCCACACTAGCACATGGCACCAAGTAATCCAGAGATTGCTATCCTTGGGGTCCTGTTTTAGTACCTGCCTAACTCCCTATATTCAGTTGGCAGGACCTCGAACCCTTTCCCTACCTACGTCATTTGTGCCAGCGTGCACGACTTCCCCTTTGAGAATGTTCTGCAATTTCTCAAAGACCTCTGGCACCACGGAGACAACGAGCTACCCTGTGCTTTATTTGCTGTCACAGAATCTCCTGTTTGTCCCCCCCAAACTAATAAGTCTCCTATCATTATGGGATTGTCTGACTTTTCTTTGTGCTGCTGTGCCTCTGTACTGAGTCAGGCCCAACACTGCAGACTGGACCACTGCTGCTGCTGCTCTCTGCTGACCGGTCCTGTGCCACAACAGTATCCAAAGCAGCGTACCTGTTGGTGATGGGTACGGCCCCTGTGGGTTCCTGCACGCTCTGCATGCTCTCTTTCCTGCTTGTCACCTTTCTACTTCCCGCTTGTGTCTTAAATATGACCACCGCACTGTCACACTAAGATAATCCTATGGTCAGGCAGCTGCAGTTCCAGTTCTTGAACATGATCCGTAAGGAGCTGCAGCTGAACACACTTACGCAGGTGAAGTCCTCAGGGGAACTAGAAATCCCCGACTTCAAAGAACTTGCAGGAGGAGAAGTTGACTATCCCACCTCCCATCTCTACCACACGAAACCCTTGGAACAATTACACGACAAAACAAGGCTATACTTTAACCTACCGTCACCCCATGATTCACCCGTTCAGCAAAGTCTCTTGAGCCAAGGCCTCAGTATTGCACTTGCCCTGAAACAATGCACTTCTATATTTGCCTCAACCTTCTCATATGCTGCACGACTGCTTTGGGTCCCATCCCGTTGTCACGCTAGTTTAAACCCTCGAGTGGTCTTGCAAATTTCCCCACTAGGATATTGGTTGTCCTTCATTTCAGGTGCAATCTGTCCCTCTTGTACATGTCACTACCTCAGAAGAAGTCATAAAAGTCTTAATGAACTCTTATCAGCACTTGTTCAATTGTGCTAAGAAGGGTTGGCAAGATATTTAGTGCCACTTATTTAGTGCCCCTGATCACTCATAGAAAGTAAATACTTGGCGGAAGGGTTTTCATCAGCCTGATATAAATATAAATAAATCTGGCTGAACAACTTCTAATCTTGTGTGTGGACTCGATAAGAAGAAGCTGCTGACTTACCTTGTAAACTCAATGATGATGTCAGCACTTGCATCCTGTACCTCTGTGAATGTTAAGGGAGTTACATCACTCCACACGCTCACTGCTTCATCAATAATGCGCCTTACTTTCACTTGACTGAGTTGCCAAGGAAAACGTACAATTCTGAGGGGGGGGGAAAAAAATTACAGTTTCCAAAGGGGCAAGAAAGATTCTGAAAAGTACACGGTTGGATACACAAAAGTTGAATGGTCATAGTCTTAGTTCCCAGAGCATAGATTTATGGTGTGTGGGGAAAGGTTTAAAGAGTGCAGCAGAAATAAGCCAGGTATGTTGATGTTCATATCAGTAGTCTGGAAATTATTGGAAATCATTGAGGGACAGGATTAAAATTCACTTGGTGGTACAGGGACTAATCAGATAGTCAACATACGTAGTGAGTGGGAGATTCTGCTTGACCAATTTGAAGGATTTTTGAAGCAATGATGGAGACATTGCATTTGATGTAGTTTACAAGGACTTTGATAGGTTCCCACATGAAAAACTGTTTCAAAAGAATCCAACTCATGGTACATTGGATTCAAAATGTTTTCATAGGGTGGTAATGGATGGTTGTTTTTGTGAATATCTAAGGGATTGGAGTTGCAACCATCACTTTGGTCATATGCTGTATGATTAATAACTTTGCAGATTACATAAAAATCAGGAGCATTTTTGTTATTGAGGAGGATCATCATAATTGACATTGATGAATAAGTGAAATTGCAGGTGGAATTTAATCTTGGTAAGTATGAAGAGATCAACTTTGATCTTGAAGGACAACTATTTGGAAGGCCAACATCTATTGTTAGTATATTGGCACATCAGTAAGAAATGCTTATAACGATTACTCTAATGTACAAAAGCATTCCTGAAGCCCCTGGAATCCGAGTAATCTCCTACTTGTAGGTCAGGTCAGTTTTCTTCCATCTTCCTCCTGCAATTACAAATCGTCTCCGCCGTTTGGCGTTGCCATGCCATCTGCGGCCATATTTCCCTGGGGGTGGATCGGGGACACCACATCGGAGAGGGTTCAGCAGACCTGTCCCTTCTTCAGCACTGAGATGGAATATAGGAACTGTTGACCGGAACAGATCATTGACCAATGACAGCGACTGCTTTCGCTCGCCCTTCTGCTTTGTAAAATGGAAATTCAACTTCTGCAGCCAATCCTGAAAAAGTTCAATTCAAAATTTAGTTTCAGAGTCCGATTCAGGATTTGAATAGAAGAAATTAAAAGGCAATGGCAGTGGGAAAAGTAATGAGGGAATCACGATCAAGTGAGCATCAAGAGATGATGAGAGAGAAAAGAGTAGTACTTACAGTAGATTCAAAAATGGCTTACTGATTGTAGAGAAAAGGTGGGGGTGGAAAGACAACATTCAGGCTGGGGGTCGGTGACCGGTGGATTTTCACAGGGACAGCTCTTGTGCTGGGACCTCTAATGTTTGTGAAATATATAAATGTGGTGTTAATAAGATGTTGCACTTTGGGAGGATGTTAAACAAATGTAAGGAGGGAAATTTACAATGAATGGCATGAGTCTGAACAGCATTGATGTATGGAGGGATCTTGGGGTTGAAATCCATAACTCCCTGAAAGTGACAACAAGTTGATAAGAGTGGTAAAGAAGGCATAATGTATTCTTGCCTTCATTGGTCAAGGCATTGTGTATAAGAGTCAGGAGACCAAGATGCAGCTTTACAAGACTGGTTAGGCCACAGTTGAAGTATGGCATGCAGTTCTGGTCACCCGATTACAGGAAGGATGTGGAGGTTTTGGAAAGAGAGCATCAGGACTGAGAGGGGTGGTTGCCAGTATAAAAAGTGAGAGGGTGGGTGAGGCCGGAACTGGCAGCTGATAGATGGAACCAGATGAGGAGGGGAATGATGGGGAGATGGAGCCAGGCAGGGGGAAGGGTGGGTGAATACAGAAACAAAGAGGCAGAGGCTGGAAGGTGATGAGTAGACACTCAAATGTAACCCAGTTTCCCTACCCCCCTTCACTGGTTCCATCAGTCCATCCTCCCTCTCTTATATGGTTCCACTTATCACCCAACCTATGATCAGATTACAGAACCTGCAGCTCTTTGTTGGTTCCATTTTGCACCCAGATTGCCGATAGATAGTTCCCTGTCTCCGCAGATGACGCTGATTCTGAGTTGTTGGAATCCAAACCCAGCCTGCTCCTGTTATGAGGAGAGACTGGGTTTGTATTTCATGGATCACAGGAGGCTAAGGGAAGATTTGATGGATGTACAACATGATGAGGAGCACAGATAGGGTGAATGGTACCAAATCTTTCACCCTGGCTGGTCCACAGAGTTTGCACGTAGCTTGTGGTCACGTGGAACTGTAGATGCTAGTTTACCCAGAAAAAAAAGATGAGAGGTGGTGCTCAGCATAGGCATGGTGCGCCAAAGGCCTCGTCCTTCTGCTGTTGATTCTGTGACCTAAAGCGCCTGTCCCACTTGGGCGACCTAATCCGCGAGTTAAGAAGATTGTCTTCGACCATCAGACTCGAGGGCACTCGCCTGGAAAGCCTCGAGCTGGATTGACTGTCCGCGTTGAAACCGCGAGCTGGATCAAACAACCGCGCACACACACACACATCGCAAAGGCATAGGCCAGGGAAAGCGGTGAAGAGGAAGGTAAACGGCTGCCACAGTGTACGGTAAGTCCTTTAGAGAGCGCGGGGGGAGAGGAGAAGGAGGGGGAGGAGAGGAGAGAAGGAGAGAAGGAGTGGAGACACTTTTAAGAAGTATAATAAAGTTTAGCGGGCATTTTACCTACCGGTAGGTTTTCCCTGGTCCTGAAAACTCCAACGAGCTAATCAAAATTCGCCCGGTCAGCTAAGGAGATTGCCTACGGCTGCCCTCGACTGCCTGTAACTAAATAGCGACCCCCACTCCGCTGCGCTACGAGTCATAAAGAACCATGCCGACCAAATTTTACTTGCAGAAAATGTTTCAACAAGCTGAAAATTTTTCCGTGACCTAGCTGAGGCCATGAATATTCGGGAACTTCCCTTGAGCATGATGGAGAGTTCCAGCGACCTCACAGGACCTCCTATGATGCGAGTTTGAAGGTCGAAGACACTCTTCTAAACTCGCAGATTAGGTCGCCCAAGTGGGACAACCCCTCCTACACCCACCACTCACACACTCAGGACCACTCGCGAGGTCACACCACTCAACCCGCCCCCACCCCGCCAGGGGAACCTTCTATGCTGCAGATCCCTGTGAGATGTCCTGCTTAGTCTGCCCGAGTCTGCTGGAGAACCGCAGCCCTACGTTCAGCAGAAATCCAGCGCATTTGTCGGTCATGCTGGTGTCGGCTCCCAAAGTCAGCGGGAACCGCTGTCTCTTCCTTCACTGTACCTGCATGTTCTGTTGAATACCAGGGAGCATGTCGACACTTGTCCTCCTGGAACCCACACTCAAAGTTGTGCTTCCATCAGCAAAAAAAGCAACAAAGAAACAAAGAACGGCCGAGCTAATCGCAAATAGCAAACCAACGGAGTAACTCAGCGGGTCGAGAAACATGTGTGGAGACAAAGCAATTGTCGACTTTTCGGGTCGAGACCCTTCGTCACGACAGATGTGGCGCTACCCGCTAAATCCCTCCGGCACTTTGTCTGTTTAGCTCCAGTATAGCAGCATCCAAGTGTCTGGTGTCTCAAAGAACGGCCGATCTGCGTGACGGTCAGGGACCACAAGGGATGGATGCACCGGGACCGGGCGGGCAGGGAAGGGAAGGCACACAACGGGATGACACAAATGAACTAGCTGCCGCTTTCCACCGCTCTAATAACGGCATCACACGGAAACGTGGGTTTTCGGCTTTGATTGTGGTCAGAAGTGTACTCTCTCTAAGCCGCCTGCCCCATCATCCTGCAGCTCAGAGAGTAGCCAGTGTTGGTCTGTCTGTCTGTCTGTCTGTCTGTCTGTCTGAATGCTACAGGTTTGATTTCCCCCTGCGCTTGAGCCGCTGCCTTACCCGTCGCTGGCGCTGGCGCTGGCGCTGCTCCGTGCTGGGAGCGGGAAGGGCGCTGGCACAAAGGAGTAGCGCGGCCACACTCATCGCCCACATGTTGCCCGGCAGCCGCAGCCGCAGCCAGCCCCGGCAGCCAATGTTGCTGGGATCCGGCGCTGCTAATCGGGCCAGCCCATCACGTGGGGACGTCCCGCGGGGAGTCTCCGCTCCTGGGGGCTGCCATTTCCCTGGTGTCAGTTTCCGCTCCCTGCGTGGATGTACATCATCACAGCCGCACGCCACTGGTTTCAAACTGTTCTGCATCTTCCCCTCAGCACCAGAACCATCTGGACACAGTCTTCCCTTTAACGTTACCTCAACCCTCTTTCCACAGAAATGCCACTCACTGATCTTATTTCACCCCATCTCTTTCTTTTACCTTTTCGTAACAAAGTGTTACCTTTCAAACATTGACCAGCAACCTCTTAATCTGCTATTGTTACAATCCTGCGCTTAAACCCCTGTCCCACGGTGCGAGTCCACCCACGAGTTAGTCTTTGCCATCAGCCAGGTTTGTGCTGGAGCTGTCGGGCAATTTCAATAGCCCGGGGCAGCAGATTTAACAAACTTTAAGGCAGCAACATCCTGGTACACAAAACAGTGCTTTGTTCCTGCAGCTGTTATCTTTAAAATCATGCCCCTGAACAACTCATGAAGATGTTTTATTTCCGTGTTAAAGAAGTTATCCAAGTAGATGACTATACTCAAAAGCACACACAGTGCTGGAGTAACTCAACAGGTCAGGCAGCATCTCTGGAGAACATGGATAGGTGTCGTTTTGGGTCAAGACCCTTCTTCAGAGATTATAATATTGTTCATACTATTATACAAACTTCAGGACTACACTATTGTTTTCTGGCCAATGCCATTGATCAGGGAGGTGTGATAAGGTTATTAGACTGAGGGTAACAAAGAATTATAGATAATAATATTGACTAACAAATAACTGAAATTGGTCTTTGTTTACAAACTTAATAAACATAAAGGGCACAGTGATGGTCACCTTGTTGGATTACTAGGAGGGAGCCACTTTGGGATTTCCTGAGGCCATGAAAAGTGTCACAGGAACGAGAGTCATCCTGCCTTTTAATTACTCTTTAACGCTTGCAAATTGACAGCACACCGGTTTCTTTTCGTTCATTCCCAGAAAACATCCCCTGCACAAACCTCTTCTCCGGCTTCCTCCCGCTCTGTGGCTGACTTCATCATGTGTCCTCTCCACGGGCCTCTTCGCCGTTCCACCTCCATAGCTTACTGCTTGAGAATCTTGCTTCAACGGGACCCATGGTCTGGTCTGTTCGCTCGCTGGCTGACGCTGGTGCAGCTGATGCCAGGCTGCAGCGCTGGCATTGCCATCGGGTGCTGCCGTGTCTGGAGGTTGCAGGGACTTTGCCCATCGTGCATGGATGCCCATCCCTTGGAGTGATAGTCCCCGTGTGATGATTTTTCCACACGTCGGTAACCGTTGTTGGCTCAAGAGGAACTCGGGAGAGGAACGTAGTACAACGCAGAAATGAGAAGTAAACAGCAAACTTAGACATACACGTGGGAACTCGTTGAAACTCGTGAACATAAACTTGGAATCTCGTAGAAAACAACGAGTTTGATTTTTTCTTTTACTTGGGATAATTCTTGAGTGGACTCGCACCATGGGACAGGGACCTAATCAGTCTGTCTAAATTGGGATCGGCTCGCATTGCTGATATCATTCATGTGCTTTTCATCATTAAACATCTTTGCATGTGGGTTTTTCATTGCACAGTACTAGCCCTCGAGAATAATTTTCCAAAGACATTCTGCATATTAATTTGCTAAACCTTCTCGCATACAAAGTATTCTATAATTAACGGTACAAAAGAAGCTTACCGGATGCCTGCCTTCATGTTATTCTCAGTACAGCTTTATAAAACACTTGTTGGGTCACAGTTTTCCACACAGTACAATTGTGTGGAATTTTGGCCAGCATGTTAGAGGAAGATGTGATCAAGCTGAACAGGGTGCAGAGGATATGGACAGGGATGTCAGCTGGGATGGAGTGTCTTGGTTATGAGGAGAGACAGGATCGGCTGTATTTATTTTCTTTAGATGAGATACAGTGTGGAAATAGGACCTTCACCCCTCACCAGCATCCACCGGGTGCCAGGTTTTGCTCCACCCCCAAGTCTTTTCCAGCTTTTCCCCCTACTCGAGTCTGAAGGCTTTCAACCAACACATCGGCCCATTTCCTCAAAAGATGATGTCGGACTCAGTTGCTCCAGCACTGATTTGCTCAAAGTTACAACACGGAATTATCAGAACCTTTACCTAAAAAAATAAGCAAAGCATCCGAGTTGTCCACATTCTTTAGGGAACACGGGTTCCCCTCACCCACCATAGATGAGACCCTCACTCATGTCTCCTCAGTACCCTGCAGCTCCGCCCTTGCTTCCCCTCCCCCGAGTCATAACAGGGACAATCCCCCTCGTCCTTCTTTTCATCCTATAAGCCATCACACACAACACCTAATCCTCTGAAATGTTCGCCACCTCCAACGGGATCCCAACGCTAGTTACATCTTCCCATCTCCACCACTTTCCACCTTCCACAGAGACTATTCCCTCCACAACTCCCTGGTTAACTCATCCCTTCCCACCCAAACCACCCCCTCCCCAGGTACCTTCCCCTGCAACCGTAGAAGATGCAACACCTGTCCCAATACCTCTTCCCTTGACTCTGTCCAGGGACCCTGACAGTCCTTTCAGGTTCGGCAAAGGTCCACTTGCACTTCCTCCAACCTCATCTACTGTATCCGTTGTTCAAGATGTAGACTCTTGTACATTGGCGAGACCAAACGTAGACTGGGCAATCTTTTTGCGGAAAACCTTCGCTCAGTCCGCCTGGACCTACCTGATCTCCCGGTTGCTAAGTACTAATTCCCCTGCCCATTCCCACAGACACCTTTCTGTCCTAGGTCTCCTCCATTGTCAGAGTGAGGCTAAAACACAAATTGGAGCATCTCATATTTCGCTTGGGCAGCTTACAGACCAGTGGTATGAATGTTGATTTCTCTAACTTCTAGTAACCCGGGCATTCCCTCTCTCTCCATCCCTCCCACACCCAAATGGCACTAGCTTCTCATTCTCACCCAACAAACAGCTAGCCATGGCCTGTTTATCATCATTACTCTTTTGTGTCTAACTTAGGCAAAAACTATTGTTAAATCTTTCCCAATGATTTGTCCCCATGAAATCGGAGAAGATTCTAAACAGGGTCTTACCTTCATACCATCTCCATAAAGACCAAATATTTGAACAAGTATGCAGGACGTGGCAGTGGATTTCAAATTGTTATGATGCGTTCATGTAATTTCTTTGTACAACCTCAAGTCTTCAGGTTCTGATGTTAATGAAGTTGGTACAAAGGGCAAGGCCCCTATTGTTTTGGAAAGATTAATGTTTTTCCTATCTGTGTGCTCTGGCTCTCTTGGCTTGGGGTTCACCTTAAAGACTACATGCACCCTCTGATTATTGTTACACCTTTATTCTCTGTAATTGTGGTCTGGCCCTGCTTTAAAGTGTTCATTGGGGACCACTGCTGTGTACTTTCAGTGTCCGTTGAATAGCCAGAGTTTCTGCCTGGAGCTGCCAGACAAGGCAAGGACAGGGGGTGGTGTGGGCTGGGGAAGGGGTTCAGAAGATAATACAATGGGGTTCCCACTCACTCTGGGGAGACACCAACACCTGCAGTAGTCGCACAGATTTAACCTTGGAATAAAGTTACAACAAGAAGAGGGTGGATCCTGTCTTTAAATTAAAGTGCATCCCAAGTCAAGAGGCAGAGACCACAATTAGAATCTTTCCCAAACATTCTAATTTTAAACAGGGGCCTTGCCTTTGTACACTCTGTAAATGTCAGATCCTGAGAGATCTCAAAAAGTGATCCATTAAATTAAATTTCAATCATTTCAATTTGAAGCCTGCTGACATACCCCTCATCACATCCTCAAACTGGACAGAGGGGGAAGAGGTCCCAATCCAAATTGAATGTCCTGAGAACCGCACCAGCCACTGAAAGGACATGCACAGTAAAGGATAGGTTCAACCTCATGAAGAAATTGAGGCCCCAACAGAACACGATAATACAAATGAACAGGCCCTTTGGCTCACAATATCCATGTGGAACATGCCAGATTAAACCAAGGTCAGATTATACCAAGGTCAGCCTGCATTTGATCCCTATCACACTCCATTCCCCACATATGCCTGTACCTATCCAAAAGCTTTTTAAATGCCACAGACTCCACCATCACCCCTGTTAGTGCTTCAGGCAGCACACATCTGCTAGAACATTTGCCCATCTCCTAAAAGCCATGCCCCTAATGAGCCAGGCCACCCATTCCTTGGGGCCTCCCATTCCTTGTCTCAGCGGGACAGGAGGCATCTCTGGAGAGAAGGAATGGGTGACGTTTCAGGTCCAGACCCTTCTTCAGACGTCACCCATTCCTTCACTCCAGAGATGTTGCCTGCCCCGCTGAGTTGCTCCAGCATTTTGCTCCAGTCCACCTTCATAGTCAAACAAAAATACCCAAGCAAGCAGCAACTCCAAGTTTAGATCGTCCCAAATTCAAAAGCATTTGGATAGTAGCTGGTTAAACAATAGTAGCAATTTCACGAATGTAGAGCAGTAATCCTCAACTCTCAGGCACCATTTATGTCAAGGATACACAACCCTACATTTGAATCAGCTCATTGACTTTATCCACACCCCCCCCCCCTTTCCCATAGATGTCACTATTGAAAGCTTGTACACAAATTGAGAGAGTGGACATAAGCCAATAAATATCATGGGAAAATGCTCTTGATCTCATAGTCAACAGTAGTGAATGTGGTAACATTCAATTAATGAAAGTTGAGAATAAGGGCAATGACATTGCTGACCACACAACAGAATATTCAGTGATAAGATTAAAGATTAACTGTGCTCCTACATTTCTGAACACTAAGATGGTTATTTTGTATGCAGCAGGGTGGGACCCTGCCGTTACACAAAACCAATAAGGGAATGTCTAAATGAATCGCAGACCAGGTCCTGACGAAGTCAGTGGATCTTCGATGAGAAACACGTAGCAACAATAAAGCTGTGACATCAAGATCTGTTTGGCCTCTTGTAATGTTACTCGCTTTTATTTTATAAAGCAGAGAGTTTCACGCCTTCATCGCCCCAAAGCAAAATCAATGCCAAGTTACTATCCATAAACGCACTACCTTTAATGTTGGAAAATAAAACAATGCTCACATACCTTCTGCTATTCCATGTACTGATTCTGCAAGTGCATCCATGCATATCAGTTTTGTTCATCTGCACCACCGCCCAGTCGAAAGAAGTTTACTTTATGAATGGCAAAGCATTTATACACATGACAAATAGCTTTGTCACCTAACAAGTCTTTCCTCATGAGAATTCACAATAAACAAGCTTTAATTATGACATTTAACACATTGACCATTACCTCTCCAGCAGTTTAACAATTTTAGGTGCACAATACAACAATATCAAGTCAAGGGTGTTTTATTATCAAGTAGAATGCTAACATTCACTATTCTAAGCCATCTAAAAGTTCTTGTTGTATTCCCAAATATAATTCCGAGCTAATCGGCACGAAAACGGCAACAAAACTTTGCTAAACGACTTTAACTCACACAATCTTTTACTTTAAAAGCCAAGGCCAAAGTAGAGTTCCATGGGCTTGTAAAGTCACGGCTAACAAACTACAACAAACATGAGATGTCAGGATCAGGAGCAGCCAGCAGTCTTTGCTACAGTTAGTATGTTTAGACAAAATATGGTTTGGACACAAGTAGCATCGCAAATGCAACGTATCCAGATGAAAGGGGATGGGCGAAAGATGATAGACGGGTAGAAACAAAGAACTGCAGACTGGTTAATACACAAAAGGACAAAGTGCTGGTGTAACTCAGCAGGTCAGGCAGCAGTGGGGTCGGGGTGGGGCGGATCTGTCTTGTTGTGGAAGAAAGAACATAATTTACAAAAAAGGTCACATGGAAAAAATAGGATAAACCGGAGCTGATGTCTGAAAGGACGGGGGAAAGGAGAGGTCGGTAGAAATTTGACAACTAGTTGTCGCGTTTACATGGGCATGGGGAGTAATGTTAAACGTAAACCTGCTATTATCCCATTGCCTGGTCAACTCGAGGCTAGGGGCTTCTCAGCTCAAAATATGCCCCAAGTTCATTTTGAAACTTGATTTAAACATTTCACTTTGATCCGAACAGACATCATCTTGGTGCTGCTGAAGAACCTCTGCACGAACATTTTGCCCAGGGTAGAGGCAAAATGCTGGATTAGTGGGACAGGCAGCAACTCTGGAGAGAAGGAATGGGTGATGTATTTGGTCGAGAGCCTTCTTCAGACTGAAAGTCAGCATGGATTTATGAAGGGGAAATCATGCTTGAATAATCTTTTGAAGAGTTTTTTGAGGATGTAACAAGTAGAATGGATAAGGGAGAGACAGTGGATGTGGTGTATCTGGATTTTCAAAAAGCCTTTGACAAGGTCCCTCACAAGAGATTACTGTGCAAAATTAGAGAACATGGTATTGAGGGTAGGGTATTGATAGAGAACTGGTTGGCAGACAGGAAACAAAGAGTAGGAAGTAACGGGTCCTTTACAGAATGGCAGGCAGAGAACGGCAGGGTGCCCAAGGTTCCGTGCTGGGACTCCAGCTATATATATTATGCAGTATATTAACAATTTAGATGAGGGAATTAAACATGACATCTTCAAGTTTACGGATGACACAAAGCTGGTTGGCAGTGTGAGCTGCAATGAGGATGCTATGAGGCTGCAGGGTGACTTGGACAGGTTGGGTGAGTGGGCAGATGCATGGCAAATGCAGTATAATGTAAATACATGTGAGATTCACTTTGGTGGCAAGAACAGGAAAGCAGATTATTATCTGAATGGAGTAAGAATATTAAAAGGGGAGGTGCAATGAGACCTGGGTGGGCTTGTACATCAGTCACTGAAAGTAAGCATGCAGGTACAGCAGGCAGTGAAGAAAGCTAAGGGCATGTTGGCCATCATTGCAAGAGGATTTGAGTTTAGGAGCAAGGAGGTCCTACTGCAGTTGTACAGGGCCACGGTGAGACCACACCTGGAGTGTTGAGTGCAATTTTGGTCTCCTAATTTGAAGAAGGACATTATTGCTATTGAGGGAGTGCGGCGTAGGTTCACCAGGTTAATTCCCGGGATGGCGGGATTGAGGTATGATGAATGGATGGGCCAACTGGGCTTGTATTCGCTGGAATTTAGAAGGATGCGAGGGGATCTTACAGAAACAATTAAAATTCTTAGAGGATTGGACAGGGTAGATGCAGGAAAAATGTTCCCGATGTTGGCAAAGTCCAGAACCAGGGTTTCACAGTTTAAAAATATGGGGTAGGCAATTTAGGAAAACGTCTTCACCCAGAGTGTTGTGAATCTGTGTAATTCTCTGGCACAGAAGGCAGTGGAGGCCAATTCACTGGATGTTTTCAAGAGAGAGTAAAGATTAGAGTTTAAGAATAAGGAGTAAGCCATTTAGAACGGAGACGAGGAAACACTTTTTCTCACAGAGAGTGGTGAGTCTGTGGAATTCTCTGCCTCGGAGGGCGGTGGAGGCAGGTTCACTGGATGCTTTCAAGAGAGAGCTAGATAGGTCTCTTAAAAATAGCGAAGTGAGGGGATATGGGGAGAAGGCAGGAACAGGGTACTTATTTGGGATGATTAGATATGATCACATTGAATGGCGGTGCTGGCTCGAAGGGCCAAATGGCCTACTCCTGCACCTATTGCCTATTGTCTATTGAGCTCTTAGGACTAAAGGAATCAAGGGATATGGGGAAAAAGCAGGAACGGGGTACTGATTTTAGATCAGCGATGATCATATTGAATTGTGGTGCTAGCTCGAAGGGCCGAACGGCCTACTCCTGCACCTATTTTTCTATGTTTCTATGAGAGTCTGGGTAGATGGAAACGAGAGTTACAGCAGGGCAAGGTGTGAGAAAGGACAGATTAAAGCAGACGATGCTCGAGGAAATGTAGAGTGGTTCGTTACTCAGGGTTTCGCCCGGAGCGCGTCTCTTGCCCTTCCAGTCGATACCATTGCAACTGATTTACAAAGGCAGATGAATGCTCTGCAAATTATATGTATCAGTTCAGGCAAGTTTGTTCCACGCTGATGTCTGTGACAGATTGTGCGGCGTTCGTTTTCGAATACGCCCCCAGGCTCCTATAATGTTAGGACTTCTCACCACGTGAACGTTCGCTGGCAAGACTAGAGTAATTCGCATCATTGGCCTTCACCGCCTTCGCATGAAAGTGAAAATATGAGGACATTAGTCCGCCGACACCACATCTTCGTAATAAAAGCGGCATCAAAAACGCACATAGGACCGTACAGAGCAACAACCTTCTTAAACGATCTTAAACAACAGGCGGCTTGGACACAAATAACATTTCCTGGCACATTTAAATGATCCAGGCCAGGGGAAATGGGATTTCACCGAAACAAGTTTCCAAATGGTATTGACTGGTTTGATGTGAGGCAGGTGTTTCCTGGTGCGTGTGGATTTACAGGAGATCGATATTTACAAATAAGGTTCCAACAGTTTGTGAAATGGGATGAATTGAATGAGTGGCTAATATCTGAAAATGTTTGCCGAAGGACATTGGAGGAGAGAGCGACTGTTTAAAGGCAGAAGTCGATACAGTTTTTGATAAAGTGGAGTGTCCATTGCAGGTATATAAGAATGAGAAGGAATTCTTAAAATCAGGCCAACTGTTATGGTATTGAGGAGAGGGGATTTATCAACTCAAATTTTACAAAATTATTTAAAATGTAATCAAGTTATTGATTTTCCATTTCTATTTCTTAATAGGTATTTAGTTAATCTTATCATTGATTCATAACCTATTTTAGTCCAAACAATATGTTCCTGTAACATTGCATTAGGAGCGTCTTCCTCTCACCCCTTCCCTGCAAGTGTGAATTTTCACCGTCACACTTTAAAAACAGCCACTTATTGGCCCGCTAACAACCTAGACCAAAGGAAATGTTACTCGGGCCTCTTGCTCCTTGCTGCCTTGCTGCAGAGAAAAGCACACACACGCATGTACTGTTATTCTCCCCCCCACCCCCACCCCACCCCATCCTCACGACTTCCCATGCAACAATTTCATTTCAGACAAATTATTGGTCCACATTTCCCATTTTCATCAGAATGATCTGAAATAAATGCAGGTACATTGAACAATTGGAACCTATGACTATGAGCGCACATGCATTTCTACCCTCATATTGTGGATCGTTCTCCCATGTGTGACCTTGTCAAAGTCTTACTGAATTCATGGCAGACAACAACAACTGCATGCAGCACACGCAGATAGAGAGGTAAAGACAACAGGGTATGCAAAGCAATCATAAGCAAAGACACACAAAAAATTAAAACATTTCGATTTGATAGAAAGCAGGCAGAGATGATATCTAAATATTTCATGGGTGGGGGGGGGGGGGGGGGGATGGCAGATCCATTACAAAGTGAACGCAAGACAATCACAAATACATTGATTAATAAGCGAACTTTCTTTCATATTTCCCTAAAATAGGACGCCGTTCGACCCATCGAGTTTTTGCCAGCTTCCAGAGTAATCCCATTCTTCCCACTGATTTCCTTAGAAACATAGAAACATAGAAATTAGGTGCAGGAGTAGGCCATTCGGCCCTTCGAGCCTGCACCGCCATTCAATATGATGATGGCTGATCATCCAACTCAGTATCCCGTACCTGCCTTCTCTCCATACCCCCTGATCCCTTTAGCCACAAGGGCCACATCTAACTCCCTCTTAAATATAGCCAATGAACTGGCCTCAACTATCCTCTGTGGCAGAGAGTTCCAGAGACCCACCACTCTCTGTGTGAAAAAGTCCTTCTCATCTCGGTCCTAAAGGATTTCCCCCTTATCCTTAAGCTGTGACCCCTTGTCCTGGACCTCCCCAACATCGGGAACAATCTTCCTGCATCTAGCTTGTCCAACCCCTTAAGAATTTTGTAAGTTTCCATAAGATCCCCTCTCAATCTCCTAAATTCTAGAGAGTATAAACCGAGTCTCTGCAGTCTTTGTTCATAAGACAGTCCTGACATCCCAGGAATCAGTCTGGTGAACCTTCTCTGCACTCCCTCTATGGCAATAATGTCCTTCCTCAGATTTGGAGACCAGAACTGTACGCAATACTCCAGGTGTGGTCTCACCAAGACCCTATACAACAGAAGTAGAACCTCCCTGCTCCTATACTCAAATCCTTTTGCTATGAAAGCTAACATACCATTCGCTTTCTTCACTGCCTGCTGCACTTGCATGCTTACTTTCAATGACTGGTGTACCAGTCGCGCTGCATCTCCCCTTTTCCTAATCGGCCACCATTAAGATAATAGTCTGCTTTCCTATTTTTGCCACCAAAGTGGATAACCTCACATTTATCCACATTATACTGCATCTGCCAAACATTTGCCCACTCACCCAGTCTATCCAAGTCACCTTGCAGTCTCCTAGCATCCTCCTCACAGCTAACACTGCCCCCCCAGCTTAGTGTCATCCGCAAACTTGGAGATATTGCCTTCAATTCCCTCATCCAGATCATTAATGTATATTGTAAATAGCTGGGGTCCCAGCACTGAGCCTTGCGGTACCCCACTAGTCACTGCCTGCCATTGTAAATTTGGAACACGTTCTCACTCATGCCCATCCAGTCCACACCGATTTTCCTGCCACTCACCTTCCCTGGGAGGAATTTACAGCAACCAATTAACTTGTCAACCTAAAGTTCGCGAGGCGCGAGGAAACGGGACCCGGAAAAATTCACGCGGTCACGGGGGAAGCCGGCAAACTCCAGGGATCAGGGTCGAAGTCGCGTTGCTGGAGCCGGACTACCCATTATCCCGAGCATGGTTAGAATATGAGAAGGGGGGGGAAAGTAGGTGGCGCCTATGTAATCACAGCATGAAACAGGTGTATTCACAGACAGTGAGACATGTTTGAAGTGTATCAATATTGGACCGCGGAAGCTGCATTGATGTTTTTTTAAAGAAAGAAACGGAGTCTCAGCAGGAAAGGAGAGGTAAAATAAATCGAGTTGTGAGAGGCTTGTGCAGAGCACAAACACAGGCGAAGATTCACGACTCGAAATGGTTAACATTAACTATGATAATTGCTCCAAGTTAAATTGCCCGCGGACAGGAAGGCAAGTTGGAACAAATGCAGTTCAAATTAAGATTGAAAGCTGTGTTTTTCACAGATACCATGGTCAATATCTGAAATGAGATGAAAGTCTTGGAATTACTCAAGGAACTACTAAATATCACGTCTTGGTCATTCGGGATCTCCCGGGAAAGCTGAAGGCTGACTGAATAATGTCCCTTGTCACTATTTGTTTGGAGATCAAATAAAGACGCTTTGAGGCGACCAGATGAAGTCTGGATGTAATCTGCGGGAATGCAGCGGGGCAGGATGGGGATGAAGAGAGGTGGGAGTTTCCTTGTGTTTATCCTGGGCGGTTCCGAGGTTCAGTTGTCAGACGGGCGAGGCAAACGCACAGCGCGGGATGTAATGGGACGAGAGACCGAGCGAGATTCAATTTTCCGGAGCCCAACAGGATTGTAGAAGGGCTGGATGTCATGGGCTACAAAGAAACGTGCGCTTTATGCTGGGAAGAGTTTTGGAATTATGAAACTCCGAAAGTTATTTTGGTAAAAAACAGAAATTTAGGAATCATCTACAGAATAATCCAACTTGTCATCATCATGTACTTTGTCGTGTAAGTATATCCTGGAACTCTGAATGCTTGCATCAAATTTGAATTGAATAATTTGAGTTTAGCACAATATTCAATCTGCATAAATCACTTGTTTTCGTACTTCCCTGGTTCTGACACAGGCTTTTTTTAAAAATCCGAAACATTAATTCCCAGTCGCTCTCCACACACGTGGCTTTACCTCCCAAGTATTTTCAGTATTTTTCATTTTTAGTTATTTATTTTGCATCAAAGGATCTGCCGGAAATTGTTGTGCATGTAGGCACAAATGGCGTTGGAAAGAAGAGGAAGGAGGTTCTACAATGTGAGTATAGAGAACTAGGTAGGAGGCAGAAAAGCAGGATTTCTAAGGTGGTTATCTCTGGTTGCTTCAAGTACCTCGTGCTAGTGAGGGGAGGAACAGGGAGATAGGGGACCTGAATGTGTGGCAGAGAAGTTGGTGCAGGGATTTAGATTTCCAGATTTTCTGGGGCAGGGCTGACTTGGACAAAAGGGACGGGTTGCACCTTAATTGGAAGAGGACCTACATTCTGGCAGGCAGGTTTGCTGGTGCTACACAAGTGGGTTTAAAGTAAAAAGTGGAACAGGCAGTCAACAACATGGAAGCGTATGCAGTTAGTAGTTAAGGGATATGATATAGTTGGAATTATGGAGACATCGCTCCAGGGTGCCCAAGGCTGGGAGCTAAACATGCAGGGGTATTCGATATTCAGGAAGGATAGACAGAAAGGAAGAGGTGGTGGTGTGGCATTGCTGGTTAAAGAGGGGATTAATGCATTAGCAAGGAGAGACATTGCTATAGATGCTTGGATGCTGTAAAATTGGCATGGGTAGAACTGCGAAATTGCCAAGGGCAGGAAAGACTTGTTGGAATCGTATTCATTTCTTGCAAGACCAGGAATGTAGATTATTATCTGAATGGTGTCAGATTAGGAGAAGGGGAGGTGCAACGAGACCTGGGTGTGCCTCTACATCAGTCATTGAAAGTAAGCATGCAGGTACAGCAGGCAGTGAAGAAAGCTAATGGCATGTTGGCCTTCATTGCAAGAGGATTTGAGTTTAGGAGCAAGGAGATCCTACTGCAGTTGTGCAGGGCCCTGGTGAGACCACACCTGGAGTATTGTCTGCAAGTTTGGTTTCCTAATTTGAGGGAGGTCACCAGGTTAATTTCCGGGATGACGGGATGAAAGATGAAAGAACTGGGCTTGTATTTGCTGGAATTTAGAAGGATGTGAGGGGATCTTATAGAAACGTATAACATTCTTCAAGGATTGGAGAGGGTAGATGCAGGAAAAATGATCCCTATCGTGGGGAAGTCCAGAACCAGGGGTCACAGTTAAAAAGTAAGGGGTAATTAAAAATAATAAACAAGGGATTAACCAAATTTAAGAATAAGGGGTAGGCCATTTAGGACTGAGATGAGGAGAAACTTCTTCATGCAGAGAGCTGTGAATCTGTGGAATTCTCTGCCACAGAAGTCAGTGGAGGCCAATTCACTGGATGTTTTCAAGAGAGTTAGCTTTAGCTCTTAGGGCTAAAGGAATCAAGGGCTATGGGGAAAAAGCCTGAATGGGGTACTGATTTTGGATGGTCAGCCATGATCATATTGAATGGTGGCGCTGGCTCGAAGGGGCGAATGGCCTACTCCTGCACCTATTTTCTATGTTTCTATGTCTTATTTGAAACCCATTAGAACCGATGTTCTATGGAGTAAATGAATTTGCAAACTTGCACTTTAATGAATGCTGTTTAATCTGGAGATAGACACAAAATGCTGGTGTAACTCAGCAGGACAGGCTGCATCTCTGGAGAGAAGGAATGGACGACGTTTTGAGTTATCTGGAGTTGTCTAGACTTCCTGCTGCATTATTCCATTTCCTCACCCCCTGATCTTTAATGCAAACAATTGTTATTAATATTGAATATCGGGAAGTTCATGATTTGACTCACTGGGACTCCATGGACTCCGCATTGTCTTTTTGAAAGATGAATACAGGGACCTGTAGTGAGTTTCAGACCTCAATCGAAAATAGAGAGGGCTACCAAATCAACGTCTGCTTTGATCTTTCATTTTTATACCTTACCCATCTATATCTGAAGAAGGGCCTCGACGTGAAACGTCACCTATTCCTTCGCTCCATAGATGCTGCCTCAACCGCTGAGTTTCTCCAGCATTTTTGTTAACCTTGGATTTTTCCAGCATCTGCAGTTTTTTCTTAAACTTCCATATCTCTAGACTCCCTCTCCCCTGACTCTCAGTCTGAAGAAGGGTCTCAACCCAAAATGTCATCCATTTCCTCTCTCTAAAGATGCTGCCTGTCCTGTTGAGTTACTCCAGCATTTTGTGTCTCTCAGCAGTGTAAACCAGCATCTGCAGTTCCTTCCTAAACAAGGAACCCGATTAGTTTTGGGAGGGCGGAGTGGGATGCATGTGACAGAGGAATGCTTCAAATAACCTTAGGTTAGTGTTGCTGTTATCATGAGCTATTTATGAAGCCATCAGATTTGCATTGAGTGGGACAGTGTGGGAAAGGAATATGTAAAGAATCGTGAGCAGTAAGAAATGCTCAGTAGATCAGGCAGTATCTATCAGTGGATTGACAAGAACAGTACCACATCGGAGCAGGCCCTCTGGCTCACAACCTTTGAAGATTGAACCCTCTGAAGAAGGGTCACGACCCGAAATGTCACCCATTCCTTCTCTCCAGAGATGCTGCCTGTCCCACTGAGTTACTCCAGCACTTTGTGTCTACCCCTGGCTCACAATATCTATGTCAAACATAATTCCAAGACCAACTCTTATCTGTCTGCACATAATCCATATCCTGAATATCCATGTACCTATACAACCACCAACCCCAGCAGTGTGTTCCAGGCACTCACCACCCACCCTCTGTATAAAGAACTTGCGCTGACCAATGAAGACAAACATACAACATGCCTTCTTTACAACTCATTTATCTGTCCTATCCTTTGATTCCACCTCTCACCAGCAGGTGGCACTGGGTGTAATCCGCAGATTGCTACCCTCAGTGTCCTGCTTTTTAATCTTCTGGGAAACTCCAAACATTCTCACTGCATAATCTCATCCCTTTCCCAGCCTATTCATTGTGCTGAGGTGCATGACTTCCAGCTGCTCGACCTCCCCTTGAAAATGTGCTGCAGCTGCTCGGAGACATCCTGGACGCTGGCACCAGGGAAACAGCAGGCCAATCCTATTCTCATTTGTTACCAATGAACGTCCTGCATGATCCCCGACCCAGGTCCCCTAACTAATGAGTCTCCTATCACAATGGCTCTCTAAATGTGACCTATAATTCATCACAGGTTCTTCAAACGATGATTAAGGAACATTTCCTTGTCTGTGTTGTGGTTCTCATTCTATTTAAAATGGACTTTAAATTCTATTTAAATAAAATAAAGTGCATTATTTAAAATAAAGTGCATTATTTTCCTTTGTAAAGCCTCATTTGCATGCTGCACACCCTTAAGTAATTTACGTGTGTGTATCTCAAGATCTCTTTACTCCTGCACTTAAGTTAGACTCTTATAAAGTGCTTTTCCCTTCTCCACTCCGCCTCAGAGCCAGGACTGGCACCACATACCCAATCTACAGTGAAAATGGCCAGTTCTTCAACAAAGAAAATGAGTTACATGAAACCATTTAATTAAGAATTGAGTCCGGTTGGCCGCAATGTGTCCAGATTGGGCCTTTTTGGAATGATATAGAATGCAACTGAAACAAAGTTCAAAGTGGGAGTGAGGGGGTAAATTAAAATGACAGGAATCTGTAAGCTCAAAGTTGTCTTTGAGGGCTGAATGCTGGTGCTCCATTTGTGGTCAGCCTTTCTGTATTTTCTCCAATGTTGGGAAGGTTCTATCATGAGCACTGGAACAGTACTGTAGTTTGGAAGTGATACAAGTGAATCCCTTGGCTTATTTTCTGTCAAGCTGCCCTCACAAATCTATCAACAGTTTACCACCACTTGAAGCCAAGCCTGACAGTATTGTGTGCAGTTTTGGTCCCCTAATTTGAGGAAGGACATTCTTGCTGTTGAGGGAGTGCAGCTTAGGTTTACAAGGTAAACTCCCGGGATGGCGGGACTGTCATATGCTGAGAGAATGGAGCAACTGGGCTTGTATACTCTGGAGTTTAGAAGGATGAGAGGTTCTCTCATTGAAACATATAAGATTGTTAAGGGCTTGGACACGCTGGAGGCAAGAAACATGTTCCCGATGTTGGGGGAGTCCAGAACCAGGGGCCACCGTTTAAGAATAAGGAGTAAGTCATTTAGAATGGAGACGAGGAAACACTTTTTCTCACAGAAAGTGGTGAGTCTGTGGACTTCTCTGCCTCAGACGGCGGTGGAGGCAGGTTCTCTGGATGCTTACACGAGAGAGCTAGATAGGGCTCTTAAACATTGCAGAGTCAGGGGATATGGGGAGAAGGCAGGAACGGGGTACTGATTGGGGATGATCAGCCATGATCACATTGAATGGCAGTGCTGGCTCGAAGGGCCAAATGGCCTACTCCTGCACCTATTGTCTATTGTCTATTGTTTATTGACACTATCAAAATTATTCCCCTTGTCCTGTACATTCCTTCCCTATTATCTATTCACTCCACATTCCCATCAACTACTCCCAGATTTCACTATTGAGCTGCACACCAGGGACAATTAACCCAACAACGGGAGAAATTCAGAATCCAGCAGAGGAGGACAAAGGGCTTAATTAGGAAAGGGAAAATAGATTATGAAAGGAAAGTGGCAGGGAACATAAAAACTGACTGCAAAAGTTTTTATAGATATGTGAAGAGAAAGAGACTAGTTAAAACAAATCTTGGTCCCTTGCAGTCAGAAACAGGTGAATTGATCATGGGGAACAAGGACATGGCAGACCAATTGAATAACTACTTTGGTTCTGTCTTCACTAAGGAAGACATAAATAATCTGCCGGAAGTAGCAGTGGAACGGGGGTCAAATAAGATGGAGGAACTGAGTGAAATCCAGGTTAGCCGGGAGGTGGTGTTGGGTAAATTGAACGGATTGAAGGCCGATAAATCCCCAGGGCCAGATAGTCTGCATTCCAGAGTACTCAAGGAGGTAGCCACAGAAATAGTGGATGCATTAGTGATAATTTTTCAAAATTCCTTAGATTCTGGAGTAGTTCCTGAGGATTGGAGGATAGCTAATGTAACCCCACTTTTAAAAAAAGGAGGGAGAGAGAAAGCGGGGAATTACAGACCAGTTAGTCTAACATCGGTAGTGGGGAAACTGCTAGAGTCAGTTATTAAAGATGGGATAGCAGCGCATTTGGAAAGTGATGAAATCATTGGACAAAGTCAGCATGGATTTACGAAAGGTAAATCATGTCTGACAAATCTGATAGAATTTTTCAAGGATGTAACTAGTAGAGTGGATAAGGGAGAACCAGTGGATGTGTTATATCTAGACTTTCAGAAGGCTTTCAACAAGGTCCCGCATAAGAGATTAGCATACAAACTTAAAGCACATGGTATTGGGGGTTCAGTATTGATGTGGATAGAGAACTGGCTAGCAGACAGGAGGCAAAGGGTAGGAGTAAACGGGTCCTTTTCAGAATGGCAGGCAATGACTAGTGGGGTGCCGCAAGGCTCAGTGCTGGGATCCCAGCTATTTACAATATATATTAATGATTTGGACGAGGGAATTCAATGCAACATCTCCAAGTTTGCAGATGACACCAAGCTGGGGGGTATAGTTAGGTGTGAGGAGGATGCTTGGAGGCTGCAGGGTGATTTGGATAGGCTGAGTGAATGGGCAGATGCATGGCAGATGCAGTATAATGTGGATAAATGTGAGGTAGACTATGGAACATGAGGGTAGACTATTATCTGAATGGTGGCAGATTAGGAAAAGGGGAGATGCAACGAGACCTGGGTGTCATGGTACACCAGTCATTGAAAGTAGGCATGCAGGTGCAGCAGGCAGTGAAGAAAGCAAATGGTATGTTAGCATTCATAGCAAAAGGATTTGAGTATAGGAGCAGGGAGGTTCTACTGCAGTTGTACAGGGTTTTGGTGAGGCCACACCTGGAGTATTGCGTACAGTTTTGGTCTCCAAATCTGAGGAAAGACATCCTTGCCATAGAGGGGGTACAGAGAAGATTCACCAGACTGATTCCTGGGATGTCAGGACTTTCATATGAGGAAAGATTGGATAGACTCGGCTTGTACTCGCTGGAATTTAGAAGATTGAGGGGGGATCTTATAGAAACTTACAAAATTCTTAAGGGGTTGGACAAGCTAGATGCTGGAAGATTGTTCCCGATGTTGGGGGAGTCCAGAACAAGGGGTCACAGTCTAAGGATAAGGGGGAATTCCTTTAGGACCGAGATGAGGAAAACATTCTTTACACAGAGAGTGGTGAGTCTCTGGAATTCTCTGCCACAGAAAGTAGTTGAGGCCAGTTCATTGGCTATATTTAAGAGGGTGTTAGATGTGGCACTTGTGGCTAAAGGGATCAGGTGGTATGGAGAGAAGGCAGGTACGGGATACTGAGTTGGATGATCAGCCATGATCACATTGAATGGCGGTGCAGGCTCGAAGGGCCGAATGGCCTACTCCTGCACCTATTTTTCTATGTTTCTATGTTCTATGTTTCTATGTGCCCATCTTTGGGACGTGGGAGGAAACTGCAGCAGTGGGGGAAATCCGTGCATGTGGTTCTATGGGAGATGACAGCCTTCTGGGCACATTGGCTTATTAATCCATTGGTACCACACTCGTTGAAGGATTGGCAGCAAGACAATGATTTATTATAATTTAATTGTTGTAACTGAGCATTTCCATTAATATAATTTTTTTAATGTTCACTAATATTTAAGGTATGTATTTAAATGGACTTCCTTAAGACATTTGTTATAGTCTCATTATACAGAATCACACACAATGACCGGCACAGAAACAGGCCATTCAGCCAACAGTACTTGTGTTGATGAGGTTCCTTCCGTTCCCATCAGTTCACCCACAAACAAGACCTTAACCTCCTCTGCCGTCCCAATAGAGCTGTGATTACCGCCTAAATTATTGTTTTTATCTCCAGATTCTCACTCCAGATAAACATTGTCTGTCCAGAATTCCTTTTGCCTCATTTACATTTAAGGCTCCTGCTTCCTTTAACTTTCTCACAGCTACAACAACGTTTTAAACTTTAATCCTATATAATCATTTTAAACATTAAAAAATCCATCAGATAATCCCTCAGTCAACCCTGGTCCAGAAAAAAGCTTCAGTTTGTTTGACCTTTATTGATGGCATTGAAACTTTATAACAATATTTTAATTGCCCCTAGTTCTTCTTTGCCCTGCGGTTTACTAAATGTGACCTATAATACATCACAGGTTCAATAAGGATGATTAAGGAAAACTTCCTTGTCTGTGTTGTGGTTCTTATTCTATTTAAAATGGACTTTAAATTTTATTTAAAGTAAAGTGCATAACTTTCCCTTTTTAAAGACTCATTTGCAAGCTGCACACCCTTAAGTAATTTACGTGTGACATCTCAAGATCCCTTTGCTCCTGCACTTAAGTTAGACTCTTATAAAGTGCTTTTAATTAAGTGCATTGTTCTGAGGTACCTCAGAGGAATGCATGCCGGTAAATTGAATATTATCTCCCAATCTACCGTTGTAACATTAGCCTAAAATCTGTGCAAATGACTCAGTCATGGGATATGCAACTTCCTGGTCCACATGGGTTAGAACACATTGAGGAGACCATTAACCAATTAAAAAAATTTTGTCAACCCATTCATTTTAAAATTAAATTGTTGTGTTGAATTCTAATTAAATTGATATGTAATTGTTCATGATAAATGAAACATTAATTGTAAATTGCCGCCAAAGCTGCCATTTTGTCATATTTGATTCCCGCCAGACAGCCTTAATGTCTACGCAAATAACAATTACACCTGATATTCTAGGGATCTAATGACACAAAATGTAATTATCTTGTACACCGCATCAAAGGCATTATGGGGAATTTGTTTGTTAGCTAACATCACATTCATTGGATCATTTATAAAGAATAGGATAGCATTTTCTTTAAAACTGCAAACAAATTTCCCCAGTAAATGTACACATTTCACCAAACGTTTGGTTATCCTCATCTAATCTTTCCCTTTTGGGTTTATTATCTGTTTTCTCCCTGTGAAATATCATGGTGTATTTCTGAAACTGACGGTGCTATGTAAATCTAAAGCATTGTTTCTGCTAAGCAGTCGTGCATATGGAACTACATAAAAGGTGCCACTCAGAAACAGTACCTCGGCCTAATCCATGTGCATTACTGTTTATCTTTCAAAAAACAGCCTTTTTAAAAGATAAACAGTAATGCACATTTAAAGTATTATACAGATTACATTATTCGAAAACCAAATTAAATAGTATATTTCCTAATCTCTCCTCTATTTGTGATAAATGTAAGAATTTAGAAGCAAATTTAACACACAGTTTTGTTACATGTCCTAAATTGAATTATTATTGGACAGAAATTTTTAAAGTTATTTCTGAAGTTCTTAAAGTTCAACTAGAGCCGGACCCAAAGTTAATAATATTGGGAATTCCAGAGTCTAATTTGATATTTACATTAGATCAAAGAAATTTCCTTGATTATTGTTTGATATTAGGGAAAAAAATAATACTGAAATTTTGGAAGGGAACATTATCCCCAACAATTAAAATGTGGGCATCAGAGATGTTGGAGACGTTATACTTGGAAAGAATTACATTTGTCCTTCTGGACGTGTATAATTCTTTTGAACAGATATGGTCTCCATATATACAGTATTTAGAGAAGTAGCTGTTCTTGGCATCACGGCTCGACGGGCACCCTGCGGGATTTGATGAAAATAATTCATTGGTATACTAGGATATACGCATGTCTCTATTGATATTATTATTTGTAGTTGTTTTATTTACAATATATTGTGTGGCTTTTCATTTATATATATATATATATAATATTTTCTCTTAATTTTTTTTATTTTATTTCTCTCACTTTTTTGTCTTTTTTCTTTTTCTTCATTTTCTTTTTTTCTTTTATACCAACTAGTTATTACGGAATTATAATTTTATTGATTATTAATGGTATTTCTCTTTACTCACTTTTATTTTCAAAAAAATATAAGATAATAATCATTAGTGTGTTATGTACAAACATTGAATTAAGTTGATGTTTATAATTCAGTTTTAAACATTGAAAATTGGTTATCGCTAATAAAATAATTATTCAAAAAACCAGCCTTTTTAACCCTCATTCTCCATTGCATTCTCCATCCCTTTCTTCCAGGTTCCCTTCGCCAACCAACTAATGTATTCTTTAACAAAGAATCAGTAAAGGGATTTTTTTTGTGTCATCATGACCCCATCTGCAGCCAGTAGTGAAGTAGTAGTAACCAAAGATTCTATAGCGAGCAAGATAGTCCACTCGACAAAAAAGACGTAGTACGGTCATGGGCAGATTCATGGGTAATTTTCGGCCCTATTTCCGTAACCGGCTTCCCTCTCCGCACCAAAGATCCCATAGGATAATAGTGCGGAGGCGGAAGCCGGTTACGGAAACATCCTCGTAAAAATCAAAGTTATTTGGTAAAAATCTTCTCCTCATTTTCAGAATTTTAATTTATTAACACAAACTGTTCCCCCGCAACGTTGATTACACTGCGAGTCGGGTCGGGTCTGGTCGGGTCCGGTTACGGGAATGGATGAAAAAAAGGCTCCGTTCCGTTCCGTTGCGTACTGCACGCCAGCCCATTGCATTTAGCAGGAGTGGTCTATCTTGCTCCGCTATAGGATCTTTGGTAGTAATGTAACACAGAGAGGTGCATAACTATTTACCAAAGGTTAGCTGCAGCTTTCAAATTTAGTTTGTTCCTTTATTTAAATGGCAAATAACTTCCACGAGAAACATAGTATTTAATGAATAAAAGTGTGCAAGATAGACGTCATAGTCATATCTTTGGATTTGACTCTGGTCATTGCTGGGAAAGGTACCTGGGGAGCACATGATTTGGGTGGGAAAGGATGAGAAAACTAAGGAGTTGCAGAGGGAGTGGAAAGTAGAAAAGGGTGGGGATGGGAAGATGTGACAAGTGTGGGATTATATTGTAGGTGGTGTTCCTGTCAGTGAATGATGTGTTGGTTGTGGAGGATGGTGGGGGGTGAAAGGTTAGGCCCAGGAGAACTCTATCCTTGTTCTGTCTTGGGGGAGTGGGGGTGTGACAGCAGGACTGTGGGATACAAAGAAGACCGATAAGGAAGGGTTGATTGGAAGATGGGTCAGGCAGGGGAGAGCGGGATGGAGATAGTAACCAAGGCTGGAGGCAATGAGTAGAGCAGGTATGTGCAAATGATGAGAAATGACAGTGGGGAGTGAAGTGTGAAACCGGAGAGAGATGGTGTGTAGAAGGGGGTGTGGGAGGGGGTGGGTAGAGGAAGGGGGAGTTGGGGGGGGGGGGGCAGTGAGGGTTCTGGAATAGGCAGGGGTGGATGATGAGTGGAAGGTGGAGATGAAGCAATCTAAGTTATTTAACCCCTCAAGATTTCCTTTGGTCCCTTTCAGACTATGGCAAAGCTTAGTTGGGACTAACACATGTCTGATCTATATTTTTTAATATTGGAGAAACTATAGATTGTCCGCCATCCAGTTCTCATTTGAAAAACAAGTTGGTTGCACTGATACTCTGTCAGAATTTGAGTACCTAATTTGCATATGTGGGTTATTTTCTGGACACCTAGAAAAGATGATTAAAAAATCCAAAAACGTCTGTAAGACCACAATTGCAACTGATAAATGCTGGATTTTCCAAACAATGAGAGGCTCAATTGACAGTGACCTTTTGCCAAAAGTGATCCATCTTCACAAAACACCATCAGAAATAATATTGTGTGGACATCCAATAATTTCATGCGTTATTTCAAATATTTTGGGGACAATATACCGACTGCGCTCATTTATATGTGGCTGCCCCTAATATATCAGCTCTTGAACATGGCAATGTTCAAGTCAGTTATTTGAATACTTTGCCACATTTGAAATGTGCATCCCAAAGAGTTAGCTCTAATGGAACAATTAATGAAGTTTTAATTTGTGTTTCCAAGCTGAAAAAGATTAAGAATAAAAAATTGTCAAACTCGTAAACTGGAACATTTTTATTGCTCACACGGACCATTGTAGAAATCGGTACGTGCAAGAAAAGCAAAAGATGGAATGACATAATTAACCTTTGGTACTTGGTAAGTAGTCAGTTGACAGATCAACAAGTAAAGCAAAGGCTGTTTTTGAAGGCAGTTGTGTTAATCGTACATGGTATTGGAGTAATTCATCTTAAAAATAAAGCTCTTCATGGAAGAAGAAATATATAACTTGCAAAAATGGCCTCATTTAATATTGAAGTGGATAATTCTCGCTTCTGATTTGCACAGGTATGTTTTCATCATTGAGAAATCATACCAAGAAAGAGAGGGCGCTCCTGAGAGTTCTGTCATCACTAAGGTCAAAGGAATTGCAATTACAAACTCCTCCTTGGAAAGAAAAATATGGGATGTTGCAGAATATATCAAACCTCCAGAGGTAAAGGGGAACTGGTGCAATTTCTCTTGAAGATGTAGATTTTTCTTGCAGGCTGCAGAAATTCTCACCATCCAATGGGATCCTGGTGCTTCATCTGCCACAGGGAAACCAGGTTATTTTTGGAAAGTTCATTAATAAGATGGAAGAAAATGTATAACATATGCCCAGAAACTGGAGCTCCCAGCACTTATACGTTCAGAGTTAAATGTTATAAAAATGAATGATTTCAGCAACTTATTGCAGAAACAATCATCTCTGGGTTAAATTATAACACCTGCGGGATCTGGACAGGACATATCTGGTCAAGATCCACAATGGCAGGTTTGGCCTTTATGCAGCTTCAGATGTGCATGCAGTTATGTAACAAGTTCAGGACCATACTTACTGACCAAAACTGATCCTGGTGCATTAGGAGACTGACTGTTTGTGAGCCACAAAATTATTCAGTGAGCACTATCTCCACACCACCCCCACTGAGACCATTATATGTGTGGCAGGAAGTATCTGCCAGCCTCATTCTCAATGTATTATTGTTTGGCCCACCACTAGCACAGGACACCAAAAGGGCAGACTATCACAATGAGGGTAGTGTGGTCAAAGCAGAAATATCACCCGTTCCTTCTCTCCCCACTTGTGCCCTCATACCTTGCCTGTCTTTTATGCTTCAGTCTGCGGTTGCTTGTGGAACTCATCTCCAAGATCTGACAACCTTCCCCGCAAATGCATGTTGACATACATAGGCACAAGATTTATGCTTATTTTGATACAGATGTTCTGGTAGACTGTTCATAGAATTTTTCACCCAATTGTGACTTCCAATTAGGAGAATTTAAAGAGTCGTGGAGACATACTCTTGTCCACGCGGACCAAGATGCCCCATCTACATGAGTCCCACCTGCCTGTGTTTGGCCCATATCCCTCTAAACCTTTTCTACCCATGTACCTGTTCAAAATGTATTTTAAATGTTGCCTCAACTACCTCCTCTGACATCGTAGGGTAAGAAGGGTCTCGACCCGAAACGTCGCCTATCTCCTTCACTCCTTAGATGCTGCTGCACCCGCTGAGTTTCTCCAGCTTTTTGTGTAACCCTACCTCCTCTGACAGCTCGTTTCATATACTAAATCTTTCCCCACTCACCCTAACCCTCTTGATTCATGATTCCCCTACTCTGGGTAGCGTTTCTCACACGCCGGATAAAGAACGTGAACTAGTTTTAGCGTTACGCTCACATTTAATGCATGGTACTTTAACATGTGTTCGAGAAATGGGTCCATTTTGTTAGTGTTAGAAATATCCAAATTCACCAATTTAAGTTTAATTCTACAATGATTCTCTTTCCAGGGTGGAGATATTTTCAGCATTACTGTGCGAACTATGACAACCCCTTTACAGAGACTGAACACGTGTCCTGAGGTAAGATTGAAGATGTACAACACTCTTGAGCCCCCAAATGCCCTTTCATGGGTAGGAAGTCTGCCGGGCCTCCTTATCTGTGATGACAGGTCAGAAATCCTCACAATATAGTTCAAGGTATGGTGCATCTCTACTATCACCAGGCCTTCATGAATATCTCGTGTTAAGGTGACAGAACATCTGTCACTTCATATAAGGCAAAGGGCAGTCAGAGGACACAGCAGTTTAATGAAAACTATGTGCATTTCAGACACCAGCAAGGGTGTGCACAAGGAGTGAGTGAAGGCACTACATGCCTATTATCATGCTTTATCACCCACCTATTATTATCATGGTTTTTAATCATGTTTAACCCTGTGTCTTGAGTAGCTTTCTCCTGATCCCGAAAGGATTCAAGATTCAAGATTCAAAAGAGTTTATTGTCATGTGTCCCAGATAGGACAATGAAATTCTTGCTTTGCTTCAGCACAACAGAATATAGAAGGCGTGAATACAGAACAGATCAGTGTGTCCATATACCATTGTATAAATATTATACTCACATGAATAAATAAAACAGATAAAGTGCAAATAAACAGATAATGGGCTATTAATGTTCAGAGTTTTGTTTGAGTTGAGTTCAATAGCCTGATGGTTGTGGGGAAGAAGCTGTTTCTGAACCTGGACGTTGCAGTCTTCAGGCTCCTGTACCTTCTACCTGAAGGTAGCGGATTCTTATGGATTTTACATCCTTCAGTTATTAGATATAGAAAAATCCAACACTACAATTAAATCCAATCTCTTTCCATTTTGGTGTCACCGCAACATTCTAAACACAACAGCATCCAGTCTATATGCATCAGTAATTATTCCAACATCAATCAACTTGGGGCCGTCATAAATCACTTCATACACAATAATTATCTTGTTCTGCAGTACATTATTAAAGCATGTCACCAAGAAACATGTCTAGCCATATATTTACAAAGATCTGCCCTCAAGCTTCTTTGTTTCTCCCCCTCATCCTCAATATGTCAGTTTTTAATTTACATACGTTTTTTTTCCTTCAAATTTTTCGTCAAATTTTCCTTCAAATTTATCATCACACTTTTGAATTATTTTCTTATAATGTTATTTTAGAATGTTTATTGGAACAAATATTAATGGATGCAGTGTAGCGGCGCCTGCTGACGCACGCAGATATCAAACCCGGCGTTCGGAAGCCGCGGTCACGTGACTCAGGAGGGGCTGCTTGTTTTCGCGCGGGTTTTGCTTTCGCGCGGCAGTTCAGTGCCAACCACCGTTGATGCCCGTATACTGAGAAGTTATTTTCTGAATAAAAATATACGTTTGGAAACTCAGTTGTCGTTCTAGCGACTGCCAAAGCAGTTTAATTGTGGTCTTGCATTGTCTCACTGATTTAAAACTATTTATTTTAACAAAAACATTTACTTCTTACATTTACTTTCCCTAGAGTGATGATGTTCCCGGATCTAAATGCAAATCTGACCTGGACTGTGAGGCTGGAGAAATGGATCAACTTGGAAATGGTACAGTGTGAGGAAAGGATGTGAAGAGGGGAGGGAATCTGTGTCACTATTGTAGCATTACATTTTGCAGATAGAGAAAATTGTGTGTAAATTTGCAGGGAACCACATGCCAGCAAGTTGGGGATTTCCATGCAGGTGTGTATGATTCGGGAGGTCCTGACCTACCCAGCTGCCTTTCAGCATTGATGTCATCTTGTATTTTAAAGGTACAAGGTTAATGATTAAGTTTTTTAAACATTATTTTGAGTTCATTTAATATTTTAAATCTTTCAACACAGAACACTTTAGAAAAATACAGCACAAGAACATGGTTCCTACAGCCCACAATGCCTGTGCCGAACTTGATGCCAAGCAAACTAATTTAATCTGCCTGCACATGATCCATACCCCTCTATTCCATGCACATCATGTGCCTATCCAAAAGCCTCTTAAACACCACTATTATATCCGTCTCCACCACAATTGCACCCCAAGCACCCACCACACTGTATAAAAAAACTGCCCGCACATCTCCTTTAAACTTTGCCCTTTTCACCTTAAAGCTATTCCCCGTATTCTTTGACATTTCCACTCTGGGAAGAAGGTTCTAACTGTCTACCTTTTCTATGCCTTTCATAATTTTACATACTTCTATCAGGTCTCCCCTCAGCCTCTGATGCTCCAGAGAAAACAATCCAAGTTTGTCCAACCTTATAGCTAATACCCTCTAGTCACCTCATCAGTATAATAAACAATATTTTTTTTGTTTAATTATGAATGTTTTATAAACATTTGGCACTTTGATAGCTGGCAAAAACAATTTGTGGCTAAGCCAACTGTCAAAGTTTTTAGAATCTTACAGCACAGAAACAGGTCCTTCGGCCCAACGTCCATTCCAATCAAGATGCTCCATCTAAGCTTGTCCCATCTGCCCGTGTTTGGTCCATATTCCTTTAAACCTTTTCTATCCATGTAGAAAGTGTCTTTTAAATGTTGTGGTTGCACTAGCCTCAACTACCTCCTCTGGCAGCTATTTCAATTTGCCCATCGTACTCTGAGTGAAAAAGTTACCTCTCAGATTACCATTAAAACTTTCCCCTCTCGTCTTAAACATATGCCTTCTGATTCTTGATTCCCCTATCCTGGGTAAAAGACTCCTCTCCCATGAACCCTGGCTGACCTTGGCTTCGCCCCTGAATCCTGCATTCCTTCCACCATCTACCCAAATCACTACTTTTCTACCCTTGAGCTTCACACTTTGCAACTCTTTATCCTTTTGGGTTCATACCCGTCTTTTCATCTCTGGCCTTTGGCCAACAATCTTGAACATTCGAATTAGTTAATCTGAAAGACCCATGTTCGTACTCCAAATGTCACATAAAGCTCTGTTACCTAATGCCTAATTTGTACCAAATTCCCTACACCTGATACTCATGTCCATCCTGCCCATTGTTGACCACCAGACTGGTTGTTTCTCAGCGCCCGTCACTGTGTTCCCTCAGACCAACAACCTCCGAGATCTTTCTGTTTTCCTAAATCTCTTACATCCTATCTCTGTGTAAGATCTTTATCACCCTTTGTAATATTTTCTAATTTGGCTCAAAGTGTCAAATTCGTAAGATTTGTGACCATAGATGGTTTAAAATAAATGGTTTAAATTTATTTGGACACAATATAAATTCAAAATATTGTTGCTACTATCCTCATACTCCATCAACTCAGACTTCACATTTCCTTTGGTGGGTGGGAAGGTTAGGAGGGGTTTGGAATTACTGTCAGTAATTACCCGAGGCTCTGCTGGTCTTATTTGCAAAAAATATCGTTAGCTTTGCAAAGGAAATTCAATAACCTGCTCACCATGAAGTGTGAGGTGCAAACTCCCCAACATCAACTTGCTGGGAACTTCATTATGCGTAAGGAGTCCAGTCAAACAACAAGTTTCCTGAACAGTCATTTTACCAAAAATTGTTCTGTAAACAAAATTAAGTTTTTGTTGCTGTAACTAATGTTCTCAAATGCTTTTCCTGAACAGGAATTAAAACGGGGAGATGTGTAATTTTCCGTGACACGAATAAGACATGCGAGGTCGAAGCATGGTGTCCAGTGGAGAATGAAATAAACATGAGGTTTCTGTAAAATACTTAATAGTTATTGCTTATTACTGATCCCTAGACTGCTCACTATCTTAGAAAAACATTCTGCAGTAATCGTGGGGCGAAAGCCATAATTTGACAATACGATGTTAAATTCAAGTAACTTCAATTGGGGTTGATGATATGTACTACTACAATCATCATATCATATAACTATTAAAACTCTGATCGTGTGTGTGTGTGTGTGTGTGTGTGTGTGTGTGTGTGTGTGTGTGTGTGTGTGTGTGTGTGTGTGTGTGTGTGTGTGTGTGTGTGTGTGTGTGTGTGTGTTTTCATATGTGATTCACATCTCCTCAAACCCAACGCGGTAACGGTGACATTTTTACATATTCCAGTGATTTCAAAAATCCGCCATCTGAAAACTTGATTCTCAAGTTTTTTACTAAAATTGTCCACCAATCTGACATCTTTTTAAAATCTAACGTGCTGAAGCGAGCTGATAAAGTCACAATGCCTTTGCTCCTCGCAGCAAGCTGCGCATAGTTTTCAACGCGTAGCCACGAGCTGTGAGTTACGTGGCCCTGCCTCCCTCCCCCCCCCCCCGTCCGTCGTCCGTCCGTTGTCCTGCGCACTCCGCTGGGCTCCTTCAAGTTCTACAACATGGTGGTGGTGGCGGTCGTTATCACAGTGCAGCCACGGACAAGCGCAGTGGAAACATGCCCACGATGGGCCGGCCCTCCGCTGCTTCTCACCGTCCTCAGATCACTCCGGGCCTCGCTCTGGTCCACGCCAGCCACATCCTAGCTCGGGCCCGGCGCCTGGTGGGGAGGCCTGCTCTATGACCTGCGTAGGTGCTGCCTCTACCCCCTCCCTCTCCCTCTCTACCCTCTCCCCGGGTCAGAGAAAGAGAGACAGGGGGTGGGGGGAGGGGGGGAAGTAGAGGGGGGGAAGAGGGAGGAGGAGAGGGGGGGCCTCCCTCTCTGCCTCCCCTTCCCTCTCTGCCCCCCCATCGCTTACTAGGGAGTGGTGAATATTGGGACCTATGGGTGAGTGGTGAAGTATTGCGTTCGGGAACCAGCCGCCCCCCCCCCCGCCCCCTCTAGCCGTGCCTGCGCAGTTTGGGGTTATAGGGCAGTGGATGGGGTAAAAGGAGCGAATGAATAATATTAATATAATATCAAGGGGGGGGGGTTAGTGTGTGTGTGACGCCAAAGGCCGTTCCCCCCCCCCCCCCCCCCCCCAACAACCAAGGTCCCCCTTGGTCTAGTGAAAACATAAAATGCGGGAAATACTCAGCAAGCCAGGTAGCATCTGTGGAAGTAGAGGTTTCAGTCCAAGATCTCTCATCAGAACTGGTTGAGAGGAAAAAAAATAGAGTAATGCCCCTGTCCCACTTAGGAAACCTGAACGGAAACCTCTGGAGACTTTGCGCCCCACCCAAGGTTTCCGTGCTGTTCCCGGATGTTTTTGTCCTCTGGCAACCACCTTCAACTAGCATCGCAACCTGCTTCGACTAAAAAATTACTGATTTTTAAAACGGAAACCACTTTCGACCATTAGGGAGACTGACAAAAACGTCCGGGAACCTCCGGGAACCGCATGGAAACCTTGGGTTGGGCGCAAAGTCTCCAGAGGTTTCCTAAGTGGGACAGGGGCATTAAGTTGCAGAAGGAGTGGGGGAAATAATGGATTGGACAAAGGAAATGTTTTTGAAAGGGTGAGGCCAGAATTGTCATGGTGATAGCCTATTAATTAATAGTTGATTGGTTAATGAGATAAGTTCAAGAGAAAGAGAGCATATTAAAGACTATTAAATCTAGTCCAATCAAATTAACTAACAAAATGGAACTGAGATGGCTGGGCAGTTGGTAGTTGCAACATGTTGGTAGCATTTGGGCTAAAGGACTTGTCTCTGTGATGTACTATTCTGTGTTTTATGCCAACATTGGTAGACCCCACTATGGGATCATGTCTACAGAATGTTTTGGATTCAAGGATCCAAAGCTGAGGATCGAGAAGGAGACTTAAGGGCCTGTCCCACTAGCGCGCGATTACACATGGCAAGCGCGACCTACCGTGGTCGCTTTAGCTGCCCGGCCTCGCGTGACCCTGTCCCACTTCGATCGCCGGAGTCTCGTGGAGTTGCGCGGAGTTGTGTGGAGCTGGTCTCGACATCGCGTGGAGCTTTCAAAAACCGACACTGTCCAAAAATTCCGCGCGGCAAAATCCTGTCGGCCGGAATCGCATCGAGAACGTGAGTAACGTCTTGACGTTTTGACGTCGTGCGTCTTCAGCGTGGCGTTGCGTGATGACGTCACTGCCCGACGTCGTGCGACACGCATGACCGCGACAGATAAAACGCGCGCGTTTTGAAGACAACATACCACGTGTTCTCCCAACGGAGCTGCAGCCATGTTTCTGTGTGTGCTCCATGGTGATCACAGACAAGCAGCCTGCAGCCCACGTTTATATGATGAAAAATGACGTCACGCGCAACTTTCCCGCGGACTTCGCACGAACTTCACGTTAACTCGCACCGGGATCGCCCGACCCCCACGCGACCCCACGCGACCCCCGCATCCGAATTTGTCGCGCTTGCCGTGTGAAATCGCGCGCTAGTGGGACAGGCCCTTAAATTTACCTGTGACACATCAGCGAGGGGGAGAATTACCTAGATATTATGTTGCAAATGGCAGTCGCGCCTCTTGGAATAAGTTCTTCAAGTTTGGCCTTACCTTCTTTTTTATTAGCTGCTCAATTAGCCAATATGGATCACTCAACCAATCCAACGGCTGTCTTTTGATATCTCCCACTGTTGCTCTGACAATGAAATAGACAATGGGACTGGGAATGCAGGAAGGATGTGCAAACTGTCCCATGTACCAGAAGCCATTCAAGTATGTGGAGAAAAGAGTTATGGGAGACAGCATAGTTAGGAGAATAAACAGTGTTATCTAAAGTAAAGAGGGAGTCCTGAAAGATGTGTGATCTGCCCAGTGCTAGAATTTTGGAAATCCCCTAGGCTGGAGAGGACCTAGAATTGGAAAGGGGAGAATCCTGTTATTGTGGTCCATAACTGCATAGATCGGACTGGGAGGAAAGGTTTTGCTGAACGATAATGAGCAGCTTGGGGCAAATTGGAAACACGGGACAAGGGTAAACACATGACGCAAAGTCGTTAAACGTCCTGAGGAAGGAAGGATCACCACATGGTAGAATTCAAAGTATAGTTTGAGGGAGAACTTTCAGGTCCAATGGTACACTGCACATCAACAAAATAAAACTCGGATTTAAACATTAGTTTCTTTGATCATAAGCATGGTTTGATTTTGCTTGTGGTCGATAGCACCACAAAGAAATTGCCAAAGCAGCTTTCTAATTTCTCTTGTTTCTACTGTAAGTAAGCTGTTCTATTAGAAAATGTCGTTGTGTTCTAAACCAAGTTTCTCTTTTCTTGCAGGGACTCAGTACTGAAAGGAACACAGAATCTTACTTTGTTCATCAAAAACAGCATTAATTTCCCGAGGTTTGGGTTCTCAAAGTAAGGTGGAACCTGTTGCTGTCACATGTATCACAGGCTCGGGATGTTTTGTGCATTTAGGAATTAGTAGCAGACATTGATCATCTTTCCTGATGTTCAGCAAGGAAGACAGCAAAGGCATGTTCACCATGCAGATGTGGAATGGGATTGTATTGACTGGTATTTATGTCTCCAGATTAATGAGGGGTACATGCAGGTGAATTTTATATACATGTGGGCTATCATTGAGGATAATCGATGGGAATTTCATCCAGGGTTATTTTAATTTGCTTTGTTAGAAGATTCAAATCGTGGTCTGATCAACCATGGCTGGGTCGCCTGGGCGAGGGTGTCTGATGTTGAAAGATCCGAAACACCTAATGACCTCCATTTACATGACTGATGATGTGTTCAGGAGCATCAATAGATGTATTTTTAATCAAAAGTTAGAAGATTAGTGGAAATCTTGATTTGAGTATTTCTGAAGTTAAAGTGGATAATTGATAGAGTCTCAGGTGCATTTATTTATTTAACCTCTACTCCAAGTTTAAACAGAGGAATTCTGATATTTTGTTAAAGAGCTCTTGTTATTGGATGTTCAATTTATTTCATTTATTGAAGAAAGTAATATTTTAAGATAGCATCAGGCTTGTTTATCATGGGTAGTATTAAATTATTGAATCGATCATATTATATCTCCTTTTCTCTTTATTACATTTTTTCCCCAGAGGAAATATTCACAAAAGTTCAAAACTAAATTGCACGTTTGATGAGGACACCAACCTCTACTGTCCCATTTTCCCAATTGGCTTTATTGCTGAGAAAGCCGGAGAGAGTTTTGATAACCTCCGCGAAAAGGTACAATGATTTAAATATGTTAACTCTTCCATAAACTTTTGCTGTCAAAATGCCTGGAGAGATGGTGGAAGCAGATACGATAGCAACGTTTAAGAAGCATTCGGACAGATGCATGAACAGGCAGGAAATAGAAGGATACAGACTATGTGCAGACAGATACGATTAGTTAGAATAGCACCATGGTTGGCCACACGCAGTGGGCTGAAGATTCAGATCCTGATTCAAACGTTATTGTCATTGTACAGAGACAACAAAATGCAGTTAGCATCTCACCCAGGAGTGCGAACACGGAATAATGGAACAGTAAAATATATGTATATACAGTAGCAGTAGTGCAATTTTCGGGGGGGGGGGGGGGGGGGTGGGGGGGCTGTTCCTGTCTTCTACTATTCTATGTTTGTCTAATTTCTCTTTATGAATTCTCACACATTACCTCTGAAACTTGGCAGTTCCCACCTACTTATATGGCAGTGTATTTGCATAACATGTGTGTGATTGTTAAAATAAAATACAAAAAAATGATGTTACTTTGAGATGAGACTGTTCCTATGTTGGCAAACTGTTCTATCCTCCTATCCTCTTAGAAATGACTGCATAACTTGTAATCTTTATATGCTCCTTGTTGACCTACATTACTTCTGGTAATTTGTGTCACTGTACCCCGAGATTTTAGGTCTTCCACTTTGCACATTTTCTATGTGACTTTCTCCTTCCACTGAACATGTAACATCTTATACTTATCTAAACTAAAATTTGTTTGACGATTATACATTCACTCTCTGGTTTCTAATATCTTCAATTGTCAGAAAGCTTTGAAGGGCAGCCCAGTCAAGTTCACCCTCTTGTATTCCTTCCCCAAAGTCAAATACAAGCCAGAATTACCAACAGGAGGGTTTTACTCCCTTCTCTCCATTAAATCCCACTCCAATTAGTTTGACCTGTTGTCCAGTAACTGGCCATATAATAGCTCACAGGTAAGGTAGTTACATTAGAGGGTGAAAAGGAAATTGATGGTAAGGAAGGTTGCAACAAGGATATTTGGAATCTACAACTGGACTGCTATAGATTGAGCGATTCGGCAAAAACTTAGCAAATGCAGTTTCATGTAGAAATTGTAAACTTATGAACTTCAATAAGAGGAGTCTAGGATAGACTGTTATCTAAATGGGCAAAGATTGCAGATAAGTGATGTACATTTCGATGTGCTTGTGCATAAATCACAAAAGGCAGGGTGCAAGCACAGCAAGTGTATGGAGGGTGAATGACGTATTAGACTTTATCATAAGAGGGTTGGAGTTGTGAAATGGGTCAGTTGTATTACATTGTACAGGGTGTAGGTGAGGCCGCATCTCAAGAACTGAATACTGTTGTTGTCCCCTGACCTAAGAAAGGATAGGGTAGAATTGAAGGCGATCACCCTGCATGGTTCTCTGGAGTTTTGAATAATGAGGAGTGATCTTATTGAAACACGAAAGATCCTGAGGGGACGTGACAAGATAGATGCCAAGATGTTTCCATAATTGGGAAGCCTTCAAACAAGGGGACATACTTACAAGATTAGAGGGTTGGTCATTTAAAATTGAGGTGCATATAAGTTTCTTATTGCAGAGGGTGGTGAATTTCTGAAATTCTCTACCTCAGGGGATTGTGGAGTTCAATCATTGAGTGTATTTAAAGAGGTACATTTTTGAATATTCAGAAATTCAGAGTAGAAGAGACAATAAATCCTAAGGCTGATCATCCATGATCATATTTCATGGCAAGGCAGGCTTGAGGGGCAGAGTGTCTCCTGCTCCTATTTTCTCTTAAGTTCAAATAAAACAATATGGACTGAATGGGCGTATCTCAGCGATCGGTTGTGTGGGTGTGTGTCAGCGAGAGAGAAACCGATGGTAGTGCTTCACACAAAGGTATAATGGCGAAATATTATCAACTTAAGAAAAAACAACAAGAGAATGTAAATCAACCATTAGTCAGTTCAAGAAAAGCTTACATTGGAGTATATCCAGGCAAGTGGCACAAAACATGTGTATCGTGGATTACCATCAAAATGAAATGGGAGAGCAATACTCTGTTTTTTGTTGATGCTTTGATCCAATTGTCATTTACCTGTTTGTTTCTGAACACTGCAGGGAGGAGTTCTGGGAGTAATTATAAACTGGATGTGTGATCTGGATAAAGACGCTTCAGAATGCAACCCTCAATATTCCTTTAGAAAACTAAATTCAGGATATAACTTCAGGTCAGTTCATCCTTGGTTTTCAGGACTTCAATGTGTGTGAATTTGCTTCATGTTGCTATGTTAGCATTCAGGTTGTTCTAAAATGCAGCCTCCACAGTTGTGTGTTACCTGTGCAAAGTTATCATGAACTCGTGAACTTCAGCACTGAGTAACATGTTAAAATATACTATGAATTCTTGAGTTCAAAAGTCATTCAAGCATTAGATGTTCGTAGAAATTCCCAAATACATTTGTTTCATTCTGGAGTACGGCCAGTTTAGTGGCCCGCAATCAGGATAATAATTTAAAATCTATTACAAATATTCATGGAAACTTGTGTTTCAGTGATTACAATTTATTTCTCTAAGATAGTAGGGGTTCCGTGTTTTTTTTTAATATCTAGATTTATACCAAAGCGTTTCTGACTCGTTTCCCACATTTCACCTTCTGTGAACTTGACAAACTCTATTTCTGCCCTGATTTGCACTGTACCGTTCACATAACGCTCCTGTTATCATTGGTTCTCATTTTGCCATAATTTTATTTTAACAAAAAACATTTTTTTCAATATGATTCTCAAACCTTATCTCTAATTCTTTTTGTAAGACTCAGCTACCCTTCAATTATGACATTAAGTTGCCCAATTTTATTCATTTATGTCTGTGTCAACGGCAAAGAGCAAAGGATTTAAAATTCCCTCTTTATTCTTTCCACTTCACTATCTCTCTATGAGATGCATGTTAAAGCCTGTGTCTCTGATCAAGTTTGTGTTGAATTCCCTTAATTACTGTGGATTTCTTTCCTATGTTGCAAGTCCTTTGTGTTCAGATTCCCTTCTGACAGTGACTATTAAATTTGACTTGAGCACTATTTTCGAGCAGTCAATTCCAGATCATCACAAGTGGCAAAAACAAATGTCTCATCAACCATTCTGCTTCATAGAAGCGTAATCCTATATTTATGTGCTCCCGTTACTGACCCTTCAAGCTAGCAGAAACTGCTTCTCCCTACATACAATAGTATATGTAGTTGTGGGAGACAGTGGGTTTGTAATAGACATCAGTCAAAAATCTCTCAATCATACCTTCTTTCTCATTGCCACAAGTAGAACAATACCAGTTGTTGGAATGAATGATTATTCATTCTCTTCATATAACATGAATACCATTGTCAGGAATCCCTGTGTAATGCTGTGTAATTTCCTAAAGTGACACTATGTATCAGTAGTGAGACAAAAATGTTGGACAAACTCAGTAAAGGGCCTGCCCCACTGTACGAGTTCATTCAAGAGTTCTCCCGAGTTTCCCCTGATTCGAACTCGGAGAATTACGGTAATAGCCGCTCGTAGGTACTCGGGGCTCTCGTGGACATTTTTCAACATGCTGAAAAATCTTCACGAGCTTACCGCGTTTCCCGAGTGCCTGCTGTTAGCATTACGAGCCGCTAAGAGACGTCCCGTGATCTGATGTACCCGCTACGTACATTCCACGTGCTTACCACGAGTTCGATTTTTTTTAAAACTCGGGAGAGCTCTTGAATTAGCTCGTATAATGGGACAGCCCCTTAAGTCATTTTTAAATCTATACATCCAAGTCACTATTAACCCCATGCATTTTAATCTTCTGGATCAGCCTGCAATGGAAGACTTTATCAAATGTCTTTCTAAAACCCTTATTGACAACATCCACTGCTCCACCCTTATCATTGTCATCTCCAAATCTGAATATCATATGCGTACAAGAACATAAAAAAAACTAGAACATGAGTTGTCGTCTTATCCACTTTACAATTTAAAACCTGGTTAGCACGCAACAAAAGCATACTGTATATACGCGGTACGTTGAACAATCCCTGTTCCAGGCGTACACTAGCCGTATTCCCGAACTCTCTCTGTTACATTGATGACTGCATTGGTGCTACCTCCTGCACCCATGCAGAACTCGTGGACCATCAACTTCACCGCAATTTTCTTCCTGCATCAAATTTACTAGGACAATCTCCGACACCTCCCTCCCCTTTCTTGATCTCACAGTCTCCATCACAAGAAATTGACTATCGATTGACATATATTACAAACCCACTGACTTCCACAACTATCTCGACTACACTTCTTCCCACCCTGCTTCCTGCAAAGACTCTATCCCCAACTCCCAATTCCTCCGTCTACGCCGCATCTGCGCTCAATTTGAGGTGTTCCATACTAGAATATCCGAGGGGGTCCTCGTACTTTAGGGAAAGGGGGTTCCCCTCTCCAATCATAAATGCGGCCCTCACTCGTGCCTCCTCGCTACCCTGCAGCTCGGCCCATGCTCCCCCTCCCCCTAGTCCTTCCCTTCCCCTCCGTCAGTCATCGCATACAACACATAATCCTCTGAAATGTCCGCCACCTCCAACGGGATCCCACCACCATCCACATTTTCCCATCTCCACCCCTTTCCACCTTCTGCAGAGACCGTTCCCTCTGCAACTCCCTGGTTAACTCATCCCTTCCCATCCAAACCACCCCCTCCCCAGGCACCTTCCTGTCGCTATACCTCCTCCCTCGACTTTGTCCAGGGACTCCGACAGTCCTTTCACGTTAGGCAGAGGCAAAGATCCTTAGCTCCGCTGTAGGATCTTTGGGCAGAGGTTCCCTTGCACCTCCTCTACTGTATCCATTGTTCAAGATGTGGACTCTTGTACATCGGCGAGCCCAAATGCAGACTGAGTGATCGTTTCGCAGAACACCTTCACTCGGCCCGCGTGAACCAACCTGATCCCCCGGTTGCTGGACACTTTAATTCTCCTTCCCATTCCTACACACACCTTCCTGTCCTCCATTGTCAGAATGCGGCTAAGCGCAAATTGGAGGAACAGCATCTCATATTTCGCTTGGGCAGCTTACAGCCCAGTGGTATGAACATTGATTTCTCTTACTTCAGGTAGCTCTGGCATTCCCTCTCTCTCTCTCTCTCTCTCTCCCACACGCAAGTCGTACCGGCTTCTCATTTTCACCCTACAAACAGCTTACAATGGCCTGTTTACTTTATCATTATTACTTTTTTTGCATATCTTTCATTCATTGTTCTTTATCTCTCCACATCTCTCTATATCTCTAGTTTCCCTATCCCTAACCAGTCTGAAGAAGGATCTCGACCCAAAACGTCACCCATTCCTAAAGAAATCATATGGACAATTCTCAGGAACAGAACACTTACATAACTCGGGGACTATCTATATTGTACAAATTCCGTGTGATGTGATATTTCGTAAAACTGTCCATACGATTTCTGCATCAAAAATGTGACGAGATTCTTCTGCATAAACCCCCATTGTATTGCACTACCTACACTTGCTACAATGATTTCATTTAATTGAATAATCAATCAGTCACTGTCCATAATTAAACTAATTGAATGAACAGATGGGATGTTGCATTATTATTATTTTATATTGTGAGCTTGAAACGTGCTGGCAGGATTAGATTAAAATCAGATTTCTGTGAACCAGGCCATGTGTAACTCAGAAGCCCCTGCACTGCTGAAAGCATTTAGATGTGTCAATCAAGCAAAACCCTGCAACTCCAATCATTGTTTTTTTTCCTCTTGCAATTTTCCATCTGACTGCTAGGCACACAAAGTACTTCATGGAGAACGGTATTGAATATAGGACCTTAACTAAAGTGTTTGGGCTAAGAATTGACATTATCGTCCACGGTGAGGTAAACTCAGTTTTATATTATTATGTATTTTGAATAAAATAACTGCTTATAGTTTAGTAAACATCTGCAAAAAGAATATAATACTGACGTTCATATAATGTGTAATATTCTTTGTGAGTAGTCCTGCTTGAAGGTTACGGTTTCAAAGAATCCCACTGATGCTTCTCTCCATTTCAGTTCCCATCATCATTGCAGACATAATTGCTAATCAGGATTAGTGTCTAGGGTGACAAGGATCAGTGCAAGGATACACGGACGTGTTGGGCTGAAGAATCTGTTTCTATGCTCAAATATTATTTTTTCCCCACTGACCAGTTCAAATTCTTCTCTATTGATAACCTCTGTACAGGAAAGATGCAAGGCTATTTTTTTCCCTTGGCTGAGGTGACCAGAATTCTCATTTTCACACTACAAACAGCTTACAATGGCCTGTTTCCTTTATCATCAATACTTTTTTGCATATCTTTCATTCATTGTTCTTTATCTCTCCACATCACTGTCTATATCTCTCGTTTCCCTGATCCCTGACCAGTCTGAAGAAGGGTCTCGACCCGAAACGTCGCCTATCTCCTTCGCTCCTTAGATGCTGCTGCACCCGCTGAGTTTCTCCAGCTTTTTGTGTGACCAGAACTACTTTCAGTTTCAAAATAAGCCAATGATTATTCAAGACTGACCCGAGATCTTGTAACCCAGGGGTTCTGGGGAGAAGGCAGGAGAGTGGAGTTGAGACGGAAAGATAGATCGGCCATGATTGAATGGCGGTGTAGACGTGATGGGCCAAATGGCCTAATTACTGCTCCTATCACTTATGAACCCAAAGGAAAATGAATCTTTGAAATAATCTATTGCAGAGGACTCCGACTGCTATTTCATGGCAGAAATCAACAGATTTTCATGAAATCAAGGCATATAGGGTTAGTCAGGAAAGAGGCTCCGAGGGAAAAGACCAGCCGTGATCTTATTGAATGGTCCAGATGGCACAAAAGACGGAATAGCCTACTCATGTGTTCTTATCATGACAAATGGATGTGCTACAACAATGTGCTTCTTGAGCTCCTCAACTCTCTTGCTTTTGACATGCTCAGCAACTCGTTCTTCTCACTGAGTTTCACCTAAGCTCCATTCTGGTGGGTTGAGTCCAACCCTAACATGCCGTGAATATGCTGGAGTGTCTTGTTCTCTGGTGTCTGCTCATAACATCTACTGCCAACTGACACAGAAGGTAGGTATGTGAATACATCACCTCTTGAGCCCCTGTCCCACTTAGGAGACCTAAACAGCAACCTCTGGTGATCTTGCCCGCCACCCAAAAAAAAAAAATCAAGGTCGAGGTGTCCTGCAACCTCCTACCACCTCCCATGCATATGTTGAAAATCTTCCTCGACGATGAAGAAAACCGGGACCTGCGACAGAAAAATGTTATTTTTTTAAAACGGCAACCTATTTTTAATCGAGGCCGGTTTTAATCATGATGAAAAAAATAGCAGCAACCTAGATGAAGGCTCGACCACGCGGAAAGCCCACTTTCGATCATTAGGGAGAGTGACCAAAACCTCCGGTGACCTCATGGAAACCTTGGGTGGCGGGCAAGACCTGTTGAGGTCTCCTAAATGGGGCAGGGTCTTTATTTACGGTTCCACTCCAAGTCCTGACTAGGGAGTACATTGCTATTTCATCATCATTGCAGCACCCAACTCGGGGATTTCCCTACCCATTGGGGGACTACCTTCATCAGAAGAAATGTAGCCATTCGGGGAAAAGTCTCACCATGACTTTCGAGGGCAAATTCACCGAGGCAATAAATGCAGTGATTGCTGGAATTGCCCTAATCTTAAATAAAAAGCAATTAATAAACTAAAAGGATATTCAAAGTTTTGTTTGACCAAGGCTTTTGATCAAGTCACATGTGTTCTTTATGAAGTCAGTCTCCAGCCTGGAAGCAGAGCAGCGCTGCAGAGGGAGTTTAAAAAAAAAACTATTTTAAAGCAAGTGAGAAGCTTGGTATTGAGAGGTTGAAGATGTCTGCAAAAACAGTGTGTCCACACAGATTTTAAGAACAGAACCAGGTACACTAACAGGGTCAGACAATTTACAAGGGTTTACCCTCATGAAGTTTCTTCTGACATCGGCCTCAGTGACTGAGATTACAATGTCATAGGGAGCTTTGTGGCCAGAGAAGTGTAGTCATGTAGCATGGAAACAAGCAGGCCCTTCAGCCCAATTTGCCTATGCCAACCAAGATGTCCCATCTACACTGGTCACACCTGCCTGCATTTGGCCTGTATCCATCTAAATCTTTCCTGTCCATGTACCTGTCCAAATGTCTTTTAAATGTTGTGCTACTACCTGCCTCAATTACCCCCTCAGGTAGCTAGTTCCATATATCCACCACCCTTTGTGCCAAAAAGTTGCCCCTCAGGTTCCTATGAAATCTTTCTCCTCTCACCTTAAACTCATGTCCTCTAGTTCTTGATTCCCCTCCTCTGTGCATTGACCCCATCTCTTCCCCTCGTGATCTTATTTACTTCTTCTTGCCTATGGCGTGCACAGCCTAAAGTTGTAGATCAAGAGGCATGAAAAACACTATTTGTTTGTGCACGTCGGGTTGATTGCATTGGTCGAAACTGGGGTGGACTACGTGAAGGTTGCGATCGCCCACCCCATCTTATACACTGTAAGATCACAACTCATCCCGCTGCGTTCCAATAAATTAAAGTCCTCCATTTCAAAGCGTGTGTGGAATAATACATACATTCTTACGCATTCCTATCTACCTGTGATAGGGTGGTCTAGGCGGCTTTTGGTATTAGTGTTCTCCCTTTCGAAGCGTATAGAATGTATTAAGTTTATCTGGGAGTTATGCTTCACTCTCGCTTGAGCTGTCACTTGGTTTTGCCTTGCAGTAGCGATGGCATGTCTTGGCTCTGCCAACCAGCAATTTAATTAATGGACTGGACTTTTTTTGCAACCTGTTGGGAACATTAATTTTTTAGATGCTTAATATTTAAATAGAAACCTCAAAGCTAGTGTGTAGACAGTGGATGAAAAAGTGGGATGACAATGAACTAGTGTAAACTGATGGTCGGTGTGGACTGAAAGGCCCGCTTCCATGCTGCACTAAATTATTTTAAAACTCAACTGCATGCAAAGAACAGTGAGATTTTTTTTGTGTAATTAATTCCCTCGTTCACAAATTGCCCTTTGTTTCTTTGTCAAATGCCATCTGTAGGTCCCTAAGAAGTCCAGTAAATAATTTGAAATATTGACACACTAATTCTAGCAGCAGTTTTATTTGGGAGTTTTTATTGTTTCTTATGTTATTAACTTCAAATGTTTAAATCGATGTATTAATTAGCTAGTAATGTATCGGTTGCAAGCCTACTAAGGAGTTTTGTAGCACTTTCCGTGTGATCAGAGGACATTGGGCAATCCAATGTGTTGCAGTATCTCAAATTCTTATCAATAATACAATTATTAACCTGCCTTTTAACAGAAACATTTAGAATATCAAGATATTGAATTTCCATCACAAGTGACCATTTTCATTGGTTAAAGCAACCTTCTAAACGCACAGAAAAGATGTCATGGAAGTATCACCTCTCTATGAAAGATGTCAAGCAAAGCCCAAATATCTTTTGCATTATATCCAAGATTTGTAGGTTAAAGGATTAGAAAAGCACTCTCCGAATGACTTCAGTTTCACACAGCCATGGTGCCTGCCAAAGATGCATGCTTTGTAATTAGTGTGTTTATTGCAATAAAAAGGAAATTAAGTACATATAATTGAAGTGAATAGAAAACTAAAGTACTTCTTTCCATTACAAGGCAGGGAAATTTAATATCGTTCCAACGATCATTAATGTCGCTTCAGCTCTCACATCCATTGGGATTGTAAGTACCTTTGTTTATATTTAACACTGTTGAATCAAGTGCAGAATTACTCAAAGTCATAGTATTCACATCTTTGCAATTACAGGAATTTCATCCCACATTCTGATGTATTGCGATGGTACTTGCGATGACATTAAGAATGAGTGATGCATTGAATTGCTGTAGCTAGATTTAGAGGCTGGAAATTGCAAATAGTGTTGAGAAATTGTGCTTTTCAAACAATTTTGTTTATTTGTTTAAGAAAGGCAAGTAGAGATAAACAGGAAATTCTGGACTGGTGAGCCTTACATCAGTGATAGAAAATGATTGTAGAACTTTCTTAGGGATAGGATCTACTTGCATCTGGGAACGCATGAGCTTAGTAGGGACAGGCAGAGTGTCATTATGCAGAGATCGTCACGTCTTATAAAATCGATTGAGTTTTTTGAGGAGATGATTCATGAGGGTAGGGCAGTCTATGTTGTATACATGGAAAGTGGCCACACCAGAGAGTGTGGTAAAAAAGGTGTATCATATGCTTGTCTTTATCAATCGAAACATTGAGGCAAGAGTCTGGAATCATGTTGCAGCATTATAAAACTTTGGTTAGGATGTATTTGGAGTATTTTGTGCAGTTCTGGTCACCCCATTACAGGAATGATGTATGGAGTTTGGAGAGGGTGCAGGAGGTTAACTAGAATGTTGTCTGGATTAGAGGGTATTAGCCAAAAGGAATGGTTGGATAAATTTACATTGTTACGTCTGAAGCATCAGAAGCTGAGGGGAGAGCTGATAGGTGTATACAATTATGAAAGGCATTGATAAGGAAGATAAGTCAATGTTTGTTTCTCCACGGTGAACATGTCAAAGTCTGAAGAGTATAACTTTCAGATGACAGTGGAAATGTTTCAATGAGATTAACAAATTAATTTTTTTTTAGAAAGTGTGGAAGGTGCCTCGAACATTCAGCCAGGAAAGTGATGCAAGAAGATACTGTAGTGATGTTTAAGAGGCATTTGGACAAGTACCTGAACAGGCAGAGAATGGATGGCTATCTATTCTGACTGCTTGCCCTATTAATATTTACAATTTTATGTACTTTTATCAGGTCCACCCGCAACCTCCAGTGTTCCAGAGAAAACAATCCCAGTCTGTCCAACTTCTCCCTGCAGCTAACATCCCCTTATCCATGTGTCATTGTGTAAAACCTCCCCTGCACTCCTTCCAAGGCCTCCACATCTTTCCCATAATAGGGTGTCCAGAACTGCACGTCCAACTCTAAATGCAGCCAAACCAAAGTCTTATAGAGCTGTAATATGACTTTTTGACCAATGAAGTCAAGCATACCATATCGCCTCTTTACCACTCTAACTACTGGTGTTGTCACTTTCAGGGAGTTGTGGACTTTTATTCCAAGATCGCTCTACACATCATGCTGACAAAGTCAAGTCATTCATTTATGATTTTCCCCTAACATCCAACTTCCCAAAGTGCAACACGTTATTCAGGTCATCAGATTCCCATATTCCTTCACATCCTGCCTGCTTGCCCTTCCTTTGAGAATTACTGTTCCTCTACCTTCCCATTACTCCTTCCAATTTCTGACCTGCTCTGGGCAGAGGTGCAGCTGGTAGAGCCGCAGATCCGGGTTCCATCCTGCCCTCGGGTGCTCCTCGAAATTGTGCCCAGTGTGTAGCAAATGGATGAGAATGTGGGATACATACAACTAGTATGAATGGGTGATCGATGGTCGGCATGGACACGGTGGGGCAAAGGTTTCCATGTTGCATCTAAATTACTCTTGTTCCCTCCCCCATGCCTCTCTAAACCCTCCTGAATAGCATTAGCAAAGACTCCCTGCAAGAATGTTGGTTCCCCTTCAGGTCACCTGCTCTTGTACAGGTCACCTCTGCACCAGAAAAGATTCTAATGGTCAAAACATCTGATTATTAAATATTTGTTAAAAACATTTAAAAAATGGTTTAATGCTGTTCAACTGCTTCGAAATATATTTGATCAAGGATATTTGAGATGCACTGAAACATGCACTGCAACCACCCTGCAGCAGGAGAGAGCAGATGGATAAACCGTTGGAGAAATGGAGAAACCTTTGGAGAAATGGCTTTACATTTCCAAGCAATTGGGGTCATGGCTTGGGTGGTGGATAGGAACTCTACAAATCAGAAGCACTGCACTCAGTGGACATGGGACCAATGGGGTGTTTTGCTTGTGCTTCAGAAGAAAATTGGAAAAGAGGATAGTTAGGCTGGACATAGAAGGAAGCGCTTTAGTTGAAAGGGTATGTAGGAAGGTAGCGAGGAAGAAGGCAATGACTACATGGGGCTGACAAAATAGTCAGGAAAGGGTAGAACGTACAAACACAAGTGTGTGCAAGTAGATCTGCTATAACGCAATAGTTACATTCCAAAGAAGCCTTATGTTATAGTCAATCATGTTATAAAAACAACTGTCAATGGTAAGAAGGTAGTTAGGGGCAATGGACTTGTAAAAACAAGATTATTTTTACCCGCAGGATTTTAAAACATGATAGAACTTTTAATAACAACAAGTTTAATTTTGTTGCTGTTACAAATACTCAAGGCTGTACATTACATTGTTTAATTGAGTTTCATTGCACAAGTGTCATTAGAAGTGATCGCTCACGGTCTCCTGCAGTGCGTACAGCTGGTGTGTTCTTGAGAGCGGAGACAAAAGAATTGCAGATAAGGAAATCTTGAGTAAAACATAAAATGCTGGAGTAAGCGGGATAGGCAACATCTGTGAAAGGAATGGAAAGACAAGGTTTCGGGTCGGGATGCTTCTTCAGACTGATTGTAGTAGCAAGGAGAAAGCTGGAATAGGGGTAGAGACAGGACAAAGCTGGCCAGTGACAGGTGGATACAGGTGAGAGGGGTTTAATCAGTAGCTGGGTGGACAAAGGCCAGAGATTTCATCTCTAGCTTGTGTCCACCCATCTGACAATCGACCTTCTCCTCACCTGTATGCACCTATGAATTGCCAAGTTTTGTTCTGACTGTGTTCATGAGATACAAGGTGATTGTTTATTTCAGGGAAACTAATGGAAGCTTTTTTTCCCCCAAGACAACTATTTTGGTGCATGCCGATTTCCCAAAGATGGTTCTTTAGCTTCAAACAAAAAATTGCATTATATCCAATTGTGCTGTGATAACACATTTTATAGCAGTGCTGTGCTAGCAAATAATGTCATCGTTTGAATGCATATAGCAATCATACCAAGACAGATAGGTTGATGGCACAAATATAAATCATTGGAACTGATTTCAGAGACAGGATAGAGATGTGGTTACAAAGTGACCAAGCCAAGGAAAAGAATATTTTGGGAAATGTGATATTTTCAGAAGGAGAGGCAGAAGGGAATATGAAAGGGGATAGCTCTATTAAACAAAGCAATGGTGGGGAATGATGTAGAATCAGTTTTGGTTTGAATAAGAAATGAGGCCACTAAAGAGACATAGAAATTAGGTGCAGGAGTAGGCCATTCGGCCCTTCGAGCCTGCACCGCCATTCAATATGATCATGGCTGATCATCCAACTCAGTATCCCGTACCTGCCTTCTCTCCATACCCTCTGATCCCCTTAGCCACAAGGGCCACATCTAACTCCCTCTAAAATATAGCCAATGAACTGGCCTCAACTACCCTCTGTGGCAGAGAGTTCCAGAGACCCACCACTCTCTGTGTGAAAAAATTCCTTCTCATCTCGGTCCTAAAGGATTTCCCCCTTATCCTTAAGCTGTGACCCCTTGTCCTGGACCTCCCCAACATCGGGAACAATCTTCCTACATCTAGCCTGTCCAACCCCTTAAGAATCTTGTAAGTTTCTATAAGATCCCCTCTCAATCTCCTAAATTCTAGAGAGTATAAACCAAGTCTATGCAGTCTTTGTTCATAAGACAGTCCTGACATCCCAGGAATCAGTCTGGTGAACCTTCGCTGCACTCCCTCTATGGCAATAATGTCCTTCCTCAGATTTGGAGACCAGAACTGTACGCAATACTCCAGGTGTGGCAAGTGTGTAGGCCACCCAATGGTAGCTCTACCGTGAGACAAACAATAAATCAATAAATAATGACGGCTTCTTTCATAAAGGGTGATTTTAGATAACAGATAAACTGGACACATCATAACCAAAAAATCCCAGCGAGTGTGTAAGTTGTCATTAAGTTATCAGGGTTGTCTGTGGGCGGAACCTCAGTTTGTGCCTCCTGGACCCGATTTCTGATTGAGGACCACTCTGCCCTTTGGGTCAGCCATGGCAGCAAGATCCTTGGATGGCTGAGAACCATGAAGCAATGAAGGACAGACCTGACCATGAGGATCCTGTGAGAAGTGAAATGAAGTATTTGATCTGGCCCAATGAGAGACAAGATTCTGAGAAGACTTGAAAAATTAGGTCTTGGTTTCTCTCCCATATTTCTACCAAGTGATTACGCTTCATGAAAAAGCAACAATTTCAGACCACTCAGTTACAGGGTGATTGATAGTAGGATCTTTCTCATCTACCTCCTCCCTTTAGCTCACGATGATCAATATATTTTGGACTAAAAGCGAATCAATTGATTAGTGGAGCAGATGGAAAAAATTAACTTGAGTTCACAGATCAGCCACAATCATCATGAATACACACAGCCTTGAGGCTTTATCTATTCAATAGACAATAGACAATAGGTGCAGGAGTAGGCCATTCAGCCCTTTGAGCCAGCACTGCCATTCAATATGATCATGGCTGATCATCCCCAATCAGTACCCTGTTCCTGCCTTCCTCCCATATCCCCTGACTCCGCTACCTTTAAGAGCCCTATCTAGCTCTCGCTTGAAAGTATCCTCTTTATCTTTGCACAATTCCTTTTATATTTGCACAATTTTCATACATTCACCCGCGAACTGCTACAATTTGTAGAGACTTGCCACGTAATTGAAGCAGTTGTAATGTAATTTCAATAATTAATTTGTCTTCCCTGTATTTAGGGATCATTCCTGTGTGACTGGATTTTGCTGACTTTCATGAACAAGAATGATGTTTACAGTGAAAAGAAGTTTGAAGAGGTGAAAGATCAAATATACATATTGTTTTTTTTTCTACTATAATTAAAAAGATTGTGTTCTAATCCAGGGTGTCTGCAGATTACTTGTCCAGTTTTACTTTAATGAGATGGCAAATGTACTTGATGGAACTGATTGCAGCCAATATCAGAACAGAAATTTTAGTCGCCAAAGAATAGAATTTTGATTGAGCAGTTAAAAGTGCCACAGAAATGTTAACTTACAGTTGAAAATATAATTTGAACTAGCCTAGGTTTCCCTAACCCTAATGCGTAAGGGTCTCAAATATATCCCACAGCTGTATTTAGTGTATCAGGAGATTTTTGTCTGGATTGGCTAATGTTCTTCACCTAACCAAACACCAAGATAAATAATTATTTAGTTATTTGTTATTTTGTTCTTTGAAGGATATTGTTATGCCATGAAAAAAATTGTTGTACCTCAAAAGTAGTTGATTGGTTATACAGTACCTTGAATGTCTTGAGGACAAAATGAGCAGATCATCATAACATCAGGGGGTATGAAAGAGATCTTTGCGTCCACCTGAGCTGGTAAATGAGGCTTCAGTTTAATTTCTAAATTGAAAGATGGACTCAAAATGGACCATCTTTACACACATTTGATGTTGTAGTTGCCATTTGAGAACTAAAATAGGGCACCATGCACGTACATATTTCTGCTGCAAACTTCAAATGCTATATTGTCAGAAAGCTTACAACATGCCTGAAGAACGTAAATTATTGGAATTATTTACGCCAAAAAGTTATGGCCAGCGCATTAAATAAATAATGTATACCGTTATCTCCCTTTATTAGAAGCTAGAACGTAGAAAGGTACAACACTGGAATAGGCCCTTCGTCTGTGCCCAATATAATGCCAAGATATACTAATTTGATCTCCCTCACATAATCCATATATGTTAATTCCCTGCACATCCATGTGCCTACATACAGTAAAAGCCTTTTGTAAATGCCACCATCGTAACTGCGTCAAGTACATACCAGGCTATTACTCTCTAAGCAAAAAAAAATACTGCCCCACGCATCTCCTTTAAACTTTGCCCCCTTACCTTAAAACTATGCCCTCTAACCTTTGACAATTCCACCCTGGGAAAGAAATAGGTCTGTCCACCCAATCTATGCCTCATAATTTCATAAAATTCTATTAGGTCTCCTCTCAACTTCTAGTGTTCTAGAGAAAACAGTCCAAGTTTGAATTTATACAGCAGCATGGGAATTTCAAAGGCATACATTTAAAGTTTGAATACTTTTGAAAGTTTTTTAAATTTGAAACTAAAAATGTCAAGTAACAACTAGAACTATTGGACCCAGAATAAGATGACACTCTTTCCCTACACTTGCAATGGTTCCATTTGCACTGGTTACTTATTGGGAAACATATTCATGAAACTATTTTTGAAACTACACAGGTAAAGAAGAATGAAAATACATCAACACATAATGAAAATGGAACTACAGAACAAGAAGTGAGACCAGTACTACCACAAAATTACAAACATTGTTGATGTTCAGATAACATTACCAACAATTTTATATTGCAGGTAAGGTCTATCAAAGTGGAATAATTCTCAGATAATTAAACCAAAAACATTAATTTCTTGACATGTATGTGAAAATTCAAAGTCAAAAGGGTCTCTTGCCTATTGTTTGCTGATTTTAGTCACAAATATGATAATGCATCTACAATAACCACTGGTCCCATATCTTGTGAAATATTTTTAGACATAACTTTTTTTTAAAGGGACAATTTTAATATTTGAAAACTACCCCAAAGTATTTAATGTAGAAACAAACTGCAGGTACTGGTTGACAAAGATAGGGCAAAATGCTGGACTAACTCAGTGGGTCAAGTAGCATGTTTGGAGAACATGTAAAGCTGAGGTTTCAGGTCAGAGCCCTTCTCATTGTGGCGGTGGGGGGAGAGAAAGTTGGTGGAGGGCAAGTACAGGACAAGGCCTGGTTAGTAATAGGTGGATACAGGTGAGAAAGATGGGGGTTGATAAGCACATGGTAGGACAAACGCCTGAGATGAAAAGAGATGTGAGACAAAGGGATTGAAGAGTTGTAAATTGTGAAGCTAGAGAAAGGACTGTAGGTGGAGGGGAGAAATAGGCCCGAGTCCAGGTGGAGCGAGTGATTGCAAATTGCATTTCATTGTTTTAGAGGCTATTGGAAGCAGGCAATCTCACAACATTCAACAACTACTTGGACAAGCATTTGAATCCTCAAGGTGAAGGCGGCTTCAGTCCAAATTCAGTTTTAAGGGTTATGATAATTTAGTTTATTTTAATTTTGTGTCGACGTAGGGTTCCACTCTGCTGGAGGCTTTAACATGACGTAACCCCATAAAGAATTCTTGGTAAATTATTACTTAAAAAAACAGCACCCATCATTTAATTTTTTCATCAGAATTTATTTTTAAACTTCAAAGTCTTCTTCATTAATGTTGACAGTGGTGGAAGTTCCTCAGAAGGTTGTCGAACACCAAAAAAAAGTTTAGCTAATACTGAATGTATTGCAGTAATTAAAATGTCTTGCTAATAAGGGTCAGTGGATAAATGTGAAAGTTAGTGAAGAAATATACCACTTAGAGCAGGAATGAATAAGAATCATGTTTGGGTTGCATGGAGTAAGTTGGTTTGACAGTCTGAACATTTCCATTGACTTTAATACATTGTGGTACAAAGGGGATCCAACTCTTAAATACTGTCCATTTGATTCCTTATTGAAACTATTGTTTCTACTATCTGTATGTTGGTTTACAGCAACATTGAGTTATTTGTGTTTCTTCTCAGGGGGAACCAACCTAAATGTCACCATGGAGGCTCACACGTGAAACCCAAGACACCAGAAGCTCAGCATGAGCCTCAAGAAAAACAGTACAAGATTAATTTTAAACTGCTGATCCTGGTTGAACATACTGTGGCTTTTAGAATACATGTGATTTCAATATCTTATCATTTTTGAAGCAACATATATTTTCTTTGCACATACTTGACTTTCCACTTTTCTAAATTATGAGATCAATTTATTAGTAAGGTGGATGGTTCTTAACTTTGGGAAGGGAAAACAATACATTTTAATTTCTACTTTGAAAATTAAAGATCAAGAATTAACTCAACTTGGACTTTTTACTTCTTCATAAATAAGGACAAATTGCTTTCAATTTTACCACCTCCACAAACCATAAGAACGTATCCACTGGCACCTCTTCCTCTGCATATCACAGCTGCATGAAACTACACCTGAATCAGACCCTTTGTGGAAAGCATTTGCGCTTCAACAGGAGACCACAAGCTGGAGGTGAGCAACCTCAGCATTCAAACTAATGCTATATTTGACTTTACAACATTCAAATTATACAATATACTCATCTCCTTTATTTAGAGTAAGTCACATATCAATGTTTCCAGGATTGAGCAGTCCGTAAAGGAGAATTTCCAAGATGGATCAAACGTTAATGCATTAAATCCCAGGCTTCCTACTAAAAATACTAGATCAGAAAATTAATCCTATTATTCAAATGCATTCTATTGTTAACCTGTATTTTAAGCATTGTTTTTTTTTAAATTCCTGGCATTTGTGGAAGCTGAAATATAGGTTGAAAAAAAAATGGGTCTGACAAGGTGCTGATTTAGTTTGAATTTCTTGCAGAAATTGACATGTACAATTTAGCAGTGATTCATGTTATCTACAAAAGTGACCAGAGCAGAAGACGTTGCATGTTCATACCTTAAATATGACGTAAATCGTTGCATAATCCGATTTAATGCCAAATCTACCAGATTTTCGTGGTGTAACCATCCAGTTTATGCCACACATTAAACACTCATAGTACCTCAAGAGTTCAAATTCAAAAGTATTTAATTATCTGGAACTAGAATACAATTCTTACTGACTGCAGCTTTCCAGACACATTAAACACAATAACAATATGCAATAAAAGACCAGTTATTCTCGGTAAACCAGACCACCACAGTGCAACCAGAGTAGCGCAAAGTCTAGCAGTCTCATGGACTTTGCGCTACTACCACCTGAGGTTCAGTTGCAGGAAATCTCCATCTTTGCATTACTTAATGAGGGAGGATGGAGGCACTCAATCGATTAGATGATGTTTCAGGCACGATCCTTCTTCAGTCTGACCCAAAATGTCATCTGTTCATTCCCTGCACAGATAACTTCCTCCAGTACTTTATTTTTAGTTCAGGATTCCGGCAACTGCAGTCTCAGTGTCAACAGTAAAGCTATGTACGGCCCGCAGCAGTGATTAAGCATTGAAATTGATCCTTCAAGAATTGTGTGGGTCCTTGGAACAAGTGGAATATTTTTTCCTCCGAGTGCTCTGGATCACCAGTAATGGGGGTGTAATCAAGGAATAGCATTTGTCTGATTTGGTGTGAATTATTCATTCATTGTTCCGAGTAGAATATTTAGCCTATGTTCAAGAATTTGTCTTCTCAGACATTTAAGTATACCTCAAAATTTTAATTCTTGCCAGAATCTCAGGAGAATGTTTATTTTAATGAGAAACCAAACTAGAATGAGTATGTGCCAATGTACTAAGGAGTCAGTATTTAATTTGTATTTCTTTCTAAATCAATTTTAAAAATTGCGACACAATTTAAGAACGAAGTTGAGAATGAAAATATATTTTGATTAAATGGTGTACTTTTTGCAATAAATAACACAAAAACAAAAATCATTTTCAGTGCACTCCATAATGTTTGGGACAGACCCATCATTTATTTATTTGCCTCTGTACTCCACAATTTAAGATTTGTAATAGAAAAATATCACACGTGGTTAAAGTGCACATTATCAGATTTCATTAAAAGCCTTTTTTATACATTTTTATTTCACCATGTAAATGATGGGTGCTATATTTTTAAGTAATAATTTACAAAAATGACATGGCTTCACAGGTATTTGTAATTGCTCAAGTATGTTTATCAACATGAGGACCAATGTTGTGCCAATGAAAGTCAAAGAAGCCATGATGAGACTGTCAAACAAGAATAAAACTGTTAGAGACATCAGCCAAACCTTAGGCTTACCAAAATCAACCGTTTGGAATGTAGAGTACAGAGGCAAATAAATAAATGATGGGTCTTTGTCCCAAACATTACTGTATATGCTAGTTATAATTAACTATAGGTGCAACAGTATCTCCACCAAGAAAATGGGAGCAGGTGGGAACCACCCAAGATATGAAGGTAAATATATATATTGAGGAATTGCACTGTAAGGGATGAGCCTGCTCCAAGCACTTGCACTGCCCACTCACTGTACTATAGACTGCATTATCACCCACAGTCCTTTGCTTATCCAAAGTTTTCAACAATTGTACATTAACCAATTGAAGCAAGACTTAACCACTCTACCCAAGGGCTAATGTATCGTAAAACAATTTTCCAAGTCAATTTTTTGGAACAGGAAGCTTTTCAACACAACATAATTTACTTGCCCTTCATCTTAGCTGAATACAAGCTAAATGTACAACTATTAGCATTTATCCACATCATCATCAAATGCACTGCACCAATTTGAAAATAAATGATGCTTTTCTTAGTTTATCCTAATGTCTCTGGTAGTCTGAAGCCCTTCTCAAGTAAGATCAGAGGGTGGGCTAGGAACTTATTTAGAAATTTGATCTTAAAGATTGGAAAATAGGAAGGACTACTGTTTGGGCTACAAACAGTAAAACTAATAGTATAATTAAACATTTGTAATCTATAATCTTTCATTTAAAAGAATCAGACCAAGTACAATTGCTTGTTGGCCTCTGCTTTTGTGTATCCTTATGACCCAATTTACTTTGCTTACATGGATCACTTAAAATGTACCAAATTTGTTAAGTTTTTTATTTTTTTGGTAAACTCCACCTTTTTGTATGTCAATACAGTGAAACAGAGAATTAGAGTGACACATTTTATAGCTTGTTAAAAAAATCATTTGTGAATTTCAAATAAAGTTTTACACTATACCATGCAATTTAAAACACACGAGATCACTAATTTGGATACTGAAAACTTCCACAAATGCTGTTGGTTTGGTTGATAAATACACTGAGATCAATGGTTAACAATTTTCTTTCGGTTTTTCACACGAAATGCATGGACTACCAATAAAACCAACTAACACTACAGCTAGCACAGAGCACTTTTGGAGCAATTATATTCAACACTACTTGTAAATTACCCAATCATTTCCTACACATGAAGCACGACTGCTCCAAGATCCTGTTTTATAAACCTGCGTTAAACATTTTGGAAAGGAATATATTTTGTGAATGTTGTTCAAAACTTAGAGATTTGTACAAAGGTCTATGGGCTCAATATCCTGCAAAAGATCTCAAATTTTACATGCTTTGTCAATTAACCATATAGCAGCAACAGAATTAAACTAGGATTTTACCTCGTAAGTCTGAGGCAAAGTTAGATTGGTTGACTTTAATCGGAATAGTTTATGAAACTTATCCCTTGTAAACATAGTGCATGTTACACTGCAATAGTTTCTTGGCATGTGGTATACATCTACAAATATGAACTGCACGTTATGGAACAAGTTCAATTTTAACTTTGAGTATCAAAAGTATGCATCAGGATGCATTTGGTGTTCGATGTCCTTACTCTTTCAAAAAATTAGCCTGGCACTGTCAGAAATGTATCTTCAGGAAGAACCTATTATCTTTAATTGCCCAAGAAGCGAGTTGTTGCTTCCACTGAAATGGAGGAATGCTGGCATATTGAAGAGTTGCTGGCATTGAAACTTTCTGCAACAGGCCTACAATAAGCGATGTCCATAATCTTATTTTATATACATGTCTGACTTCCATCCAGTTAATTCTTCTGCCTTCATGACTTCAAGTGTGCATTCATCCTAAACATCCAATCGACAGTCTCCATCAGGAAGGGCATGCTGTAATGTCTGGCAATATTCCTAAATACCTGGATTTGCTCCATAAATCCCTGTATGCACACAGAAAAGCAAAAAAGGGCAAATTAAGCCATTATTTTAACATCTAAGTGCAAGGAAGGCTGCAAACAAGCTAAAAGCCAGACATAGGGTTCGACAGCATGTTTTAAAAAAAGGCCCTTGGACCCAATTCATACATGCATTTGGCCGAGAATCTATCTGACCCGTTCCTATCTATATGCCTGTCTAAGCGTATTTTAAACATTGTAATTATAGTCACTTCCAAAGCTTCTTCGGGCAGCTCGTTCATTCATTCATAAACCCAACGCCTGTACGATAAAGTTGCCCTTCTGATCCATTTTAAACCTTTCCCCTCTCACTTTAACCTATGACCTCTAATCTTGGACTCCCCTATCCTATGTAAAAAAAACCCCACTTATTTACCTCATTGTTTCATATATTTATTTCTACAAGATTAGCCATCAGTTTGCTAGGCAACAGGGAAATAATTCCCAGCCCATCCAGCCTCCCCTTAAAAACTCAAGTCTTGGTAACATTCTCATGAATATTTTCTGTACCTGTTGCAACTTAATGACATTCTTCCTACAGTTGGGCAACAAATACTACCTACAATACTGCAAGTGTGAACCCGCCTATTAATTGTTCAGTTGTAACTTGACGTCCCAACTGGGTGGCAGAGTGCTGCAGCGGTAGAGTTGCTGCCTTACAGTGCCTGGGACATGGGTTCAGTCCTGACTTTGGCTGCTGTCTGCACGGAGTTTATACTTTCTCCCTGTGACCGTGTGAGTTTTCTCCAAGTGCTTCGGTTTCCTCCCACATTCTGAAGACATTCAGATTTGGAGGTTAATTGGCCTCTATAAATTGTTCCCGGTGTGTCAGACAGAACTAGGATACGGGTGATCACTGGTCCAATGGGCCTGTTTCCACGTGGTATCTCTAATCTAAACTCTTGTACTCGGAACCCTGACCAATGAAGGCAAGTGTGCCAAATACGCTATCCACCACATTGTTTACCTGAGTCTGTACCTAGTCCCAGGGCTGCTGTTCTACATCCTCGGAGCCCACACATTTACAGTACAAGTCCTGCCCCTGTTTAACCTACAAAAGTCCAACACTTCACCCGTTTAATTTAGTTTAGAGATACAGCGTGGAAACAGGTCCTTCGGCCCAAGTCCACACCAACCAGTGATCCCCCTTTCACTATATCTGTTATCCCAGTTCCACCTCCTACACGCCAGGTGTAATTAACAGAACCCAGATAACCTGCACGTCTTTGGGATGTGGGAGGAGACCGAAGCACCCGGAGAAAGCCCAGAGTCACAGCGAGAGTATTTACACTCTGTACAGACAGCACCCGTAGTCAGGATTGAAACCGGGTCTCTAGCGCTGTAAGCCAGCAGCTCTACTGCTACACCACTGTGCAGAGATAAATTCCATCTGCATTTCTTTTGCCCACTTCCCCAGTTGATGTAGATCCCACTGTAATCTTAAATAACCCTCTTCCACTACACCACCAATGTTGGTGTCATCCGTAAACTTACTGTTCATTGTCATCCAACAACATTGTCACCCAAATTATTAAAGTGGATGACAAACAACAACTGATCACTGCAGCACATCAATGGTCACAGGATTGATGAAGGTAGGGCTGTGGATGTTGAATACATGGATTTTAGCAAGGCTTTTGACAAGATCCCTCATGGTAGGCTGATCCAGGAGATTAAGATGTACAGGATTCATGATTCCTTGGTTGTATGGATTCAGAAGTGCTTATTCATATAAGCCAGAGGGTTATGGTAGAAGGTAGGTCAGTGATCAGTGGGAGTCAAAATTGGATGAGTTGCAGACAGTGGGGAATGCTGTCAGAAGATACAGCGGGATATAGATGAACTGCAGAAATGGGCAGAGAAATGGCAGTTGGAGTTTAACCTGACCAAGTGTGAGGAGTTGCACTGTGAGAGGTTGTGTGTAAAGAGAAGGTGGCACTGAAGGTGGCAGCACAAATTAATAGGATGGCAAACAAGGCATAGCGTAATTGTTAAGGGCATTGAATGTCCTCGCCAGGAAATCATGATGCAGCTCTATAGGACTTTGTTTAGCCCGCATTTGGAGTACTGCGTGCAGTTCTGGTCGCACCATTACAGGAAAGATGTGGAGGCTTTGGAGAGGATGCAGAGAAGGTACACCAGAATTCTGCCTGGATTAGAGGCTTTCAGGTACAGGGAAATCATTTCTTTATTTTCTGTGGAACGTCGGAGGTAGAGGGGAGACATGATAGAAGTATATAAAATTATGAGAGGCACAGAAAGGGTAGACAGTCAGAATTTTTTTCCCAGGATGGAAATGTCCATCACTAGAGGACACAGCTATAAGACGAGAGGGGGAAAGTTTAATGGAGATGTGCGGGGCAATTCATTTTTACATTAGAGTAGTGGGGGCCTGGAACACATTGCCAGGCATGGTGGTGGAGTCAGATACGATAGTGGTGTTTAAGAGGCTTTTAGATGGGCACACGAAAGTACAGGGCGCAGAAGAATGTGGATCATGTCCAGGCAGATGAGATCAGTTTAACTTGACATTATGTCTGGCACAAACATTGTGGGCCAATAGGCTTGTTCCTGCACAGTACTGTTTTATGTTAAGCCTCCAATCTAATACCCCCCCCCCAATGCCACTCTCCAACTCTTTCCATCAAGCTAGGATTGCATCCAATCGGCTAGCTCACCCCGGATCTCATGTGATCTAATCTTCCAGCTGAGTCCATCATGTCAAAGGCCTTGCTGGTTCATGTAAACAATGCTCACAACCCTGTCCTCTGTCACCTCTTCAAAAATCATAATATAATTTGAGACTGATTTCCAACTAGAAATTAAGATTATAATTTCCAGTCTGTCAGTTTTTCTGAAATTTGAGGTAAAGATTATAATTACATAATTTATACAGCAATATTAATTTTATTGAATGTACAGAAATGAGAACTTATTCTCCCCCAAGCCAACTGCAATCATTGAGCTTTTATAGGCTAAACCTGTGTGACAGTTTGAATCTATGGAAGGCACCACCTAGGTTGGTCGCTATTAAGGGTTACACAAAAAGCTGGAGAAACTCAGCGGGTGCAGCAGCATCTAAGGAGCGAAGGAGATAGGCGACGTTTTGGGTCGAGACCCTTCTTCAGGTTAAGGTTATTTATCGACTTGATCAAAATAAATAATCTTCTTAAAGGAAAAAACGCATGTTTTTTGAGGTGACAGAGGACAGGGTTGTGAGCATTGTTTACATGAACCAGCATTTTTGTGAAAGTGAAGCACATAAGTACACAAGATGTTGATGTGGAATAAAACCTACTTTCACAGAAAGAGTTAGTTCAAAGTCCCGGGCACAACTGCAGTAGATAGGCATGTTAGCTTCTTTGACGCCTTTGCATTTTGAACAAACCTAGTGAAACAAAAAGGAAATGAAATAATTACAATTTTCAAATGGTTCAAGCACGCGAATTTTATAGCTACCATTCTGGGAGAGGCAGAGAGGCAGTGCATTAACTGTGAAGAAGTGGTAATTGATTAGATTACATATTGACAAATGCATTAAATAACAGGCAAGATAGAAATATAAAATTGAAACAGATTAATTTGTCAAAATGCAGACACCTTGAGTCCCACAACCTCCAGTATTCCAGAGAAAGGCATCATTGAGATAAAAATATTGAAACGAAGAACTGCAGATGCTTGTTTATTTAAAAATGATACAAAGTGCTGAAGTAGCTCATCGGGTCAGGCAGAAGCAGGGTCCTGGTCTGGGACGTCACCCATCCACGTTCTCCAGGGATGCTGCCTAACTCGTTAAGTTACTCAGCACTTTGTATTATTCTGGTAAACCTCCTCTGCACCCTCTGCAAAGCCTCTCCATCCTTCCTGTAATGGGACGACCAGAACTGCACGCAATACTCGAAATATGGCCAAAGGACTTTGAGGACTGCAACATGACTTCCTGACTCTTATACTCAATGTCCCGATTAAAGAAGGCAAGCATACCATTACCAGTCTTTACCATTCTATCTACTTATGTTGTCACTTTCGGCAAATTATGATCTTGGAATCAAGATCCCACTTACATCGATGCTGTTAAGGATCATTCCATTAATTGTATATTTTCACCTTACATTTTTCCCATAAATTATAATTTCCTGGATTCTCACTACTTCCCTACTTAAATAGGGGAACAACATTTGCTAATCTGAAGAAGGGTCTTGACCCGGAACATCACCCATTCCTTCTCTCCAGAGATGCTGCCTGTCCCGCTGAGTTACTCCAGCATTTTATGTCTGCCAACATTTGCTAATCTCCAGGAACTCACCTTCAATTAAAGACATAGATCTTTGGCAAGGCTCCTGCAATCTCCCTTGTTTCTCAATAGCATGGGATAAATCCTATCAGGTCCACCATAATGTTCTTCAAGAATCCCAACACTTCCTCCTTCTTAATCTCAAACTGCCCTTGTATATCACAACTCTCCACACAGATCTCACTTGTGCAAACAGATACAAAACACTCATTTTGTACCTCACCTGCACCCCCAGACTCCAAGCACAAATTCCCTCCTTTATCCTTGAGAATCCTCTCATCTCCCTGGTTACCTTCTTGTTTCGAATTAGGTATAAAAAGATGTGGGATTTTCAAGCATCTGTGTCTTCTGCCCGACAGGAGCGGGGAAGAGGAATGACTAGGGTCTTTAATTGTGTTGGCAGCAATGACTTGTTTACATTGTCAGAAAAGCAGAATGGAGAGCCAGAGGATGTTTTGACCAACTACACACTGCTCTGGTCTGACCACTGTTCTATTTTGTAGTTATCAAGAGGCAAATTGGATATTCAAGTGCTGGAACCAAAGCAGAGAACTTTAATTTCATGACCATTCAAAATAAGAAGGGTCTCGACCTGAAACGTCGCCTATCTCCTTCGCTCCTTAGATGCTGCTGCACCTGCTGAGTTTCTCCAGCATTTTGTGTAACCCATACTTTTAACATTAACTTGACCGTCTCAATAACATATATAATTGTTGCAATTTTGACAACAGCATATGGACCCATTGTTTTGCACTTCAACATATGTTTTTGATTCACTGTTAAAAGGTTTAAAGAGATGCAATCTATGAATTTAACATTTTCCATGCTGAATTACTTGCACATTTTTCCCAAAACCACATAAATAAAACTAATGCTTTGCAGTCCAAATCACTTTTAGACTCAAGCATGTCACACTAGTTTCCTCCATTCAGATTACCAACTCTATTAAAGAGGAACATTCCATTAGTATGATGGAAATAATAATTTGCTTTTAATTATTTATTCAACACCAGGACACAAAGGAACAATACTGTAAAAGGTTTCCCTCAATAAAGCAATTATGAATCCTACACAGGCTTTTTACCGAACGACGATTATTTAACATACCAAATCCTGAAGTGTATAGGCCATCATTTTCTTTTTTAATGCTTCAACCAATGCCATTTCTATAGCTTCCGACTCATAGGCAACCTGGCAATTCGTGCAACACCACTTAGGTAATACTGTACCATCCTGCCAAAAGAAAAACATGACTGTTTAAACACTGGTCCCAAAAACACAAGCTCCAGCACAAATACATAAAGTACAAGTTTTTACGCTAAATGCCATTTTCTGGAAATATTTTGCAAATGTAATCAGAATAACAGGAAGATAGTTAATGCATGAAAACATTTATAATTAGCGGAATATTCAGGTTTAAAGGGGCTGTCCCACTGTGGCAACCTAATTGGCGAGTTTAGAAGAGTTTGAAAAAATTGTCATGCTGAAGACCTCCTTCGACTATGTAGAAAGCTAGCTTCGACTAGCTTCGGGAAAATTGGACACCGAATAGTGGAGAGTGAAGACCACCTCCTTCGATCTCCTTCAACTATGTTGAAGACTATCTACGACTACTTTTGATTACCCTCGATTACCTACGAATAACATGCTGACCTACTATGACCTACTTCGACTAAACCTACTAGTAAAAAAAAGTATTGATTTTTTCCATGGCAACCTGTTTTTACTCGCGGGCATTTTTCAACATGTTGAAAAATACGGCACGACCTAGCTGAGGCCTCGAGTGTGCGGGGACTACTCTCAAGCACGAAGGAGATTTAAAAAGACCTCCTAGAACCTCATGTCGACCATGCTGTGAGTTTGAGTCGAGGCCAAACTCGCCAGAACTCGCGGATTAGGTCGCCGCAGTGGGACGGCCCGTAAATATTTAGAAAAATTTGCTAAATATAGAAAACTGATTTATTCATTAGAACGCTCAAAGATTTGAAATCATGAAGGGTCTGAAGAAGATACTCAACCGAAAACGTCATCTATCCAGAAATGCCACCTGAAATGCTATCCAGACCTGCTGAGTTACTCCAGTATTTTGTGTCCTTTGAAATCATGAAAAATTGTTACATATAATTGATTCTGTTCTTATGGATTTTACAAAGCCATAGGTGGGAAATGAGCTGCAATGCTGTTCTTGCACTGGAGTTGTGACCGTTTCTCCACAGAAACAATGGGCCTTGTTAAAAAGGATCATGACATGATATGGGTGCTTCTAGCACCACCAGCATTCATTGTTCATCCGCAGTTGCCCCGGTGAGCCACAAGCTTGAACCATTGCAAATATCATGATGACATCCACATGCTATCAGTACATAAAGAAAAGCCGAAGTAAGCCACTTGTCCTCTCAAGATTGTTCAAACATTTCATAGGATCACAGACGGCTCTGAAGCTAAAGTTCATGTTTTTGTCATTTGCTCTGAGCCTTAATGCCCACAAATCAAACAACTGCAGCTTGAATATCTTCAAAAAACATGTTGGAAAGAGAATTTAGAAATATCTGCATAGAGGGGTTTACTCACCCTGGTGCTAAATGGTCACCATTTATCCTAAATTAAATCCACTCATTCCAGACTTGAGGGAACAGAATCACCCACCCCTCTCAGAAACATGCTTATTTGAACATTTTTTCATTATTTTAAACTCCTCTCATTCACTTTTCCCTGGCTAGCCTCTTCCTCCCTGGAATCAATGTGGTGAGACTGAAGGAGAAGATACAACTGTGTTACACAAGAACAGGCCCTTCCAACCACCATGTCTATGCCCAACATGATGGCAAGTTAAAATCATTCCTTCTGCCTGTACACGATTCATATCGCTCTATTTTCTGCATATTGATATGCCTATCCTAAAGCCTCAAACTGCACTTTGGTGCGGTTCGATCCTGACTACAGGTGCTGTGTGCACGGAGTTTGCACGTTCTTCCCATGACCGCATGGGTTTTCGCATGGGAGTGTGCCGGTTTGTTCCCGTACTTCAAAGAAGTACAGGCCTTCTTGCTTGAGTTCCAAGGTAGATACATTTTTGATAATCCCGTCATTGCTCATGGTGTTTGAGTGATAAATGAACATTCCTGAAGTGTCACTGCCAAGCAGGAGTATTAAACGGTGTTTTACTGCCTTGAACCCATAAGCACATTGTTCTTCTCAGGATCTAAATGTTTGCAATAGTATTCTTTGCAGCAAGATCCTGGTGATGAGTCGGTGATCCTCAACTGACCAAAGCCACATTTCTTTGTGCTATACAAAATTAAGCACTGAAGAGATTCACATCAATTTTACTGATGCTGTTTGATGCTTAAGTTAAACATTGTGTTGACACGCAGTGCAGAATTGCTGCCTTCTTTCTGGAATTAATCATCCTCGACCCGAGACGGTACAAATATTTAGAGTCTGTGTTCTCTCAGTGATGTGCATTGAGCCCCAGTGTTTGAATGTGGAGTAAATACATGTTGAGGATTTACTTAAGGCAGCCAAGTCAAGCCCTCTGCTCGAGAATCTGAAGGGATACTGTAGCTAATTGGACTGCAATCTTCCATTGCACAATGGAGAAGCACCTGAAGAAGCTTCACAACAGGAAATTATTAACCCAGAATGTGCTCCTAGATCAATCCCCTTCCTCCACTTATTCCCAACAAACCACCACTCTTTCCTGCCCATTAACTGTACGCCAAATCTGCTATTAGCCACCTGAACTAGGGATAATGTAAAGCAACAAACTAATAAACAATCTGCGTGTTTTTGGAATATGGGAGATATTGGTAGTGGAGGAAACTGATGTTGTCACAGGGAGAATTTGCATGATCTTCAAAGATCTGTATTGAATCCAAGTCACTGGAGCTGTGGGACGGCAGCACTACCAGTTTCTCCACTGTCTCCCCCTGGAATACATATTCTTATGGGCATCAAATGCAAGATCGGCAATCTTGTGAAGTGGCCCTGTGCAATGTTAAAGATGATGATGATAATTAAGACTTTTCCAGAGGGCAGCATGGACTTTTTCTGGTGTACATTTCTAGGAACTTCATCAGCATTGAGTAACTTTTTCATTTTTTGTTTGATTCTTAGTGCAAATTATGAGCCCAGAATATTCAATGTGAAGAGCACCATTTCAATGCCACAGAGTGCAACAAGGTTAATTCTTCAGTTCTAACATTGCAAAACATCTCATTATTAAAAAGCTGCCCAGCTTGTTCATGGACGTTGTTGGCTGATATTACAGGTCGGTAATATCCAAACCACAAATGTTATTTTCGTAAATATTGCAAATTCAGAGTTCAGACTCACAGTTGCTGCCTCCTGAAACAGTCAGAAATGATGAATCACTCTTCACTAACCTGTGAGATGGAAGGGTCTTTGCAGAGATCTAGATCGCGGCAAAAATTACAATTTCTGCAGATAATTTCGGGCACTATGTAGGACCGACAAGGGTCTTTAAACTGGGCTTCTTCAGAGAACTCCCCCACATCAATGAGACGCAGAAGATCACGTTTCAATTTGTTAACCTGATTGGTTATGCTTGAATCCAGAGATAAAATCTGTTTGGAGAAGAGTGTTACAAATATGGCTTTTGAATAAAGTATACATAACAGCAGCAAGGTTACTTATTTACATCAAATCAAGAGCAGTGTTATTTATCTAACTTTAGTCTCATCAGTAATATCATCTCAGACTACTGCAATGATGTTCTCTTTAGTCAATGAATCAACTCCTCTTCTTTAACCCTACCTTTACCTGTAGCACCTGTGCCCTGGAACATTAACCTGTACTCTGGAAGCTGTCAATTCTACCCCTCTCTTGGCCAGGATTTCTTAGCTACAATATCCCAGTTGCCCTGAATTCATCCGCTTTACCTGCCAGGTCTCTCATATTGAAATAAATGCAATTTAATCCAACAGTCCCCCATCAGTTCGGGTGCAAACCATCTCTCTCTTTTGCAAATCACCTCTGCCCTGAGATCTCAGTGGTCCAAAAATCTGAATCCCTGCCCCTGCACCAATTCCTAAGCCTACATTCACATATCCTACCTTCTCAATCCCCCCCTCACTGGAACATGGCACCGAGAGTAATTCAGAGATTACTGTCTTTGAGGTCCTGCTTTTTAACTTTTTACATAATCACTCTGCAGCACCTAATCCCTTTTCCTCCCAATGTCAATTGTGACAAGGTGTAAAAAGATTTCTGGATGCTCCCCCTTCTGCAGCTGCTGGACGTTGGCATCCAGGAAACAACACACCATCCTGAAGTCATGTTTGCTGCCACAGAACCTTCTGTCTGCCTCCCCTAACACTCCCATTCCTTCTCTCCAGCTTCCTGTCCCGCTGAGTTACTTCAACATTTTGTGTCTACCTTTGATTTAAACCAGCATCTGCAGTTCTTTCCGACACATTTTGTCCCCCAACTAACATATTTCCTACGGCTATTCCTCTCCATGACTTCATCATTCCCCGCTGTGCCTCGGAGTCAGAAATTGCACCATAGACCTGATTGTTGCTGCTGCTCTCCCTTGACCAGTCGTCCCACCCAACAGTATCAACAAGGGCATATGTCTTCTCAAGTGGAATGGCCATGGAGGATTCCTGCACTCTCTGCCTATTCCCTTTCCTGGTGGTCATCCATCTACTCCCTGCCCTCACCTTAGTGACTCCCATCTGTGACAAGCTCAGTCTCCCGGATGATCCCAAGGACATCCAGTTGCAACTCCAGTTCCCTGACGAGGTCTATAAGGAGCTGCAGTTGGACACACCTCCCACAAGTGTCGTGCTCAGGTATACTGGAAGTCTTCCGAACTTCCAACATTCTACAGAATGAGCATTACATCATCCTACCTGCCATCTCTACTGCACCAAAGTAAGAGTTACGAAAGACAAAAAGAGACTGAACACAGCTGTTCCCAATAGATGGCACCAGTAATGTCTGCCTTCCTTTTATTCACTCACTAGGAGCAGTCACTCCGGGATGCTGTTTTCAGCTGCTCAACGACAACTGATCTTGTTAACTGTTGCCTTTATGAAAGTCCCTCTTCTGCTCCTCTTTTCAGTTGCTCAACTAAAACTGACCTTTTCAAAAGTCTCTAGATTAATAATTCAGTCATAATTACCAGGCCATCCATTTATGCTACTGTAGTTAGTGGATAGCTATTGGAGCAATACGCTGCTCTAAGAACCACCAATGGCATCTTCACCTGCACTGTAAGGATTCTAAAATTGCACAATAGTAATTCAGCTTGGAAACAGGCCCTTTGGCCCAACCTGCCCACACTGACCAACATGCCCCATCTACACTAGTCCCACCTGCCTGCATTTGGCCAATTTCCTTTTAAACCTATCCTAACCATGTACTTGTCCAAATGTTTTTTTAAACATTGTGATAGTACCTGCCTCAACTACGTCCTCCAGCAGCTCATTCCATATACCTACCACCTTTTGTCTCACAAGTTCCTGTTAAATATTTCCTCCCTCACTGTAAAAATCCAAAACAATGCTTTTGACAGTTGCCATTCAGAGACCAAAGACCCGTATTTATTTTCAGAAAAATGAAATTAATCCACAACAAATGTGCACATTTTAATTTTACAGTTGTCCTTCTAAAATTCTAATGCAGCAAATCTGAAATAATATTTGCATCACTCTGGGCTAATTTGCAGATCCAGTTGCCTCACCTTGCAGACTGATTTGATGAATTCCAGAGCTGGGTTGTTGAAGGGAAGATAGGAGCCTGGCAAAACTGGGAACATTTCAGAAGATTCAGTGGTGTGTCTATTGCTGCTCACCTTCTTCTGAATCTTCTGCGTAATAGTGAAGAAGTTTTGTGTGAGCTCATTGGATACGTATTCCTGAGAGAAGGTGATTAATCCTGTAAAGTTGGAGCAAAAAGACATGCATCTGATTACTTGGAACTGTTCACCTACTCTGTTAATAAACTACCTTTCTGTTCTTTTACCACTCCTGTGTGCAATCAGCTGCTTATAAATGCATTCATACAATTTAATGTCAACCTTATTTTCCAAGGTCTGGATTTTTTGGCAGGGCTAACATTTACTGCCCATCCCTGCCTGCCCCTTAAGGTGACAGCAGTGAAACTAGATGCTTGCTTGGCCATTACCCAAGTCATTCATGTGGCAAATTTCTGTTCCTAAAGGACATTAACTAAGTGGATGCCTGGGATCCAAGCAGAAGCCTCCATGTGGCGCATCCCGGGCAATGCTGACGACAGAAACTGTACCACAGTGACTGACTGAAGTAGCCAATTCTGCAACCACCGACCGTCAACCGTCACTGACTGACCGGAAAGACGTGATATAGAAGATGGCCGGATACGAGGAAGAAGTGGATGCCGATGACATTCCAGTAGCTGGCTATGGTTTTCCCAATTGAAATTAAATTCTATAGCTGCCGGATTTGAACTCGGGTATTTGGATTGTTAGTCTCGGCCTCTTGATTACGTTAGATTACCTGATTGCTGCTCCCCACCACTCTTCTGTGTGTGGGGAAAAAGAGATTTCTCTAAAGTTTCTGATGGATTAATTGGTGACTATCTGATGGATTCATTGGTGACTATTTTAAATTTGAGGCCACTAATTTTGATCTAGGGTATGGGCTGCAGAGAACCACTGGCTAGCCACAGCGCGATGGAGGTGCTCATGCCCAACTTCAAACACCATGCATTCCAATATCAAAGTCAGGAAAGATGTCGAAGAACAGGCAGAAGTGCAATGGCAGATATCTTGATTAACCCCCTCACCTTAAACCTATATCCTCTGGTTCCATATGGGTAAAAGACGGTGCATTTACCCAATCTACTAATCTCATGATTTTATACAGCTCTCTAAGATTACTCCTGAACCTCCAGCGCTCCAAGGAATAACACCACACTCCACCAAGTAGCAAGATCCGATAAACAATAGTGTGACAATAAACTGATAATCTTTCTTCTTTTCTAAAATGTTTGCTGCAGGACAAAGCACTCTTCAACAAAAACATGTGAAAGACAGCACCTCTGACAAGCGCACACTTGCAGTATTGCACTACAGGAGCGTCTGTCCGGATTTTGCTTTTTAACCTTCTGAAACAGAAATCTTCAGATAGGAAAGTGTGCCGTCATTTGGATGTATCTCACATGGATAACTGGGAGCGAAGAGTAGAAACCACGACAAACTAAAATGCTTGATGAATTCTGGCTAAAGGTTATGTTTATCGCCAAGAGATGGACAGAAAAGCCCTGTGCTTCTAATTTCCCACCTGCTAAAGTACCAGATTCTCCTGCTGGGTCTTGTGAGATCTGGCTGACTCCTCGCTGCTTCATGGGAGTACATCCAGGAGCATTGCGCCTCAGCTCTTCTTTCATGCTGTGGTACACTGCTACAATATAAGCTGCAATTATAAATTTAATTATGGTGAGGAATATTGCATTGAGTAATGAGTGATAAGCAAATTTAGTTAGCAGGGTATGAAAAGCAACAACAAGATTGCTGCAATATTTGAAAAGGAGAAATACAAAGGATATTAGATGTTCAAGTAATGAAACAAACACATAGTAAACAAGACAAGTCCGTTCAAGGGTAAAATGTCAAGAGATAGCAGGAGATGTTTAGGTTTTTTTTTTTCTGGTGAGATACAGAAGTTTGTAACCTGTGTGGGATAGATGCCTACTAAACAAAAATAGTGGAGTCACAAGACACTGCAGCCTGGAATCTAGAGCAAAAAAACAACAAACTGCTGGAGAAATCCAGTGGGTCAAGCAGCATCTGTGGAGAGAAATAGATTTCAAGTCTGGACTGGTCAACTGTTAATGGCCTAGCTATACTGAAAACATTCTCTAATTGCATGGATCTTGCACAGTGTTAAATGAGAGGAACTGAGAATAGAGGTGGCAGCTTGCAGATGGATTTGTGGTCTAACAATAACAACAATTTGTTTTGCTACAATCTTTAAGCCCATGGCCCAGTAAATCCCTTTCTTTACATTGTAGAAGTGCTGGGCATGCACATCCATGTTCAATGAGGAGTGCAGAAAGACTTATTGGAAACACCAGTATTGAAGAACATATTGAAGTGTATTTCAAAGTAGCTTCTGGTTAATTGATAAGGGATGCTAGACTAAATATTTATCAATTACATTTGTAGCAGCTATTCTGCAAGGTCGGAAGTAACACATATTGCTACAAATAAGAGATAATGCACATATATTGTACAACAATTCTGCTTAATAACAGCTGCTTCTATCTGTACAAGGTCTGAGACATCATGACCCCACACAGGAATGCAGTAAGATGTCAGGAGATAAGGTTATCCCCTGCCAAATGCATTGCCCAACACCTCAAATTATGATCAACAAAGAACTGTAGATGCTAGATAAGCTCGACAAAAAATGTTGGACTAACAAAATGGGTCAGGCAGCATATCTCTAGAAAATGGGTAGGTGATGTTTCTGGTCGGACCCATCATCAGACTGATTGCAGGGTGTAAATGGGGGAAATAAAATACTGGGAGAGTAGAAGGGGCTGGACAAAATCACGACCGGCAAGAAATGACCTCAGGCAAGGGGGTGATAAGCATTGTGTTGGATCGAAGCAGATGTGAACCCAAAAGTAAAACATAGTTGCGGACTGTAAAACCTGTTGAGGAATATTTGGTGATAGGGGAGGAAGAAGAAACCAGTGCAAGATCAGCCAGGGTTAGGGGAAGGGAGTTGGGGTGCACAAAGTCAGAAGGGGGGGTTGAGGGGGGAGGGGGAGGAGGAAAGAAGGGAGGTGTTTTGAACAGTTACCTCAAATTGGAAAATTTAATTTTCATACCCCTGGGTTGGAAGCTACGGAGCGGAATATGAAGTGCTGTTACTCCAGTTTGTGTGTGGCCTCACGCTGGCAATGGAGACCTAACGACATGAATATTGAAATCGCCAAATGTCAGATTGTAAGGTATTATCGAAAAATTGGAACCAGACTTCTGGCAGTAAAATTATAAAATATGTCCCAAAGGTAGTGTGATGTTTAACAACTGAGCGCATCTATCATGGTCCCTATTATGAACAATTGTCCAAAAAACAATTGATGTCAAGTCAATTGTTAATTTTAAATATGGTTTTGTTTCAGAATTTTGTTAAGCAAAGGGCATTTAGGAATTAATTGCAGGTTCAGGGAGTTGGCTTAGATGAGCTTCAATCGCAATGATGTTGACATGGCCATTAAAAAGGCAGATAAAGACCCCACACAAATGAGCCAGATTCTCCTCTTCCCATTTTCTTTGTATCAGAGACTCCTAAACTCAGCATCGGTGAAAGATGTATCCATGTTATTAGGGGCTTGAAATGTCGTGATTATTGCAGTGGTTGAATTATGTCACATTATTCAGAATTAAAGGAATCCCACTTTGCATAGGCCAGGTTTAGAAAATGTGATTTTTGTCAGCTTCCACAGAGATGTTGTTCTTCAAATTGTAGGCATTCTTTGGAATTATACCTCAGACTACTGAGTGAAGGGAAGGAAAGTCCACAATTCTATCCCACATTAAGGTTGGCAATGGGTTTAAGTGCAGCAAGAAGATGTGGGATGCAAAACTTTCCCTCTTTTGCAAATCCTAACTGAATTTGGACAGCATTTATGGTCAGTAAGGAAGCCATTGCCATGGGAGAGCAGTACAAAATACAAAATGACAATTGCTAACTAAAAACAAAACTTTTGAAAGAGTTTCTTGATCATTAATTCAGGAGTAACTTTCACAAACAGAATATAATTCAAATTAATATATTCAACAAATAAACCTTAGGAAAGTTTAGATTGCACGCAGTGTCTGTAAATGCCTTTTAATTACTATCCTCGAGGTTTAACCTGTTGTTCCTGTACAGCTGCTGAATCTGCAGGGTAAACAACAGAACTTGTCTGGACCTGCAATGCTTATTAGCACACACTTGTTACATTCCTTGGTTGAATCATCAGCACATCAATTCACCTTGTTGCAAACATTGGAGATAAATGAAAATTTGTGACAATATTTCAAGCAGCATGATCTTCTGAATTCCAATGTCACATAGAAACATAGAAAATAGGTGCAGGAGTAGGCCATTCGGCCCTTCGAGCCTGCACGGCCATTCAATATGACCATGGCTGATCATCCAACTCCGTATCCTGTACCTGCCTTCTCTCCATACCCCCTGATCCCTTTAGCCACAACTAACTCCATCTTAAATATAGCCAATGAACTGGCCTCAACTACCTTCTGTGGCAGAGAATTCCAGAGACTCACCACTCTCTGTGTGAAAAATGTTTTCCTCATCTTGGTCCTAAAGTTCCCCCTTATCCTTAGACTGTGACCCCTTGTTCTGGACCTCCCCAACATCGGGAACAATCTTCCTGCATCTAGCTTGTCCAACCTCTTAAGAATTTTGTAAGTTTCCATAAGATCCCACCTCAGTCTTCTAAATTCTAGCGAGTACAAGCCGAGTCTATCCAGTCTTTCCTCATATGAAAGTCCTGATATCCCAGGAAGCAGTCTGGTAACATAATAGCAATCAAAAAAGAAAGAACTGCACTATTGTTAAATCACGTCAATACTTTTCAAGAATGAGTAACTTTTATCAACCAGTTTATGATTCTCAATAGTGTTGGCATTTCATGATGTGATCAGAAGTGATTTTTTCATATCAAATACGGAGAACTAACTGATATCTGGTTCAGATTTGCAAGCAGTATTAAAACCCTGAAGTAATGGAAGAACAAATTGGAATGATTTGTGCACATTGCATTTAGCCAGTGGAAAGATAAGATTTGGCTATTTTTAGGGTGTGGTATATTTTTGTAATTACTTGGCAGCTGTGGAGATGGGAGGGCAGTAGGAGGTGGAGGTGCAATGAAAATAAGGTTCAGAAAAACAAAGTACCTGAGACAATCATGAGGAAATAACTCTGGCATGAAGCAGCCTGTGGCAGGTATTGCATGATATTCCAGTTATTGTCTAATCGGTCTTCTACATCGGTATCGCCTTCTTCGTCCTCCAAATGAACCTCCTCAATATCATTGTCACCGTCTTCATCACCAACATGTTCCTCTGCCTCTTTATTACTCTCAGCCTTTGCACAACACATATCACATATTTGAGTTTTATTATGAAAGCAGAAACAAATTAATTCACAAAACAATTAATATTCTATTCATTCCCACTTTTTGAAGCAAAATTGCACATTTTCCATTGCCAGGTCACCCACCCTTGCCATCTCTTGCTGAGTAGGTCCTTCTTGTCTAGTTGATGTCTTTTGGCATTGCTTACACGAAGGTCACTACTATCCTTTAGCAACCATGTTAGGATCTCAACCATCCAAATGATGTAACAGATCGGTGCATATATTGGCGCTGCAAGTGTCCGCGTTTTACTGGCTGCCGTAGACGATCTGTGCACGCATCGTGGTAGATGACAATCAAGCTATTTATGGGAATTTTCATAATCAGCATTTAGGTAACTTCATTAAAATGTAGTGATGCAAATTCAAGGCCAACAAGAATATACATATACACCATCCAGCAGTGACTAAGGCATTAGTTGTGGACATAGTAACAATACTGTTGGGGCAATAGACAATAGGTGCAGCAGTAGGCCATTCGGCTCTTCGAGCCAGCACCGCCATTCAATGTGATCATGGCTGATCGGGGCATTAAGACTACACTGTTTACACTGTGGCCTTGTAAAATAGCTCAGTGTTGATTGGTTTATTAATTGATACACAGCAAGTCTAATCGTAGTGTATTATTTGCAAAATCCTTTTCAACTAATCCTATCTAAACCAATTACTCAGTAAGAGAGACAGCACATGCAACCCAGGGATTAATTGTTTTTCTAATTTAACCAATCCACTTTGCTAACATTCCCATATCAGCTACACTTCAACTTTCTGATGAAATATCTATATTTGCGTTGAGACTCAAAGATTGTTTTGTGGCTTTATGTTGTTTTATGATGTGCTTTCTTATACCAATTGCGAGCCCATTAAACTTTCAGGATATGAATACAATGAGAACCAGCGCATAATTAGAAATCTTTCGCTTGGGATTGTGATAAATAAGGTATAGTAATTATAAATCCATTAATGGTGGTGAGAATGTGATGCATTAATTAGAGATAATACTCAGCCCTAAAATGCATTTACTCATGCATTTCACTTCGTCATGGATCAGAACTAATAATTCAAATGACAACATTGTAAAAGATGTCTGGAGAAATAGGCCTTCGAGTGGCAAACATCTTCAATAATGCATACATCAATACATACTAGGTAAGCATTTGAAAATAAAATGGAACAAAAAATGATTTACAAAATCCATCGAATGACTTTCAATTAAAGAAAGGTAGACAAAAATGCTGGAGAAACTCAGAGGGTGTGGCAACATCCATGGAGCGAAGGAATAGGCGACTTCGGGTTGAGTCTCTTTTTCAGACTGATGTGGGGTTGCCGGGGGGGGTGGGGGGCAGGAAAATGAAAGGAAGAGGCGGAGACAGTAGGCTGTGGGAGAGCTGAGAAGGAGGGAGAGAGCAAGGACTACCTGAAATTGGAGAAGTCAATGTTCATACTGCTGGGGTGTAAGCTACCCAAGTGAAATACGAGATGCTGCTCCTCCAATTTGCGGTGGGACTCACCCTGGCCATCTCACCGATGTGGAGCATGACACCTGGAACAGCGGATGCAATAGATGAGGTTGAAGGAGGTGCAGGTGAACCTCTGCCTCACATGGAAAGACTGTTTGGGTCCTTGGATGGAGTCAAGGGTGGAGGTGAGTCTACAAGTGTAGCATTTCCTGCGGTTGCATAGGAAAGTACCAGGGGAGGGGGTGGTTTGTGTGGGAAGGGATGAATTGACCAGGGAGTTATGGAGGGAACGGTCTCTGTGGAAAGCCGAAAGGGGAGGAGATGGGAAGATGCGGCCAGTGGTGGGATCCCATTGGAGGTGGCGAAAATGTTGGAGGATTAAAGAACGATCCCATACCTCTCCAACGAGACTGCCAGATGGAAGTTTTCCCTTAATGCCTCCATAATTGGCTGGGTCCATCCAAAGCATGAACTCCCAACAGCGAGAAAACGAGATGGAGAGGGAATGAAAAATCTCACGGGAATGTATGCTGCATTTTTGTGAGTAAAAAACAAGAGAAATTACTCATTCCATTTCTTTTGCGGAGAGCATAATAACGCCAGTACCACTCATTGCAGAGTATGAAGACCAATGACTGTAAATACAAAACAAAGGTCAAATTTCCCAAATTTCTTTCCCAGTGACATGAGTTCAAGTACTCAAGTGTAGCTTTTCTTCAACTGAGATGTATCTGTAATGAAATAAGAATCAGAGCAATTGCTAACTGACTTGGCAAATGAAATTCCTCGTATGTTGCAAAACATACTTGGCAAATAAAGTACTATTCAGATTCTGAAACTATTGCTGCTGTTCTTGTGAGTACAAACAAGAATAAATTGCAACTCGAAAAACAAACGATACCCAGACATTGATAACTATTTGAAGAACTAATTAAATGTCCAAAAAAGCAGATTGATTGACTCTTTTCCTGAATGTGTCTAAATCAAAGAGAATAAACTTGCAATCATATTACTCGTCATCACATCCATCTGCTGAGTTACTCCAGCATTGTGCCTTTGTTACACACCAACACTTGCAGTTCCTTTTTATTTGTATTGTTAAATGTACTAAGCTGAATCCAGGCATTTTGTTTCTGTGATAATTTATTCTTGTTTTAACCAATAAGCAAGCATAATATTTAAGAAGGAATTGCAGATGCTGGAAAATCGTAGGTAGACAAAAGTGCTGGAGAACTCAGCGGGTGCAGCAGCATCTATGGAGCGAAGGAAGAAGAAGGGTTTCAGCCCGAAACGCTGCCTATTGCCTTCGCTCCATAGATGCTGCTGCACCCGCTGAGTTTCTCCAGCACTTTTGTCTAGCAAGCATAATATCGCAACTACATATACTGGAAAAACTGGAAGGAGGGATAGCAAGTTTCTATCGCATTAGACTAAATACAAAATGCAGCTGTAATGCTGCTCATGTAGAAGAATTAAATAATATTTTTTAAAGTGTGCATGCACTTTAAATATTTTTAGAGCAACAGAACTACAACATCAATTACCGTTGATTTAAAACAATATAGGCTCCTTGAAAGGAAAGAGAAAAAAAAAAATCTGTTACCATTTTAACTGATCAAAGTACTTTGTTTCATATGAATTTTGGAAACTCACACTGATCAATTAAACAATTATTTGCGTTATTACCTTTTAGTGATATATTCCAGGTATCCTATTGAATCCTCAAGACGCCGCTTCTTGGTGCACAGCATTATATGATTGAAATTGGCATAGATCACAGATGAACCCAGTCTTTTAAATTCTGCGACCAGCCTTAGTGAACAAAAAATATAAAAGTAACTTTTAGCAAATTTGCAAAGACACCTGGTGGGTGACTTGTTTCTCAACGATTTTACAATTTCACTTCATTGCCACGAGTTGAAATTTGTACAACCATTCAACATTGCTGTGGGAATAGTGACTTATTGGCTATTTTAGAACAATGCTTATGTGAACTCAAGATGACCATTCAAGCAGATATTACTTAACACATTTAGTTAGAAAATTAAGCTGTTCTGGTAAGTGTCATTGCAATCAATTTGGACCTGGAATCAATTCCATTGCAAAGATAACTAATTAACTTGTTACATTTTTTCTGAAAGAATGCAACAAGTGAATTATTTATTGAAATTTGACTCCCTCTAATGGTGTTTATCCTTTGAAGCCGCTTTAATTAAATTCCTTGTTGCTACAACATGCTTCTTCTGATTATAAAACCTGTTTTTTGGTTTAGAATGCAGACAGAGGTTGTGATAAAGTGGCAACGGCTTAATTATCTAATATAAATTGTCAATTCCACAAAGTTTGGAGATGGAAATCTTCAGTTTAAGCTCTGCCAATGTTACATGATCAGATATGTATGCAAAAAGTCATTCTCAAATCACAGAGAGGCAAATGTTTACATGAGGCGGTATTCAGAACTGTGCATGAAAGGAACCTTAGAAAGCTGTCAAAAGATTAACAAAGTTTGTCGCGAGACGAGTTTCATATTGTGGCAGATTGCCCACATTCAATTTGTGCAAGAAAGCAAAACAGGAATAACACAAATAAAATAAAAATCAGATTTGTTGGCAATCATTTTCATTGTTGTGCATGCAGTATTAACTCAACCTATTTAAAAATAAAAGCAGAATAGCTGCTCAAAAGACTGATAATCTTTCCTGGCAGTGTAACTCTGTCACCATCCTTCACTTTCTTTAAAAAAGCTAAATGCTGCTGATGAAGAAAAACCTGTACATCCTCAATTGATGAGCAGCATCTCCAGACTGTGAAACTGATAGTTTCAGGTTCATGAACAGCCAAGTATTTCTATAATTTCAAGTTCTTTGATTTCATTTTTTAAAAAACCTGATACAAGCTCGTATAACTGGTGCTCTGATCCACAAATAGCATAGGAAGATAGAGAGAGTATAGAGTGAACAATATAGAGAGAGTACAGAGGAGCTTTACTAGAATGTTGCCTGGGTTCCAGCAACTAAGTTACAGAGAAAGGTTGAACAAGTTAGGTCTTTATTCTTTGGAGCGCAGAAGGTTAAGGGGGGACTTGATTGAGGTCTTTAAAATGATGAAAGGGATAGACAGAGTTGATGTGGATAAGCTTTTCCCATTGAGGGTAGGAAAGATTCAAACAAGAGGGCATGACATGAGAATTAAGGGACAGAAGTTTAGGGGTAACATGAGGGGGAACTTCTTTACTCAGAGAGTGGTGGCTGTGTGGAATGATCTTCCTGCAGAAGTGGTGGAGGCAGGATCGATTTTAACATTTAAAAGTAAAGTGGATAGGTATATGGACGGGAAGGGAATGGAGGGGTATGGTCTGATTGCAGGTAGATGGGACTAGGGGAAAATAAATGGTCGGCACGGACTGGAAGGGCCGAGAAGGCCTGTTTTCGTGCTGTAATTGTTATATGGTTATAAGATAGATGTTTTTCTAGTAAGAACACCAGTTTTCCTTTCAGAGATTATTCTTATATATCTTTATGTTCTTTGCATGATGTGAGGTGAACCAATCCAATGCTTATGCTATCCTATGCTACATGAAAAAAAAAATTGGCTTGATGAGACACAAGAATTCTATCTTTGTTAATGGTTTCAATTTCCATAATTGTGGGAATCCTACAACTGTTGCCAGTCAGCCAATCAAATATACAGGTGGAAAGACAGCACAGAAAGAAAGAACCGCAGATGCCAGTTTATCACAAAAGACACAAAGTGCTGGGGTATCTCAGCAGGCCAGCCAGCATTTCTGAAGAACATGAATCGATGACATTTTGGGTTGGGTCCTAGTTTTCAGACTGGAAGTATGACAGTATAGCAGCTCCGGCAACATAAAGGGAAGCAGCGCCAACATATCTAGCAAATGATCTTGCATAAGACATTTCAGCAATTAAATTGCCAATGTGGTTTCACCTTCCACAGATGCTGCCTGACTTAAATACATTCAAAATTCAGTTTTGATTAAGATTTACAGCATCCGCTGCTCGTGTTTGCTACTGCTTATGTAACCTGAGCTTCAAATACCAACATACTGCATGAATTGATTTCTCATGATCAACCTCAAAATGTATAGCAATTAAAGTATCTTGTTCTGCCACTTGAGATCTTGACAGAGAATATGGTGCGCATTTAGTAAGTGCTTAAAAAAAACCTGTGAATCTTTGCAGGAAAGCACTGATGCATTAACAACACCACTTAGTAATTTGTCTCTTTCAGAAAAATGCTCAAGATTCACAAGGCTTATATTTCACTCTTAAGCACTCAATCACTCACATCCAACGGGATCCCACTACTGGCCACATCTTCTCACTCCACCTTTCTGCTTTCCGCAGACTCTGTTCCCTCCGCAACTCCCTGGTCCACACATCCCTTCCCACCCAAATCACCCCTTCCCCAGGTACTTTCCCCTGCAACCTCAGGAGATGCAACCGCTCTTCCTTTACCTCCCCCCCCTTGCCTCCATCCAAGGACCCCAACAGTCTTTCCAGGTGAGGCTGCACCTCCTCCAACCTCATCTACTGTATCCGCTGTTCCAGGTATCAACTCCTGCACATCGGCGAGACCAAGTGCAGGCTCGCCGATCGTTTCGCTGAACACCTCTGCTCAGTCCACTTTAACCTACCTGATTTCCCGGTTACTCACCACTTTAACTCCTCCTCCCATCCCCAATCTGACCTATCTGTCCTGGGCCCTCTCCATTGTCAGAGTGAGGCCCAGCGCAAATTGGAGGAACAGCACCTCATATTTTGCTTGGGTAGCTTACACCCCAGCGGTATGAACATTGACTTCTCTAACTTCAGATAGCCCTTGCTTTCCTCTCTCTCCATCCCCTCCCCTTTCCCAGTTCTCCCACCAGTCTTACGGTCTCCAACTACATTCTATCTCTGTCCCACCCACTCCCCTGACGTCACCCATTCCTCTCTCCAGAGATGCTGCCTGTCCTGCTGAGTTACTCCAACATTTTGTCTTCAATCACTCAGATTGTTCTGTTTATAAACTTACTGTAGAAACAACTTCTTCATCATGTTGTGGAGAGTACGATGTAATGCAGGATCATACAGCAGTGAAGAGGGAGAACGCAGCCAACGATAAAAGTGCATCACTTGGTTATCAGCGTACATGTTCTGATAGTGGGTGATCTCTTTCACCCACCCAACAACCATACTTTTCAAAATCCTGCAGCAATGACAGGCAAGCATGAGTAATAAAGCAATATTTTATTAAGACCATCTACCACACTCACACAAATGTTTAACTGCACTTCTGTAAGAAATGACCAAATAGAACTTAACCGATAGGATAGGGAAGGCGACCAAAATAAATGTGTTGGTACAAGTTTCTCACCAACCTGCTCTGAGCACTGCAGGTGGCGGCTTAAAGAAAGCACCCAAATGCCAGTCAGAAAAGAACATAACATCAGGAGTTCCAGCAGCATTTCTCTGCATGTTTTTAGAATATTGGGCTAAATGTTTCACCACCACATATAAAGAAAATAGCAATGTACAGAGTTATGGCTCAGTACCTCTCGGGAAATGTTTAGGATTTACAGTGATTATGTAAAACACAATGGAAGAATGTCATACTTTTTCAATTCTTAACGACTTCTCAATATCCAATGAATTTTAGGCCAGTTGGATAGCGAATGTCAACACAATATGTGTGATTGGAAAGACCGAGTCATTTGCATTTTATTGAAGTGTAATATCAACGTCACTTTCTTTCTCCAAATCAATTGCTTAATGAATGACAAGTATTTGCAGGCATTCTTAAAATATTCCCAAAGAACATCAGCCCCCAGACTCTGATGAAGGGGACCTGCTGATAATGTCCCTCACGCAAATACCTGAAAGTGTGTGAGCACAATGCTGTCTCATCATAACTTGCTAACGCATTAGCTGCTTGGTTACCAGCCATCATATCCTCAAGTGATGCCTGCTGGATAACATCAAAGCTGACACCTGTGCTGGATGCTCCTTCCATATCATTGATGTGATGGGATTGAAGGATCGTATTCACCGCCAAGCTCTGAATATCCAATTCAACGGACACTAGATGAGAGAGAAAATTTATTATTAAGCTTCCAAGGACAATACAGAATATTTCACGTTCATAAGTTGTAGGAGTAGAATTAGACCACTTGGCCAATCAAGTCTACTCCGCCATTCAATCACGGCTGTTCTCTGCCTTCTAATCCGATTTTCCTACCTTCTCCCCATAAACTTGACAACTGTTCCAATCAAGAATTTGTCTATCTCTGCCATAAATATATCCACTGACGGCCTCCACGGCCCTCTGCGGCAATGAGTTCCTCAAATTAACTTCCGTCTGACTAAAAAAGTTCCTCCTTACCTCCTTCCTTTCACTATTCTGTTTCAGAATAATGAAAGTTTCAATGTCGCCCCTCAACCTTCTAAACGCCAGCTTAGTCTGATTGGTTCCAACCCAGCCAAGTAATCTTTAAAATGCAGCAAGTGTCCGTTTTCACCAACTTGCTGCCACCAACTTGCAGCCCCAGCCTCACCATACTCGCTTCATTTCCTTTTCCATGAAAGTTTATCGATATCTTCCCATAACTCTTTAGGATGCCTCCTCTAAAACTGACTACCCTTCCCACTCTCATTTCTGCTTCAACACATTATGAATTTGTGTTTTTGATACCAGAATCTAAATTAGATGCAAATGTGATGAGTTTAAGAAAATTGATCTTGAGAGCTAAGAGTGCTTCATCGTCAGATGCACTAGCAACGGAACAGTGAAAGTCTTACTTGCTGCAATTTAACAGGCCTATAAATGCAATAAACACAGATAAATCTATAATAATTAATAATACAATAAATTAATACCTGTAATACTAAGTAAGCATAATAATGAAAACCCGACCTCCAGAGTGCAAACAAAGATAGTCCATAGAAGATCACTGTTGCTAAGGATAGTGTTATGCAGTGTTCAATCCTATTGGTTGCTTGAAAGATGATATTCATCAACCTAGTGATCACGGTTTTCAGACATGTGGACCTACTCATCAATCTTTGTGCAACACTTACACAGCAAATAACCATCTTGTTGCTGGCTATCCAGTTGCCAGCTTGTAATCCAATATTTGCTGCTCTTCCATTAATTTGACAGTCGATGATCTGATTCAGTGGAATCTTGTCGGGTACCTTAAAGGCCTTATTGAAAACTTAGATAAATTCCAGCTATTGCATTCCCCATCTACTCTGTCACTCACTTTGCAATCCATGCTTACTATTCAACTCTACAAGTTTATTTCTAAATTTTCTTTTCTTCTTCAGTTTGAAAGTTCAAACTTTTGTGCACATATTTGAAACGTTATTACTCATTCTTCCTACTTTTAAGTCTGAAAAACAGATATAAAGCACATAAAGCAAATGATCAAGCACTGAGCCCAGTGTACAAGCAATACAAATTTGCACAATGCAGGATGATAATGGAAATCCTGAAAACCTGGGCTCACGAGCAAGTAGATCACCGGGAGGATCACCGCAGCACCAGCCATATACTGCATCACCAAACCTAAATTGTCAGTGCTACTTTTGAGAAAATTCACAATTAACTAGCTCCAATTAACTAAATTACAGCCAGGTAAAACTTTGCGAAGGAAGGGAGGTTCTATCCTTTTAAGAATGGCGTATGTAAAGACCATCAGACTCAGGGCCAGGAAATAGCTGGCCCGATGATGCTTAATCAGGGAGATAAAGGAACTGCCGCAAAAGGAGACATTTGCGGTGTATCTGAAAATGCCACGAGACATAAATTGCATCAATTGGTCTATATTAACTGCTCTCTATTGCATCTATTTCTATTGGAAGCGAACAAAATGACCTAGAAGGTGCATGTAACAAAGTATATTTCTCTTCAAATCAAAACAAGCAATTAAAACGTGAGACATTATTCCACCTTTTAAATACAGTCTTCCACCCTAAACCACTTGACAATCTGAATTTCACAAAGAAAAACTCAGTTAATATTTACAAATTATAATTTTTAAAAAGAGAAACAAATTCGAACACAAGGGATTCAAAAAATTGAAATAAACAAACGTGGAGCATTTTTTACTTTCTACTTCTTCATTGTGGGTCTGAGGTAGCCAAGGAGGTCAATGATGGGAAATAATTAATATTATATTTGTGATGCTTGAGCCGCTAATTAATCCCCAACAACACTACATCCTCTCAAGCACGTACTAATACAACATTTCTTCCTCAACCATACACACCATAAAAGCACCATTAAATGAACCACTAAGATTAAACGTGATTTAAACATAAATATTATAGGATCAAATTAGATAACTCACTCAGAATCAGACCATTTAGGTATCTTGTTGAATGCACCTGGAGCAATTACCATATGGATGATAAATGGCTGTTGTTACTGGACTGCCAGTGATCTCCTTTAGGCAACCTTTTTGCTCTTAACTTGAGGCGGTTGTCCAGAAACTACAGAAGTACCGAAGCATCAAGCAGAACAAATAAAAAAGTGCAAAAATGCACCCTACGTTTCAACTGCCTACAAACCGTACTGTGTAGGAAAGAACTGCAGATGCTGGTTTAAATCAAAGGCAGACACAAAATGCTGGAGTAACTCAGTGGGACAGGCAGCATCTTTGGAGAGAAGGAATGGGTGATGTTTCGGGTCGAGACCCTTCTTCAGACTGTGGCCATACTCATCTTTTGTTTTTAAATAAACAAATAATGGTTGTAGTTAAATTGTTTTATTTCTTACAATTCCCCAACTCTTCACCTAATTTCATCTTCATTGTGGGCCGAAGGGGCCGTACTGCTCCATCATTTGAATTACTCTGGTGGTCCCTGCTTCAGTGAAGGGGAAAGAAGAGAATGTACAGAACTAAGAATCATAAAAGTAGTTGACATTATCCATGTGAAGCAGCATTTACTGCAATCCAGAAACCTACATACCTGTAGAGTAACACCCTGGATTGTTAATCTCAACAGTTGACCTCTCGTCAAATTCCATCACCAAACGATTATCATCTGCCTCTTTTCCTCCTAGATCAGGTCGGGATGTTGGGGAAAGCCACAACAGATGGTTGTGTCGTCGAAGATGTCTGGAAAAGAAGAGGTCTGATCCAAAGGTAGAGATGTCATCTGGGAGATTTCCAATGGGAATGTGGTAATATCTGAAATGGAATTACGCATTCAGTACTAAACAACATTTGTTTCTTTCCTGGCAATATACCAAAATATTTTTCATTCCTCTTATTTTAGTTTGGTCTATTTAGTAGAGATTCCCTTGACATAAGAAATATTGCTGTTAAGTGTATTCAGTGAAGCAAAAAGTATTTAATGTATTCTCATATTCTGTTAGTACCCGACAGTTACTTGGTTTGCACAAGTGTATTGACTTTCTCTTTCTAATATTTTGCCAACAAATGCTACTTCAAGTTTTCTGAAGTTGAGCCACAAGGTAACACATTTTTTTCACCTGCTGGGTATCCCCACAAAATGCTTCCCCAAGAACCCGCAAGGCTCGTTGAGGAATAGGCTCTAGAATGTCTGCCAATGTAATAACTTTGGCAAATTAGTTTAAGATTACATTGAAATTGTCACATAGAAACATAGAAAATAGGTGCAGGAGTAGGCCATTCGGCCCTTCGAGCCTGCACCGCCATTCAATGTGATCATGGCTGATCATCCAACTCAGTATCCCGTACCTGCCTTCTCTCCATACCCCCTGATCCCTTTAGCCACAAGTGCCACATCTAACGCCCTCTTAAATATAGCCAATGAACTGGCCTCAACTACCTTCTGTGGCAGAGAATTCCAGAGACTCACCACTCTCTGTGTAAAGAATGTTTTCCTCATTTCGGTCCTAAAGGAATTCCCCCTTATCCTTAGACTGTGACCCCTTGTTCTGGATACAGAACACAAATACATGATTAAGAAAAGCCAAATCTTTGTGTAGATGATCATGGACATAGGTCCACGGATGGTAGAACCCAGCTGTCTGAATTTCCACAAGGAATAATAATAATGTGGAAAATTATAACTTAACCAGCATTATGCATTACCCTCAACAAAAGAAAAGCTTTTTTTAATACATCCTTCTCCAACATCTATGCACTGGTACATTTCAGTAGAGATCATCAGATGGGTTCACAGGAGTAGAAACTTTGGTTGATTAATTTAGTTTCCAAATTCCAAAAAACCATGGCTGTGAAGGCCAAATCAGTGGATATTTTTAAGGCAGAGATAGATGAAGGAATTAAAAGTAACATCTCCAGGTTTGCAGATGACACAAAGCTGGGTGGCAGTGTGAGCTGCGAGGAGGATGCTATGGGGCTGCAGGGTGACTTGGATAGGTTGGGTGAGTGGGCAGAGACAATATAATGTGGATGGATGTGAGGTTATCCACTTTGGTGGCAAGAACAAGGTGGCAGATTATTAATGAATGGTGTCAGATTAGGAAAAGGGGAGGTGCAACGAGACCTAGGTGTACTTGTACATCAGTCACTGAAAGTAAGCATGCAGGTACAGCAGGCAGTGAAGAAAACTAATGGCATGTTGGCCTTCATAGCGAGAGGATTTGGGTACAGGAGCAAGGAGGTCCCTCTGCAGTTGTACAGGGCCCTGGTGATACTGCACCTGGAGTATTGATTGAAGTTTTGGTCTCCTAATTTGAGGAAGGAAATTCTTGCTAATGAGGGAGTGCAGTGTAGGTTCATCAGGTTAATTCACGGGATGGCGGGACTGACATATGTTGAAAGAATGGATTGGCTGGGCTTATAGTCACTGGAATTTAGAAAGATGAGAAGGGATCTTATAGAAACATATAAAATCCTTAAGGGATTGGACAGGCTAGATGCAGGAAAAATGTTCCCCATGTTGGTCAGGCGTCAGTTTAAGAATAAGGGGTAGGCCATTTAGGACTGAGATGATGAAAATCGTTTTCAGCCAGAGTTGTGAATCTGTGGAATCCTCTGCCACAGAAGGCAGTGGAGGCCAATTCACTGGATGTTTTCAAGAGAGTTAGATTTAGTTCTTAGGGCTAAAGGAATCAAGGGATCTGGGGAAAAAGCAGGAATGGGGGTACTGATTTTATATGATCAGTCATGATCATATTGAATGGTGGTGCTCGCTCAAAGAGCCGAACGGCCTACTCCTGCACCTATTTTCTGTCTCTAGGTTCTTGATTACACGTGTGTCATGGGTTATGAGGAGAAGGCTGGAAAATGGGATTAGGTGGCAGACATAATTGAATAGCAGAGTACACGATGAGCCGAATGGCCCAATTCTACTCCTATAACTTGTGAGGATCCAGAAGTTTGGAGGGGGCTGATGTTATGTCTCTATGTAAGAAGCACAACAAAGAAAAACCTGGGATACTTACACCAGGAGTGGTAACCTCTGTAGTAGGCAAGTAACTGGAGAAGATTCTGAGTGGTAAGATATATGCGCATTTGGATTGTTGTGAGACAGTCAGCATAATTTTATATATGGGAGATTGTGTCTCACAAATATAATTACGTTTGAAGTAACCAAGAAGGTTGACATGGGCCGGGTGCAGATGTTGTCTATATGGACTTCAGTAAGGCCTTTGCTAAGGTTCCCCATGGTCGGCTGCTTTGAAAGGTCACATCGCGAAGCCGGCAACTGGTGGTGTGCCTCAGGGATCAATGCTGTTTGTTATCTATATCAACAATTTGGATGAGAATGTCGAAGGCATGATTAGTAGGTCTGCAGGTGACACTAAAGTAGGTGGTTTCGATTTAGTTTAATTCAATTTAGTTTAGAGACACAGCACGGAAACAGGCCCTTGTGCCCACCGAGTCCGTCCTGACCAGCACACAAACGCTACCCTTCACGCAGAAGGGATAATTTAAACTTATCCCAAGCCAATTAACCTACAAACCTGTACGTCTTTGGAGTGTGAGAGGAAAACGACGATCTCGGGTAGAACGTACAAACTCCTTACAGACAGCACTCATAGTCGGGTTCGAACCCGGGTCTCCTGCACAGCAAGCACTGTAAGGCAGCAACTCTGGCAAGGCTGCTCCATCGTTTTATTGCCACAAATACCGAGGTTTAGTGAAAAGCTTTGTTGCATGTTCTCCAATCAGACCAAATAATAGAATGTAAATACAATCAAGTCAAACTCAAGTACAATAGATAGAGCAAAAGGGAAGATACAGTGCAGAATAATACATAGTATCATTGACAATGAAGATGGTTATCAAGAATTATAATCAGCCGGGTAAGTGTGTTAAGGTATGGCAAATGGAGTTTAAGTCAGTTAAGTGTAAGGTATTGCATTTTGAAAAGTCAAGCCATGAGCTTAACAATAAACGGTAGGGGCGTAGGGAGTTTTGTACAGCAGAGGGATCTAGGAGTAGGAGGACAAGTACACAGTTCTCCCAAAGTAGTGTCACAGGTAGATGGGGGCGAAAGTGGCATTTGGTATGTTGCCTTCATCGGTCAGGAAATTGATTATAAATATTGAGAGGTCATATTACAGTTGTATAGGACGTAGGCAAGCCCACACTTAGAGAGTATTGTCTTCAGTTTTGGCCACCCAGCTGAAGGAAAGATGTCAGTAAGCTGGATGTCAGTAAGTAAGTAAGATTAGTTTTAATCTGCAATTTGAGAAGGAGAATGTTAAATCGGAAGTGGCAGTGATGCAGTTGAACAAAGGGGACTATGAAGACATGAGAGGGGAGCTGGCCAAAGTGGACTGGAAAGGGATCCTAGCAGGAATGACGGTGGAACAGCAATGGCAGGAATTTCTGGGCGTAATTCGGAAAACGCAGGATCATTTCATTCCAAAAAGGAAGAAAGAATCTAAGGGGAGTAGGAGGCAACCGTGGCTGACAAGAGAAGTTAGGGATAGAATAAAACTAAAATAAAAGATGTATAACACAGCAAAGAGTAGCCGGAAGCCGGAGGATTGGGTAACTGTCATAGGACAACAGAAGGAAACAAAACAGCCAATACGGGCTGAAAAGATGAAGGGGAAGCTGGCCAGGAATATAAAGAACGACAGTAAAAGCTTCTTTAGATATGTTAAGGGAAAAAGAGTAGCAAAGTCGAATGTGGGTCCCTTGAAGGCAGACATGGGTGAAATAATTATGGGCAACAAGGAAATGGCAGAAAAGTTGAATAGGTACTTCGGATCTGTCTTCACTAAGGAGAACACAAATAATCTCCTAGATGTACTGGAGGACAGAGGATCTAAGGGGATAGAGGAACTGAAAGAAATGTTCATAAGGCGAGAAATAGTATTGGGTAGGCTAATGGGACTGAAGGATGATAAATTCCCTGGGCCTGATGGTCTGCATCCCAGGGTCCTCAGGGAGGTGACTCTAGAAATAGTGGACACATTGATGATCATTTTCCAATGTTCAATAGATTCAGGATCAGTTCCTGTGGATTGGAGGATAGCTAATGTTATCCCACTTTTCAAGAAAGGAGCGAGAGAGAAAAAGGGGGATTACAGACCAGTTAGCCGTACTTCGGTGGTGGGAAAGATGCTGGAGTCAATTATTAAAGAGGTAATAATGGGGCATTTGGATAGCAGTAAAAGGATTAGTCCAAGTCAACATGGATTTATGAAAGGGAAATCATGCTTGACTAATCTTCTGAAATTTTTTGAGGATGTGACAAGTAAAATGGATGAAGGGGTGCCAGTGGATGTAGTGTATCTAGACTTTCAGAAAGTCTTTGATAAGGTCCTGCACGGGAGACTGATGACTAAAATTAGAGCACATGGTATTGGGGGTAGGGTGTTGACATGGATAGAAAATTGGTTGGTAGACCGGAAGCAAAGAGTAGGAGTGAACGGGTCCTTTTCAGAATGGCAGGCAGTGGCGAGTGGAGTGCCGCAAGGCTCGGTGTTGGGGCCGCAATTGTTTACCATATATATAAATGATTTGGAAGAGGGAATTAGGAGCAACACTAGCAAGTTTGTGGATGACACAAAGCTGGGTGGCAGTGTGAACTGTGAAGAGGATGTTAGGAGGTTGCAGGGGGGCCTGGACAGGTTGAGTGAGTGGGCAGATGCGTGGCAGATGCAGTATATAGATAAATGTGAGGTTATCCACTTTGGCAGCAAAAACAAGGGGGCAGATTATTATCTCAATGGGGTTAGGTTAGGTAAGGGTGAAGTACAGCAAGACCTGGGTGTCCTTGTACACCAGTCACTGAAAGTTAACGTGCAGGTACAGCAGGCAGTGAAGAAAGCTAATGGAATGTTGGCCTTCATAACAAGAGGATTTCAGTACAGGAGTAAAGAGGTTCTTCTGCAGTTGTATAGGGCTCTGGTGAGACCACATCTGGAGTATTGTGTACAGTTTTGGTCTAATTTGAGGAAGGACATCCTTGTGATTAAGGCAGTGCAGCGTAGGTTCACAAGATTGATCCCTGGGACAGCGGGACTGTCATATGAGGAAAGATTGAAAAGACTAGGCTTGTATTCATTTGAGTTTAGAAGGATGAGAGGAAGTTTTATAGAAAGATATAAAATTATAAAAAGGACTGGACAAAGTAGATGCAGGAAAAATGTTTCCAATGTTGGGTGAGTCCAGAACCAGGGGCCACAGTCTCAGAATAAAGGGGACGTCATTTATTCTAAAAAACTTTTTTTACCCAGAGGGTTGTGAATTTATGGAATTCCCTGCCACAGAGAGTAGTGGAGGCCAAATCACTGGATGGATTTAAGAGAGCGCTGGATAGAGCTCTAGGGGCTAGTGGAGTCAAGGGGTATGGGGAGAAGGCAGCACGGGTTATTGATAGCGGATGATCAGCCATGATCATATTGAATAGTGGTGCTGGCTCGAAGGGCCGAATGGCCCCCTCCTGCACCTATTTTCTATGTTTCTATGTCAGTAAAATGCAGAGCAGACTTACACGAATACTGCCAAGACTCGAGGGCTTGAGGCACAGGAAGTGGTTTGGCAGGCGAGTATTTTATTACTTGCAGAGCAGAAGGCTGAGGGTTTATCTAACAAAGGTGTGTATGATCGTGATGGAATAGATAGAATAAATGTACAAAGACTTCCATGAGGGCAGGGGAATCAAGAAATAAAGGGTAGCAGAGGTTTAAGATGAGAGGGGAAAGATTTAATAGGAAGCCAAGGGGCAACCTTTTCCACACAGAAGGTGGTGGGTATATGCAATGGGCTGACAGAGGAAGTAGTTGAGGCAGGTTCAATAACAACAATGAAAATACATTTGGACACCTTTTGGCTTGTCATTGTCATATTTATCAAGGTACAATAAGAAGCTTTTATTTGTGTGCTATCCAATCATATCAGATAATACTATCATAAATACAATAAAAACAAACATGTACAAAAGGTAGAGTGAAGAGAAAGATACCAGCGTGCAGAATATAGTTCTCTGTATTGCAGCACGGCACTTTAATAGAAAAAGTTCAACGCCTGCAATGAAGGTTATGCAGGTATAGGAAAGGTTTATAAGGATATAGGACTAGCTTAAGTGGGGCATCTTAGTTGGCATGGAAGAGTTGAGCCAAAGGGACTGTTTCTGTGCTTATGACTAATTGTATATCCCTTTGCTCTGTTCTTCTAGCGCAGTCCAGTGCAGAAAGCATCTGCAATGGCTTGATGTTTCAGCAGGATGTTGCCAGGACTTGAGGGCCTGTGTTATACCCAGGTAGGTGCTAAGTCTTTGGTAAGGTTTGACAGAAACTAAAATAATATACATGCAATTTGCCAAACCACTTTTCAAAACAGACATGTTCCTACCTGGCCATTTCAAACGCCTTTGACAAAATGCTATCCAGATTAAGGTAATGTTTTATCATTCTACGCACACCATGGCGCTGCCAATCTAATACACCATAGCTTATGTCATCAATTACATTAACTGGCACCAATGGGAAGTCATCCAGAATTGGCATTCCATTGGTCAACCTTTTCAGGTCCCACTTTGATTGCACAGCTATGAGAGTTGGACCTCTTTTTTCATCCTGCAAAATAAAAATTAAAATCAGTTTCCTTCTCCTCCTGTAAATATTGCTAAAATTAAATGGAACATGGGTTCTGATCCAACAAAATGCAACTACTAGGAATTATGGTTAACTTAATTTCATTAAGGGGGGGGGTGGGCGTTAAATCACAAATGATTGGTTAAAATTTTAGAGGCTGAATAATTTGCACCTGTTAAGTTTAACAATCATGTTTTGGAATGAATGGAATGTCACTGAACAATCAAGAGTCAAGTCAAGAGTGTTTTATCGTCATGTCTCAGATGGAACAATGGAATTCTTACTTGCTGTAGCACAACAGAATATGTAATCATAATAAATAACAAAAACTCAGAAAAAAAACCCAATAACAGTGCAATAATAATAGTAAGATTAAATGAGAACTTACCAGTTTGAAGTTTGATCCTTATTTTATGAGGAGTTACGATGAGGGATTTCGTGAAGACCCCGCCAGCACGCATGCGCGACATTCTTCAAAGCAGCGGTGTGGAATCACAGATAACAACAATGACTGAAGATAGTAAGATTTAAGAGACTCTAATATACCAGTTGACCTTATGATAGAGGATTGGGAGCGGAGGGCACAACATCCCTCGTCGTAACTCCTCATAAAATAAGGATCAAACATCAAACTGGTAAGTTCTCGTTTAATCTTACCATTTTACTTCGGAGTCACGTGAGTGACTTCGTGAAGATTTCAAAGCTCTATGATTCCATGCTCTGGACCACGTCCATGCTCACACACTGCCGTAATTACTGATGGAGGAAGTGTGTTAACGTATTTCAGCCTTGAACAAGCTGAAAAATAATAACGTATTTGTTAATACAAACAATAAACCCCTGAACTCGGGGACAAACGTTTAGGGAACAGCACTTAAAACTGACTCCGCAAACGTTGCAGGAGCGGCCACATGTTTGTTATAAAAACGCTGAAATGTAGTTTCACTGGCCCAGCCCGCTGTTGCGAGGACATGATCCATGGGTACCTCCATGCTCCTCGCCGCTGATGTGGATGCAGCCCTGGTAGAATGAGATTTAATAATGTTAATGTCCATACCTGCTGCACCGAATACCACCCTGAGCCACCTGGAGATAGTCTGCACCGTCACCCTGTGATGTGGGGTTTTATGGCTGAGAAACAGACCCATCTCCATATATCCTGATGGTGTGTGTGACATTGATATAATGTCGGAGATAGGTGGCTATACAGAGTCTTACATCAACGGGGTATGCTAGGAATTCCAATTTCAGTCCTGTAGATCCAGGTCTGAGATCCAAGTAACTCATCTATAAAGAAAGTCACTTTATTGGAGGTCGAGACCATTCTATCCAGTTTTAGTTTCTGTGGAGTCTGGACCCATTGTGCTGTGGTCAGTGCCATTAACATCACCACTTTGAAGGTGAGTTTGTCCAGTGGTAAATCCATCATCGGCGACCAGCTCCTGAGTAGGGTCAACACCACCCCTATATCCCAGGTAATATTATATCGTGGTCGGGGAGGGTTGGAATTGAATATACCCCTCATGAGTTTGGATACCAGCTGGTGCGATCCCACTCCAATGTTGAGATAGGATGACAGTGCACTCCTGGCACTGTTTATGGCACTGTAACTGAGGGCCTCATTATAATGAAGGCCCGCGAGGAATTCCAGCACATTGGAGATCGTAGCAGAGTTGTAGGTCTTGGTCCGCTACAGAAGGTCTCCCATTTCCTTATGTGGGTGAGGTACTGCTTTCTTGTGGACTCTCTGCACAATGCTGTTATGAAGTCCATGGTTCTTGATGACAGCCCGAATTCCAGTAGTGGCCTCTTCAGAACCTGCAAGCCAACAGGTTGACCATGGCATGGATGATTTTCCCGTTATAGGATTGGTCACCAAATTCGGGCATTTGGTAACCTGTGCCCATAGATCTTTTATCATGTTGAGGACCACCGGGTACTCATGGTTGCTTGGGCCAGTCGGGTATTATCAGTATACCTGATGCAGAATCTAGTTGAATTTTCTGCAATACCCGACTGATGAGGCAGAATGGGGGAAATGCATAGAAAAACCATTTCCCCCAATGTGGCGAGAACGCGTCCATCGCCACTGCCCCAGGATCTGGTTCCCAAGAGACATATGTTGGTATCTGATGGTTCAACCTGGGCGCAAAGTGGTCGATATCTGGTGTTCCATATTTGGCTATAATTTTAGCAAATATTTGGGGGTTCAACATCCACTCTAGGTTGTCATTAAATACTCGTGACCTGGTGTCCGCCACTGTATTGAGCTTACCCGGAAGGTACGTAGCTGATATCCAAATATTTATTTCAATACACCAGAGCCAAATTAAATTTGCCAATTCATCACAAGATATTGACTTGATACCACCATATGGTTTAAATACGCCACCACAGTGGTATTATCTATTTGAAGACGGACATGCGTATGATGCAGATTAGTGCAGTAAGCTCGCAGCCCGTGAAGTGCTACCAGCATTTCCAAATAGTTTATACCTTGTGATTGAATAAGAGTAGACTCATGCAAATCCCATCTGCCGCCACAACTGGAAGTGGTGTTGGTAGCTCCCCAGCCCTGGGCACTTGCGTTGGTTTGTAACACGACTGATGGGTTTGATATAATGATGGGATTAAAACAATCACAAGCATTGCTAATCCACCATTGTAGCTCAATTTTTGCCTTGTTTGGCAGCTGCATAGGCCTGTCAAAATGTCCAGCATTTGCTTTAAAGCTGAGATTTCTCTTTGCAAGTTTTGATAGTGTAACGGGCCAAATTGTGCAGCTGGAATGTAGCTACAAGCTTCCCAATCACCTTAGAAGCATGTCTAATAGTCGGTTTCCTGGCGCAAGCAAGGCTGTTACATGCCTCTATTATGTCTGTTGCTTTGTTCCCTGGGATAGTGACAATCAGAACCCCATGCATCCCAGAATGTACGCAACCTCCCTCCTACTTGTGAGGTTATATATGCAGCACTCCCAAGAGAACCAGACCCCCTTACCTCCATGGTTACCGGTGGGGCTTGATGTTCTGGGCTTTTGTGGTTCGTTGTGTTGCTGGGATGTGGGGTTGGCGCATCTTCCACGCTGGTCATTGTGGGCCCTGTCCTAAAAAAGGCTTTTGTTGATAGGGTGCGACTGGTGGATAGGTTCTGGTTGCCCTGTCGGGTTGAACCCGTGGCCTGTTAGATGTTGCGTAAGGATGCTGTCTGCGATACGTTGGTGGCCTGCTCGAGGATGGTGGTTTCATCAAGCAGACTGCTTTTGTCTCCTCGTCCAGGTCTTTTACCTGTTTTGGCAGGTCTTCACTGAACAGCTGTCTCGGTGGCAGCGCAGCAGAGGCTTTGCACAAACCTGCGAATTTTGGGTTGAGAGTTGGGCGGATGGAGCTCTTGCGAAAGCAGTTTATTTCATATTGTGTATTGTACAGCAACGCTAGTGCATCCTGCTGCTCCTCAGTCATGTCCGTCCCGTCTATTGACCTGGCAAAGGCAGTAATGCCGGAGGTCAATAATTTCAGTATTTTCTATATTTTTAATTCCTGGGCCCTGATCCCAGGACTGATGTTACCCCAGATGGGCGTGTTGACGGTAGGGACATTGAGCGACACACAATTACCCGGAGCTTTGTACTTGTTTGTAGTCTCCGTGAGCACCTGTTCCTGCAGCTGGTGTGTGGTTAAGTAATTGATGGTAGCCGCTAGCCTGGGCTGAAGAGGTTGCCCTGATTGTGCTGGTTGGGCAAATGTTTGACACTACTTCCAGTAGTTCCTCCTCAGGCATCTCTTGCAACATCGGTTCTTGCGCCAACCCTTCTTCAAAGTCAGCTAACGGCTGACTCTGGCACTCCCTATTGAAGAGGGAGAGATATTTGGTGGTTCTGCTGTGTCTCTTCTAGATCCTAGGGTCACACGCTCTTGATGGAGAAGGTCCCTTTTGAGCAGCTGCTCCACCATTTGCTCCATACGAGCCATGCGACCGTCGCCGTAATCTGCGGACGGCAAGTCGACTTCCCCAAGTTCTGATGAACAATTGGGGCTTCTACCATCGGTCCGCACCTCGTCGAGGTGATGTCTAAGGAACCTAGGTAGGTAGTCGCTGCCTGCCGCTCCTGCGGGGCTACACGACTCCCACGCGGATTTGCCGCTAGTCCACGGCCTTCCGGACTGAAGCCGACCGCCTGTCTGGTACGACAGCAGCGGCGATGAGTCGGTGCCAGCCGCCTCATTGGGGCTCCCCGACATCCGCGCGGCCTTGCCGCCAGTCTCGGTTATATGGGACTGCGACGCAAAGTCGCTGCCAGCCGCTACTGCGGGACCACACGACCTGTATGTACGACCACCGGCCCACAATCTGGCGGACTGTGCCGGTGGTGAGTCGGTGCCGGCCGCACCTGGGGGGCTTCCCGACATTCGTGTTGGTTCATCACCAGTCCGCGATCTGACAGACTGTGCCGGTGATAAGTTGACGCCGGCCGCTGCTATTCGACCTCGGTGCGGTTTTCCCCCTGGTCCGCCCTCTGGTGACCTGTAACAGAGGGGAAATGGAACATGCCTTTGAAGGGGCACAGTTTTACGCACCTTCTTTCCGCTGGCCCGGTGAAAGCGGTAGGGAGTCAGGTTCTTGCCTACTCTGCTCCCGCGCAGACCTCCTACCAGCATGCAGCTCACTGGCCTGCTGTGATGGAGAGTCGGGTCGTGCCGGCTGAACTGGGCTCCCCGACTTCTGCGTTCTTTACCCGGCCCGCGGTGCAGGTGCTGCCGGTGTAGCGAGCAGCTCCGGGGATTGCGGCCGCTGACTCCTGTCCGAAGTCCCGCGGTCCTTGGAGGTATGCTTCGATGCCTTCATTCTGGTCTTCCTGTCCATCGTTTCTGTAAGCAAATAAGTCTACTACAGAAACTAACCAACTCAAGGTTAGTATAACTTACCTGAGGGCCTTTTTGAAGCTGCCGGTGGAGGAGCGCACTCCCCTCCCCCCCCAGCTCCCAAGGTGACCAGACTCTCATGCGGGAATATAGACTGCCGCTAACGGCAAGTCTCCACTTCCAGGCGTTGTGCCTACGTTTGAGTCGGGGCCCCGGCTCTGTCTTTGCTACCTCTGCCAGGTAGCGTTGCTTTCAGTCCACGATATTCCTGCGGCCTGCGGCGTTGAGTCAGAGTTCCTGCTCTGCCTTCGCTACCCACGAATGGCAGTCTCCGAGCTCGGACCCTCGACTTGCCCGACTTCCGGGTAGCTTTGCCGTCAGTCCGCGGTGATCCTGCGGGCTATGGTCTTGAGTCGGGCTGCCGCTCTGCCGTCACTACCTGCGAACGGCGAGTCTGTGAGCCCGGACCTTCCTGGGTCAACGGGCTTGCCCGACTCCGGTGTGTTTCTGCCGCTGCAGACTGCCCGCGGTCAGTCTCTCGAGGCGGCCCGTTGGTGGGGTACTCTGTCGCACAGAGTCCCTGGAAGAAAACCCAACCTCAGGTTAGTTCACCTTACCTGCACGTCCGTTCCGATGGAGGAGCGACCCTCCTCCCTGCCTGTCGCTTCGCATGCGGTCGACCATATGTCGCGCATGCGTGCTGGCGGGATCTTCGCAAAGTCACTCACATGACTCCGAAGTAAAATAACAATTACAGTTTATTGTAGTTCATAGCTTATGTGTAAGGTTGTAGTGTTTAATAGCCTAATGGCTGTAGGGAAGAAGCTGTTCCTGAACCTGGATGTTACAGTTCTCAGGCTCCTGGACATTCTTCTCGATGGCAGTGGTGAGATGAGTGTGTGGCCAGGATGGTGTGGGTCTTTGATGATGGCTGCCTTTTTGAGGCAGCGACTACGATAGATCCCTTCGATGGTGGGGAGGTCAGAGCCGGTAATGACCTGGGCAGTGTTTACAACTTTTTACAGTCTTTTCCGATCCTGGACGTTCAAGTTGCCGAACCAGGCCACGATGCAACCAGTCAGTACACTGTGCACCTGTAGAAGTTCAAGAGAACTTTGACATACCAAATATCCGTAATCTTCTCAGGAAGTAGAGGCGCTGATGTGCTTTCTTTATGATGGCAGCAGTGTGCTGGGTGCAGAAAAGATCGTTGGAAATATGCACGCCCAGGAATTTGAAGTTTATGACTCTCTCCACCATCATTCCATTGATGTAAACAGGATTGTGTGTCCTCAACCTTCCTCTTCCAATGTCCATGATCAGTTCTTTGGATATTGAGAACCAGGTTGTTGTGCTGGCACCATATGGTCAGTCAGTCGATCTCACTTCTATACTCTGACTCATCACATAGAAACATAGAAAATAGGTGCAGGAGTAGGCCATTTGGCCCTTCGAGCCTGCACCGCCATTCAATATGATCATGGCTGATCATCCAACTCAGTATCCCTTACCTGCCTTCGCTCCATACCCTCTGATCCCTTTAGCCACAAGGGCCACATCTAACTCCCTCTTAAATATAGCCAATGAACTGGCCTCAACTACCTTCTGTGGCAGATAATTCCAGAGATTCACCACTCTGTGTGAAAAATGTTTTTCTCATCTCGGTCCTAAAATATTTCCCCCTTATCCTTAAACTGTGACCCCTTGTCCTGGACTTCCCCAACATCGGGAATAATCTTCCTGCATCTAGCCTGTCCAACCCCTTAAGAATTTTGTAAGTTTGTATAAAAATCCCCCCTCAATCTTCTAAATTCTAGCGAGTACAAGCCGAGTCTATCCAGTCTTTCTTCATATGAAAGTCCTGACATCCCAGGAATCAGTCTGGTGAACCTTCTCTGTATTCCCTCTATGGCAAGAATGTCTTTCCTCAGATTTGGAGACCAATACTCTAGGTGTGGTCTCACCAAGACCCTGTACAACTGCAGTAGAACATCCCTGCTCCTATACTCAAATCCTTTTGCAATGAATGCTAACAAACCATTCGCTTTCTACACTGCCTGCTGCACCTGCATGCCTACTTTCAATGACTGGTGTACCATGACACCCAGGTCTCGTTGCATCTACCCTTTTCCTAATCGGCCACTATTCAAATAATAGTCTACGTTCCTGTTTTTGCCACCAAAGTGGATAACCTCACAAAGTGGATCACCACCTGCAATTTGTCCCACAATGGTTGTCATCAGCGAACTTGAAAATAGAGTTTGCACTTTGCCCAGCTACTCAGTCATGGGTATAGAGTGAGTTGAGCAGGGGGCCGAGCACACAGCCTTGAGGTGTTCCCGTACTGATTATCACTGAGGATGAAGTGTTTCTGCCAATTCGAACAGACTGTAGTCTGTGGATGAGGAAGTCGAGGATTGAATTGCAGAGGTGATCCTCTGAACCTACAGTGCCCTCCATAATGTTTGGGATAAAGACCCATCATTTATTTATTTGCCTCTGTACTCCACAATTTGAGATTTGTAACAGAAAAAATCACATGTGGTTAAAGAGCACATTGTCAGATTTTAATAAAGGCCAGTGTAGATGGTTTTGCATGCAACCAATAACATAGTTACCTCAGTACCATTAACCCCGCCTAGTTAACATCAATCATAACGCCCTCCCCTTCCTGGATACGGTTCACTAGAAGAATGTAGCCAGTATTTGAGGATGTATGTAATACCTTGTGCTATCATTAAAATGTGTTGAACACTTTTAGAGTTTGTAAATTGCTTATTTACATGGTGTCGGAGCTGGAAGATACTTGCGCCTACCTGTCCATCGGGTTTTATTTCTTTTATTTGATTTGTGCCTTTTGTGTTTTATCTCTCTGACCATGGCATCCTCGTGCAGAAAGCCCGCGCAGCTTGTCTTTGATGCTGATATTTCTGAGCGCTGGGCTACGTTTGAAATTGATTTCACCCACTTTGTCAACGTCGCTCACCGCAATGATCCTGACTCCCTCAAAGCCTCCCTCCTACTCAACCTTGTCGGACCTGATGCCATGAAGAGAGCCAGAACTTTCGTCTATGCTCCAGCGGTCCTGGACGACAACAACGTGGTGGTTACCCCTGCAGAATCTGCCAGTGACCCTGCTTGCCTGCTACGTAAGTTCAGGGAGATTTGTGACCTGCCCTCGAACCGCATTCTAGAGAGGGCACGGTTCTTTACAAGGAGACAGCTGCCGGAGGAACCTGTTGAATGTTTTATTGCCGATTTGCGTTATCTCGCCCAGCGGTGCCGTTTCGGTGACATGACAGACCAGCTCACTAGAGACATTTTAGTAACTGGCATGCGTGACCAGAAGCTGCGATGTGAGCTTCTTAGGGATCCAGATCTAACGTTAGCAAAAGCCATGCATGCCTGCAGATTGTCTGAGGTCGTTGTATTGCCAGATGATCACCGGGACTTGGGAGATAAGTCTGTTCACCAGGCTGGATTTAGTAGAGCCCTGCCTCAGAGGGGAAACAATGCTTTTCTGCCGCGTGCCAACCCTGGTCCTGCTGATGTGCCCCCAAAAAGGTGCCCTAACTGTAACTACATGCACCACAGACGGTCGACGTGCCCTGCCTATGGCAAGGCTTGTAATTTTTATAACAAACTGAATCATTTCGCTTCTGCCTGCCGCTCATTCCGTTCTCGTGGGAGACAGGTACAGATTTCCAGACCCAGTCTAAACATGCTTAAACAATCTGATAGCTGTTCCAACCCACAGCCCGATGTTGCTGAATTCTATGATGCAGATCCAATTAATTCTCCCGAGGATTCGAATGTGTTTACCCTCCTCCAGGCACCTGGCCAACGTCTTGATCCCTCCGTGTCTGTGACTGTCAACAATGTAACCTTCCTTGCGAAGTTAGATACTGGGGCAAAGGTCAATGTTTTGTCAATAAATCTTTTCAACAAGATAAGGACTAATGAGGCCTTGGTCGCTGACAATGCTACACTGCATGCCTATGGTGGAGAAATTCTCAGGCCTGTGGGGAGGGCCACTTTAACTTGCAGGCTACAGAAGGCCACGAGAAACTTGATTTTTTATGTTTTGAACTCTGACTGTGTTACCCTGCTGGGAAACCGTGCGTGCCAAGATCTTGGCCTGGTGTCCTTCGACCACACGGTCCACAAAGTGCAACTGTCATTTAACCCGATTGCAGAATACCAGGACCTGTTCAACGATGACCTGGGAAAGTTACCACTGACATACCATATTTCCATTGACCCAAATGTACAACCCGTGGTCCGCGCACCTCACAGGGTGTCCCACGCCATGAAAGACAGGGTCGAGGCGATGCTTAACAACATGGTCGACAAGGGGGTGCTAGAAGCGGTCAGCGAGCCCACCGATTGGGTCTCCACCATGGTTGCCACGATAAAGAAAGACAAGAATGAAATACGTGTATCAACCCCAAGGACTTAAACCTTGCCATCAGGCGACCACACTACCCCATGCGGTCCGTTGAGGACGTGGCAGCTCAGGTCGGGCAAGCCACCGTCTTTTCGGTCCTAGACGCTAAGAACTCGTTCTGGCAGATCCCGTTGGGCAAAGCATCTTCCGACCTGACAACCTTCGCCACACCATTCGGCAGATTCAAATTCCTGCGAATGCCATTCGGCATCAATTCCGCTAGTGAGGTGTTCCAGCGAACGATGGAGCAGATATTCTCGGGCCTGCCATGTGCCATCATCGTGGATGACATCTTAGTCTATGGGAAGGACATTGCCGAACATGACCAGAACCTCCGCCGCGTCCTGGATCGGGCGCGAAAGGCCAACCTGAAGCTGAACCCAAAGAAGTGCCGGTTTCGTGTCTCAGAAGTCACGTATGTTGGACACGTTTTCACCTCTAACGGACTAAAACCCGACCCTTTGAAGGCAGCGGCCATCTCTGAGATGGCAGCCCCCACCGACGTGCCAGGTCTACAATGTTTCTTGGGCATGATGAACTACCTTGGGAAGTTTGTACCAAATCTCAGTGAGCTGAGTGCTCCCCTGCGGCAGCTGACAAAAAAGGATATCGCCTGGGTCTGGCTCCCACAGCACCAGCAGGCGTTTGACTGTCTCAAGTCGAAACTGATTAACACTCCGACGTTGCGATTTTTTGATGCGAGTCGCCCCATCACCGTCACATGTGACGCTTCTAAGTTCGGCCTGGGCGCGGCATGCCTCCAATCTGTCGATGGATCGTTACATCCTGTCTCCTATGCCTCCCGCACCATGACGGACACCGAGCAGCGGTACGCTCAGATCGAGAAGGAGCTACTTGCGGTGGTGTTTGCCTGCTCCAAGTTCAGAGACTTCCTGTTTGGCAGCAGATTTACAGTCGAAACCGACCACCAGCCACTGGTGACAATCCTGAACAAGCCGATTCATGCTGCCCCTGCCAGGCTGCAGCGTATGATGCTGCAGCTCCAGCGCTTTGATTTCGACATCGTCTACAAGAAAGGCACCAAGATGCACATCGCGGACACGTTATCGCGCGCCCCGCGGGCCTCCTGTGCTCGCCACCCCTACGAAACAGAGGACTTGCTCGTACTGGGCGTCAATTTTATTCCCACCAAGCAGCTGCAGCTTTTGGCCGAGCACACCGCTGCCGATCCAGTTTTGCAACGGCTTGCGTCTGTGATTAAATCAGGGTGGCCAACAAAGCGCTCCGCTGCACCGCCTGAAACACAGCCCTTCTTCCTGGTCCGTGACGAACTGGTGCTCCAGAATGGCGTTATCGTTAAGGGACATAAAGTGGTGGTCCCGTCCTCCCTGTTCGATTCTTACTACTGCGCAGCCCACAGCGGACACCCCGGGGTCGATGCAACACTCGCCCACGCTCAGTGCCAATTCTACTGGCCTGGAATGGCCAAATATATTCGAGACCGTGTTTCTGCCTGCTCCACGTGCAACAGTCTTGCTCCACATCAGCAGCGACAGCCCCTGCTGCAACAGCCCGCTCCTGCCTTGGCCTGGTCCTCGCTGGCTGCCGACATCTTCGAGTGGCGTGGTAACCACTACCTTGTCCTGGTCGACTCGTACTCAAACTGGTTCGAGGTGGATTTGCTGACATCCCTCACGTCGGAGATGGTGATCCGGAAGCTGCGGAAACACTTCTCCACGTTTGGGTCCCCTGTCAGGCTGCAGACTGACAATGGCAGGCAGTTTACCAGCCGTGAGTTCAAAAGTTTTGCTGACAAATGGAATTTTGTGCATTTCACCAGCAGCCCGGAGTACCCACAGAGCAACGGCCTTGCTGAACGGGCCGTCCGCAGCGCCAAGCTTCTGATGGAACAAGCGAGACTGTCTAACTCTGATTTGTATTTGGATCTCCTGAACCTCAGGAATGTTTCCAGAGATCCGGCCATGGGGTCCCCTGCTCAGCGTCTGATGTCCAGAACAACCAGATCTACCATCCCGATTGCCCAGCGCCAGCTGAAACCTCGGGTGCTGGAGCCTGCCTCTGTGCAGAGGCGCATTCAAGAGAAACATGACAGCCAGCGGCGTTCCCACGATCGGTCGTGCAGACCACTCGATCCTCTGTTGCCTGGACAGGTTGTTCGATTGCAAACCGCCAGTGGTCACTCCCGTCTGGCTACTGTGGTTGGGGTGGCCGACTCACCTCGTTCGTATCTGGTCGACTATGAGGGAACCATCTACCGTAGAAGCCGACAACACCTGCTTGCGGTTAATGAGCCGAAGCCGCAGGCCCCGGGCCCCTATCCCCCGCCGCTCTCATACCAGCAGCCGGCTCCTGTCCCAGCCAGCGTTCCCTGCATGCCTCGGTCCCCATATCGAGCGCCCGGTTCCCCTCTGCGCGGGTCGCCTGTTGGCGGTCGTGGTTCTCCCTCTCCTGTTCCTCCAACCCTACCGCCCTTCCCTGGTTCCCCTGCTGTCTCGGGTCCCCCTGTTTTTTCTGCTCCTCCGGGGGAAGGGGGAGGCATCCGTACGCGCTCGGGCCGGATCAGCAAGCCACCTGTTCGTTATGGCGATTCTGTTTAATTCTGTTGTAGTGACAACGGTCTGTTTCTTTTAAATTTTCCAAGGGGAAGGATGTAGATGGTTTTGCATGCAACCAATAACATAGTTACCTCAGTACCATTAACCCCGCCTAGTTAACATCAATCATAACGCCCTCCCCTTCCTGGATACGGTTCACTAGAAGAATGTAGCCAGTATTTGAGGATGTATGTAATACCTTGTGCTATCATTAAAATGTGTTGAACACTTTTAGAGTTTGTAAATTGCTTATTTACAGCCAGTTTTATACATTTTGGTTTCACCATGTAGAAATTACAGCAGTGTTTATACAGTCCCCCCCATTTCAGGGCACCATAATGTTTAGGACACAGCAAAGTCATGTAAATGAAAGTAGTCATGCTTAGTATTTTGTTGCATATCCTTTGCATGCAATGACTGCTTGAAATCTGCAATTCATGGACATCACCAGTTTCTGGGTGTATTCAATGGTGATGCTCTGCCAGGCCTGTATTGCAGCCATCTTTAGCTTATGCTTATTTTGGGGGCTATGCCCCTTCAGTTTTCTCTTCAGCATATAAAAGGCATGCTCAATTGGGTTCAGATCGGGTGATTGACTTGGCCTCTCAAGGACTGACCATGTTTTAGCTTTGAAAAACTCCTTTGTTGCTTTAGCAGTATGTTTGGGATCATTGTCTTTCTGTAGAATAAATCACCGGCAAATGATTTTTGAGGCATTTGTTTGAATTTGAGCAGATAGGATGTGTCTACACACTTCGGAATTCATTATGCTACAGTCAATCAGTTGTATCATCAATGAAGATAAGTGAGCCAGTACGTTCAGCAGCCATACATGCTCAGCCCATATGTGCACTTAAACCACATGTGATTTTTTCTATTACAAATCTCAAATTGTGAAGTACAGAGGCAAATAAATAAATGATGGGTCTTTGTCCCAAACATTATGTAGGACACGGTATAAAAAACCTGGGCAAGTGTGCAAAAGGATCTGGCAGGAAAGCTACAAAATAATAGCAAGGAAAAATATTCATAACACTAGCACCCAGCAAAAAAAGTTGCCACACCTAGAAACTACAAGATTGCAATTGTGCAATAAGTTCATATGTTTTGGGCGTATTAGATTAAGATTGATTAATAAAACCTGTCCTCCAAAACAATTATTTTTGGACATAGAATTGCTACTGTGGAATTGCTATGATATTTCAGGAGCAGTCTAATTTGTATTAAATACACAATATTTTCACTTTCCTCATCCAAAGCCTGAAAGTTGTAACGAGGGAACAGCTTTGCATGCACACGTATAATTTCAAAGGGACCATATTATACAAATTAATTAGTTTCAACACTGTTAAACAGAAAAATAGAAAAGGAAACAAAAAGATAATTGAAAATAGTTCATGTCATAGACGCAGAATTAGACCATTCTACGAAACAGAATGACCATCTAGTCAAGGTACTTTCACACTTATCTGCCGAACTCCAATATTACCCACTTGTTCAACATGAAATTACTCCAACTTGAAATTATCAATTTCTTACTAAAAAATATTAAATGTTATTTATTTATAAATCATGCAAACAAATAACATTAACATGCCTGAACATATTCTTATATTTGTATCATATAGTGGAGGAATAATGTGATGCTTATCTGTAAATCACACTTCATTCTTCTAACACCACAAAAGTTGCTTGTAAAGGTAGAAGTCATTACCTTGTAGCTCAGGAGAAGCCGCTGAATTGCTCTGTAAATTAGCTTTGAATCCTTTTCTGCTTGAACTTCAAATGTGTGTTTATCAGGTGGCAGTAGTTCTTCATCCAATTTCTCCAGCATGGCAGTCCTCTCAGCAGCATAAAGGTTGCTCAGATTTGGCATCTGATTACTACGTACCTTCAATGCAAAACCCAAAGAGACACTTGGATCAAAGGGGTGGCCCGGTAGTGCAGCAGTAGAGCAGCACCAGAGACCCGGGTTTCGATCCTAACTATGAATGCGATCCTGACTAACGTTTTGTCGGTGTTTGTACATTCTCCCTGTGGCTGCGTGGGTTTTCTCCGGGGGCTCCGATTTCCTCCCACACTCCAAAGATGAACAGGTTTCTAGGTTAAATAGCTTTGGTAAAATTGTTTAATATTTGTTTCAGAATGCTTCAATCTATAATAACTGAAAATTTCATTGAGTTCTCTTAATTTTTAAGAAATTTATGGGCTTTTAACTTTTCCAGATCACAGCTTTTGAGTTAAGTCAATTGAAAGGCAAGATGCTAATTTCCGAGTATGAAAATGGCCATAACTTTCTTAATACTGAAGATATGAAAGTAAATTAGGTGTCAAATTAAACTTTTTATGCTTTATCTGATGGGATAAATTGCAGACTTGATTTTTAAAATCTCAAAATTTCGTAACATTGCTATATAATGCGCTTCCAATCTTAAGGTTCACAGAAAATCTGAGATGGCATGCAGACACGTAAAAAGTGATTGGAGAATTATAGAAATTCTGGACATACATGGATAGGTGAAGTGATAGGTGACTGCATGGTTTCTCTTTTTGTAAAATGTTCAAGCTCTTAATTTTGTGAAGTTCTTAGCTGGAATATGTGGAATTGTTTTGTAAGTGGCTTTCAAGGCGAGGGAATCCAGCACAAGTTATTAGGAATGGCACATCCCACCAGCAACACTGCTTGAAGTGTTGCAGTCCTAATAGAGCTGACAGCAATAAACTGCAAAGACTTTGAACAAAGCAGCTCCCTCGCAAAAAAGTAGCCTGCAGTCCAAACAATGTGCACACTCGAACGGTACTGTGGACTTCCACTAATGTTATGGGCACATTAATGTCATGATCTTCATGCTAAAAGTGACAGGCTACAACTACCTGTCAGTTAAAGGAACAAAGAAACTTACAACAATAACACTGTGCATAATCAAGAGGCAAAAAGAATTACAGGGTTGGTGGGAGTGGTATTCTCAACAAAGAGCAAAGCTTATCCAGGGTATTTTAACCTGAAGGTTAATGGCACTCCACATGGGAAGCAGATGGAATCTGCAGCTGACTATTGATCATATATTACAGGATCCCTATGAATAAAAGTTCAAACATAAACCATTTCAGAAATATACTCCATGTTTACTGACACATTTAAGAGCACCCTTTAATATTTCCAGGAAGATGGGGAGCATGCGGAATAGAATTGATTCTAGGTTGCAGATTGTATTTATCGCCTCTAACCTAGCTTGGTGGAATCTACGAAAATTTGGTACCGTTCACATACATAATCCCCGTCAACATTCAAAATTTATTTAAACTACTTTATTACAACAATTAATCAATTAAATTTAATTTTACAAGAAAAAATAGCCAATGGCCTCAAATGGCTTAGTTCTCATAATAAACAAGTACAGTCTTCCGGATACCAAGTCTCTCACAAATGCAAGAAAGGGAGGATATCCATGCCAGGATACCCTCCAGCGATGGCAGCAAGGTGGAGCTTTGCCTGTGCAAGTAACGTGTGAAAATATTGCACAGTAGATATCTATTCTGAGAGTGCAGGGTTTTACGGCCATAAAAAAAAAAGACTTGATACACCTGCACTTCTAATTCTAACTTCATTGCAAGGGAAATACATAGATATCTTTTACTCATCAAAGCATTATCTAACAGACAAAATCTTGGTTTGAATTACTTTTCTTCTTTCAGAAATTACTACACCTTTTTTTAAAATCTGAATTTCTAGGTGTTCAGCTGGGTAACAAAGTGCAGTTTCTTATTTATCTAAAGTATCTGTGTCAACCCTCAACTACAAAGACTTAGAACGCCTTCACTGACCACTCACATGGCAGTTAACATAAGCACTTGGGCAAAATTCATGAATCTTGTGCTCCCTTTCCCAACTGCATAAAGGCCAAATTAGATCGGCTGATCCTACAGAGAACTGATGCGTTATTTTGATCATATATTGACATCAGAACTTTACTTATTTTATGATGCACATATTACTTCTCAAAGTACATGCTTATAGCTTCATTATAAAAGCAAATTCCTTAAAATTACTCACAGTGTCAAGAACAAATACGGAAGCCTTCCTCTGAGAAGGTATGAACAGTCCAAAGAGAGCCTTACTCCCCTGAGCATTGTGATAGAAGTAAATGTGTCGAACACTCCCTGCGAAAATAAGTAACGAGTTATTGCACATGCAATCATTCGCAACTTTAGCTTACTAACAATAAATCCAACCCCAGTTACTACATTAATGGATAGGAAATGTGTGTAATCCGGGGACCTGCATGATTATGGCTTTCCTATATTTACCCAATTGAACGTTGTATTTTGGCTATTCTGTGCATGGGTAAAAGGGATGATAATAGGGCAAGAACTGAAAGATGCGCATTAATTAGAAATGCAGAACCATTATCCAAAATTGTTGAATTCTCTGTCCAGTTCGGAAGATCATCGCATGAAAGATAAAATGCTGTACCGTAAATTTACGTTGCAAATTAGAATTTCATTGTTCCCTTTCAGGACAAATAACAATAAAACGCACGATTCTTAAATTACATTGGAACAATTCGGAGGCAGATAATAATGAGGTTCCAATGGGATCCTTTTATAGATGCTTGGAAATTCATGATCACATCTGCAGAGACATTCAGAATAGGGGAATAGAGACATTCAGCAAAACAGTTAACTAACCTGCATTTAATCATCAAGGAACATTTATTGAGATACCAAGTTGATAGTCGTATAAGTAAAATGCTCCTCACCTGGGGCATGAGAGGGTCTGAAAGGTGGAGATAATTACTTACTACTGCTTGAGAAGGTGTCATGGCGAGGCAAGGAATCGTAGGTGATGATGTGAAAATACTTTGAAGAAAGGTGTATGTGGCACGTGTATTGTGCTGAAGGTGCCACAATTACCAGGTAAATATTGAGAATGGTAAAGATAAAGGCAATTTATCATGGCTCTGTGAAAAAGGAAATGTAGGAAACAAGCCAGACATTGTTTTGAGTCGTGAATAGTGGAGAAGAGTTCTTAGTTAAGGAAAAAATATTGAAATGTTAGCAAGGATAAAAGCTTTATTAAAACAGATAGTTAGAGGAAAAAATCCTTACAGGACGTAGGGTAATCAAGGTGGCTGTGAGAATTAGAATGTTTACAGTGCATGTAAGCTGTTAGGCAATGTATTCTGATGTTGCTGATGAATCAAATAACTCACCAACCACATGGTAATAAAGTTCTTCGAATTCTCTTTGCTAGTTCTAACAAAACCTTGTGAACAAAATTAAACTTAAGCTACTTAACTGAAAACAGAGTCATTCCTACGATTTAAACACCTTTTAAAGCAAATAAATTTAATTTTAAATTTTTCTTACTACCTCACGATGGATTTGTAATAATGTACTATTATTCATCAGTTTGCTATTACCACTCCAGTACATAACTGAAGAGCTGATATCTTCAAGTGCTGTATTTTGACAATGCATTAGTTGAAATTCCCTTCAAAAGATTTAACAAAACTAAATTAACCTTTAAATTCTGAAAATGGTCTGGCTGTGGAATTCAATTCCTGGAGTCTTTATTAAATTTAAATTTCCCCAAGGTGGTTATTTATATATAATTTCCATTAACAGTCATAAGGACCACTCCATCAATGCAGAAGCACTTATCAAAAGCCTGAAGAGGCGAAGCCCATATTTGATGTTGTCAGAATGAGATGTAGGTGGTGGCAGGGGAGGAATGAAAGAAAACCTGGAGAAGATAATTATTTTACAGAACTACATGATTGTTATATTTTTTTATCTGTTGTAATGTTTACTGATTGAGTCAAGAAATCTTTATTAATTCCTGTATTTTTCCATTTAATTAGAATCGTATAACAAGTAAATTATTCAGATGTTACAATGAACTATTCCTATTAACAGAACAAATGCAACATTTCCCAAATGCTCAGAATTAACCTAGTCACTTGATTTAACAGATTGCAATGTCGCTCAAAGAACAAATACATATTTGACAGTTTGTGAGTACACTTGCTCTAGCTCATTTTCAAAACTGAAATACACAATCAATTCACTCATTTTTAACTTTGGTAAGACAGTTCACAAAAAAATCACAATATTTGCCCAAAACGTGGATAAAATTGGAAACACTGAGAAAATTGATTTTGAATAGATATTTTGGCTTTAAATTTATTATTGTCATATGTACTAAAGTACATTGAAAAGCATGCTATCCAAACAGATGAGGTATACCATATATAAATACAATCGTCAGACTCAATTACAGTAGATAGAGCGAAGGGGAAAATACAGAATGCAGGATATAGTTTTAAGCATTGCAGTGCATCAGTTTCATATGGGATAGAGGTCAAATAAGACAGTCCCCAAGCTCGTGGAAGGACCATTCAGTAGCCTAATAATAGGAGATGAAGCTGTTCTTGTTTCCGGTAGTACATGCTTTCAAGCTTATGTCCTTTTGCCAGATGGGAGCAGGAAGGAGGAAGAACCGGGCTGGACCAAGACTTTGATTACATTTACTGCTTTTCCAAAGCAGCATGAAGTGTAGATGGAGTCACTGGTGGGAACTCTGGTCTGTGTGATGGACCTGGCTACATCTACACCTCTGTGGAATTTCTTGCTGATTTGGACAGAACTGTTCTCAAACACAGCTGTGATGCAACCTGACAGTATGCTTTTTATGGTGCATCTGTAGAGGTTTGTACGAGGCATTGCAGACATGATGAATATTCTGTGTCATGAAGTAGAGGTATTTGTGTGCTTTCTTGGCTGTCACATCCACATGGTTGGTCCACGACAGCCCATTTGTAATATTAATGCCAAGGAACTTGAAATTCATCATCTCAATATGTCCAACTCCCGACATGAATGGCTGTGTTTAATTTAATTTAGAGATACAACGTGGAAGCAGGCCCTTCGGCCCACCAAGTCTGCACCGACCAGCAATCACCCATACAGCAGTTCTCTCCTACATACAATTTATAGAAGCCAATTAACGTACAAACCTGCACTTCTTTAGAATGTGGGAAGAAACCTTGGAATTATCCTGTGCTCTAATTTTGTAGCATGGATTGCTACAAATATACTGGAATTTCAAGAGTTATTCAATACCACTTTCTTTTCCTTTTCCCACACCTCTATCTCCTGGCATTCTTATAAAATATTAGTCAACCAATTATTACCTGGTTCCAGATAGTTAAATTGTGCTAATGAACACATTTCCAGATACTCCAACTCAAAGGTATCTGCTTTGAGTCCTGCTAAATGGAATGACAATTGTTTATTGACCACTCTCAACCATATTGCTCCATTGATGCTGACTGGATTATGCACTGCACCATGCTTCCTGAAGTCAATAACTAGCTCCTTTGTCTTGCTTACTTTAAGGAAGAGGTTATCGTCCTGACACCATGTCACTAAGTCTCTATATAGCATATAACAATTACACCACGGAAACAGGCCTTCTCGGCCCTTCCAGTCCGTGCCGACCATTTATTTTCCCCTAGTCCCATCTACCTGCACTCAGACCATACCCCTCCATTCCCTTCCCTTCCATATACCTATCCACTTTACTTTTAAATGTTAAAATCGATCCTGCCTCCACCACTTCTGCTGGAAGATCATTCCACACAGCCACCACTCTCTGAGTAAAGAAGTCCCCCCTCATGTTACCCCTAAACTTCTGTCCCTTAATTCTCATGTCATGCCCTCTTGTTTGAATCTTTCCTACCCTCAATGGGAAAAACTTATCCACGTCAACTCTGTCTATCCCTTTCATCATTTTAAAGACCTCAATCAAGTCCCCCCTTAACCTTCTGCGCTCCAAAGAATAAAGACCTAACTTGTTCAACCTTTCTCTGTAACTTAGTTGCTGGAACCCAGGCAACATTCTAGTAAAGCTCCTCTGTACTCTCTCTATTTTGTTGACATCCTTCCTATAATTAGGCGACCAAAATTGTACACCATACTCCAGAATTGGTCTCACCAATGCCTTGTACAATTTTAACATTACTTCCCTACTCCTATATTCAATGCTCTGATTTATAAAGGCCAGCACACCAAAAGCTTTCTTTACCACCCTGTCTACATGCGATTCCACCTTCAGGGAACTATAGGGAACTATGCACAATTATTCCTAGATCCCTCTGTTCCACAGCATTCCTCAATTCCCTACCATTTACCATGTACGTCCTATTTTGATTTGTCCTGCCAAGATGTAGCACCTCACACTTATCAGCATTAAACTCCATCTGCCATCTTTCAGCCCACTCTTCCAAATGGCCCAAATCTCTCTGTAGACTTTGAAAATCTACTTCATTATCCACAGCACCACCTATCTTAGTATCATCTGCATACTTACTTATCCAATATCTATCTCCTTCCTGTATCTTTCTCTTCATTGTTTGAGATTCATCCCATCATTGTGGTGTGGTCTGCAGGCTTGTAGATGGAATTAGAACCAGATTTGGCCATACAGTCGTGAGCGCGTAGGGGGTATAGTAGGGGACTGAGAACGCATCCGTGTGAGGCACTGATGTTGCTGAATTAATGTGGAGAAGATATTGAAACCCATTGTCACTGATTGAGGTCTGTGGATCAGAAATTCGAGGATCCAGTGGCAGAGGGCGGACTGATTCCCAGAAGTTTGGAGAATAGTTCAGATGGGATTATGGTGTTGAAGGCAAAGCTATAGAGGATAAATTAGAGTCTAACATAGGAGTCTTCATTGTCTAAGTGTTCCAGAGATTACAGCCAAGGAGATGGTGTCTCTTGTGAACCTGTTGCAATGGTAAGCAAACTGCAGTGGATCAAGTCTGGCTGAGAGGCGGGAATCAATGTTTGGTCTAAGAACAGCACTGCAAATGGTGGAACAGGCTTTCAAATTTGCCCCTGATATGAAGGTTAGTTAAAGTTTATTGTTAAGCACGAAATACTGGAGTAACTCAGTGGGACAGGCAGCATTTCTGGAGAGAAGGAATGGGTGATGTTTTGGTTCAAGACCCTTCCTCAGACAGGTATCTGTAAGCACATTTACTAGTTCTGGAAATTACAGGAAATTATTATTCATCATCTCAATGTGTCCAACTCCCGACATGAATGGCTGTGTTTAATTTAAGTTAGAGATACAGCGTGGAAGCAGGCCCTTCGGCCCACCAAGTCTGCACCGACCAGCAATCACCCATACAGCAGTTCTCTCCTACATACAATTTATAGAAGCCAATTAACGTACAAACCTGCACTTCTTTAGAATGTGGGAAGAAACCTTGGAATTGTCCTGTGCTCTAATTTTGTAGCATGGATTGCTACAAATATACTGGTTTCAAGAGTTATTCAATACCACTTTCTTTTCCTTTTCCCACACCTCTATCTCCTGGCATTCTTATAAAATATTAGTCAACCAATTATTACCTGGTTCCAGATAGTTAAATTGTGCTAATGAACACATTTCCAGATACTCCAACTCAAAGGTATCTGCTTCGCGTCCTGCTAAATGGAATGATAATTGTTTATTGACCACACAAACACATCCAAGCTGGACAAGAGCACGAAAGAGGAGAGGAACCTAGGATTAAAAACGCAAAATGCCCTGTTAACAATGGCAATATTAAAGTTTCAAATAAGTCAGAAGTACCCTTGATATTAAATAAATTATAATAGTCAACAAAAAATAGTACAAAGACTTTGGGAAAAGGGATTCAAGTAACTGGGTTGATGCGGAGTTAACTGTGGGATACTATACACAAGCTGCAGAACACAAGCTGTCCTGGGGTTGTCAGCATCCAATGTATGGACGCCAGTGTATACGAACAAGGTCCCATAATATTAAATTCAAAAATTCGAAGTATGTATGTTCGTTCCTACGAACTAAAGAATCAGTCTTGTGCACTTTTTATGCCATTTATTACAATACTGTGGAGGCATGTTATCCATATTAAATTATTTTTTGTGTGTTTGTGACACCCAAGCAGCAATTATTCCCATAGCTTCATTGAATGACTATCAAAGACGAAGCAGAGAGGAAAGTAAAACTGTGGGGGCAAGGCAGTGGGAGAAGAGGGGGTCACTTTGGGTATCTAGCAACAGCATATGTGACCCCCCCCCCTACAGAAGACTTAGTTCCTTCAGAATGTAATAGCTCAACAGAATGTTTTGTCATATTCTGTACTTTTAAAACATCTGTCTGGACCTTCTGATACATATAAATAAGCTTTCCCTTTCTCTACTTGCAAAATACCCCAGAATCTGCTTGTTTTTTGATTGAGCTGGCATACCTTAGTTCTCACAGTTAACGCTGACATGCACTTTCATATTACCTTGTTTTCTTTGCTTCTACTCATGAGCAAATTGTAAATAAATTACTAAGGACCCAAACCTTCAATGAATTGCTACAACAGGCAAATCTCTATCCTCGGAGCTGACGGATATTGTTCGTACATTCTGTACATTTTGCCTTAGAAATTGTGCACAACAAGGTTTACTGTGAGAAGTGGCATTGCCAACTCATTCAGAAAACATGCAATTTTAAATTGTGGGAAACAATTAGCTTTGGATGACCAAATCCAAATTGGACTCATTTAGAAGCCTAAAGAGTTACGGGTAGAGAATTCCTCAAGGGGTTTATCAAAACCATTGAGATTACCATTTTAAGGAAATAACTCACTGTAATGCATGAGACTAGACCTTCTATAAATAAATACTACCAATCATTAGTTATTCAGACCTGTGTTTCATAGACGCCCTCGACATCTGGAGCAGAGAGGTCAGCATTGATCTCATTGATGTGTGCCTGGTACATGTCTTCTGGCACTGAATACTCATAAAGGTTGTAAATAATATTGGAACGTGGAAGGATACGATTGACCTGTTAATAAAAATGGGAATGGATTTTAAAAAGTTTAATATTGTTTGCCATTCAACTCTCTGAACACACTATTTAAATTGAAAAATACTCAAGTCTATCACACGCCAGGTACGTGGGAAGATTAAGATTTGTTTGGAGTGGTACAAAATGGAAAGAATACACTTACTTTTTTGTATACAGTGCTGTCCTCAGTTTTAGGAATCCGCTGATTTACATAAAAAACTCGTGGGATGTTGAGTTTGATGCAATGCAAATCATTACCAACAATAGCCCAGAGTTTGAAGAGGCCAGGTTGACTTGTTTCTGCAATCTGAACCATTGAGAGAATTGCTTGAATGTTACAGTAGTTCAAGTAGAAGCTAATTTCAAAAACTTCAAAGAAGCACAATACAGTTGTAAAACATAATTAAATTTAGCTTTAACTAACTTGGCAGATCAGAGAGCAAATAACAGCTGGCCAGAAAGAATGGACGGAATCAGATAGGTATGCAAGGGACTAATGAGCAGAGATTTCTCCGAGGGCCGAAGGAGGCAATGAAAAAGCCGTGTTGGGGTTTGAAACAAAATGGATGAGAATGGTCAAGGCTAAGGCTTTGAGCAGTCTAAAGAAAAGTGCTCAGTTGTATGAATGCAAGTTTATGGAGAGTGGAATATGAATATGTGCATTGAACAGTGAAGTACAAGATGGGAAACTAATGAATTAGGATCACTATAGTAGCAAGCATTAGCAAAGGGTTCACAACGGGTACTCAGCGGGTGCAGCAGCATCTATGGAGCGAAGGAGATAGGCAACGTTTCGGGCCAAAACCCTTCTTCAGACTGTTGGGGGGGTGGGGGGAGGAAAGAAAGGAAAAAGGAGGAGGAGCCCGAGGGCTGAGGGAGAGGTAGGAAGGGGAGGAGACAACAAGGGTTAACAGAATTGAGAGAATTCGATGTTCATGCCAAAAGGATGCAGCTCCCCAAGCTGAATACAAAGTGCTGTTCCTCCAATTTGTGTTGTTGCTCACTCTGGCCGAGGAGGAGGCCCAGGACAGAGAGGTCGGACACCGAATGGGAGGGGGAGTTGAAGTGCTGAGCCACCGAGAGGTCGGGTTGGCCAATGCGGACCGAGCGAAGGTGTTCGGCGAACCAATCGCCAAGCCTCTGCTTGGTCTCACCAATATAGATCAGCTGACATCTAGAGCAGCGGATGCAATAGATGAGGTTGGAGGAGGTGCAGGTGAACCTCTGTCGGACCTGGAACGACTGCTTGGGTCCTTGAATAGAGTGGAAGGGGGAGGTAAAGCGACAAGTGTAACATCTCTTGCGTTGCAAGGGAAAGTGCCCGGGGAAGGGGTGGAGCGGGAGGGAAGGGAAGAATTGACAAGGGAGTTGCGGAGGGAGCGGTCTTTGCGGAAGGCAGATGGTGGGGAGATGGGAAGATGTGGCGGGTGGTGGGGTCACGTTGGAGGTGGCGAAACTGGCAGGGGACTATGTGTTGTATGTGTCGGCTGGTGGGGTGAAAGGTGAGGACCAGGGGGACTCTGCCCTTGTTGCGAGTGGGGGGGATGGGGAGAGAGGGCAGTTACGGGGTATGGAGGAGACCCTGGTGCGAGCCTCATCTATGGTGGGGGAGGGGAATCCCCGTTCCCTGAAGAATGAGGACATTTGTGATGCCCTGGTGTGGAACACCTCATCTTGGGAGCAAATGCAGTGTAGACAGCGGAATTGGGAATAGGGGATGAAGTCCTTACAGGAAGCAGGGTGGGAGGAAGAGTAGTCCAGATAGCCCTGGGAGTCAGTAGGTTTATAGTGGATGTCGGTCAGGAGTCTATCACCTGCGATGGAGTCATTAGCATTAGCAAATGTACCCAAGCAAAAATAAGCCAATAATACTCACCCTAAGGTATCATGAGATAATAGAAAAGAGATGAGGATAAATGCAGTGACTGTAAACATACCGAAGTATTTAATGGCGAAAACAAAATAAAATGAATAAATATGGTAGATTTTAATGTTTTGAGAAAAACTGGAGGTAATTGGATAAATGGAAGGAGTGCAGGAGATATAACGTGCATTGATTTTCAGTAGCTGTACCAAGCAAGCTCAGGTATTCAGTCCAAGAGAAAATGCAGTAATAAGAATGGAAAGTTGGTGCAAAAACTCAAATAAATGAGTAAATGGTGCATTCTGAATCTAAGAGAGCTGGAAGCAGGGTATCTAGAAATTAGGTGCATTAGGGATACGAGCCAAACGCAGGCAAATGGGACCTACTTAGATGGGGCATCTTGGTTGGCACAGACAAGTTGGGCCACGCTGTATGATTTGATGAGTGCTCAGCCTATTCTATAGAACAACATAAAGATACGAAGCTTGCAAATCTCTCTTGGAAGTCTACAGGACAGGACTCCAGAAAGACAAACAAAGATTAATAGAATGGGCAGACAGGTTGCAGATGCAATATTGTGGCGGCAGATTTGAGCTATATAGAAAAAATTAAAAGGTTGAACAGAGAGGCAATAAATGCAAAAGCAAATTCACTAAGTTTATGCCAGGAATAAGAAACACATTCCAATAAGATTATGATACACCCTTCGCACTTGCACTGAAGAGTTGGCAACCAGGATAAAGTTTTAATCTTTTGTACATTTCCACTAGATGAAGAGAGGTTCATTGTAGAGTGCACCACTGAAGCAACTTGCAGTGGTTGCTTGAAAAGCTTCAAAAGGATTAAATATTTGAGGCACAGGATGATACTGGGCTCTGCCGAAAACATTGTAAATTGCGATTAATTTTGGATTGCTCAAGTCACATAGCCCAATCATGATGAATTACTGAATTACTTTCTCCTGAATAGTTCTTCAGTCTATAACTCAGTTCTAATCTGAACAAACATTACCTGTACAATCTGCCATGGTGTATCTAAAATTGTGCGGGCAGTCCGACGTAGAAAGCTGCTGAGGCTATTTGCTGGACCGTCTCGAATGGGCCTCCCTGGTGCAGCTGCCCCATCATTCAGCTTCCTTCTCTTGCGGCGGGCTTTTCTCTGTTTTGCCTGGAGTTCCCATTTTTTCTTCTGGTACCTCAACCACACCAACCGTTCATTCTGTTGGAAAATATAACACAAATTAGTACGTTCATTTTTTTAAATTATTAGTTTTCTTATTCTCTTCCCACCTCCACCAAATACATGACCAAAACACTGTTCCTCTGCAGATATTAGTTTAATACAATGAACACTTTAATTATCTTTCCACAACATTAAATCTGCTTTATAACACAATTCAAATGTGTGAATGAGATTTAAGTTGAAATAATAAATTCAAGTATAGCGGGGACTCGCCGGAGTCCAGCCAAAAACTAAGCGGACACAAGTTGTGTGCTTGAGACGTGTTTTAATCGGTAAGATACAGCTCCCTACTCCTCAAATGTGCACGTGCGTTGCATGACCTGAAATACCCCTAAGGGTCAACACCGTGACCTGCGCCTCCCACACCAAGACACCTAACTCCTCCCTCCAGAGCCGAGGGCGCCTATCACCAGGTGCCGCCACACAAGCTTAAAGCAGATTTCAATAACACTGGAAATGTAAATTTACAAAATACCACAAATAATCAGTAGGTAAGGCTACAGACGTGCTAAGAAAATGACCGGTAATGCCTTAGGTTGATTTGTCATCTAATTAAGTTATTCGATTGGAATCCAGAAACCTGCACTGTTGGCCCAATGTTGGAATAAAGGCGTAGACTATTTTCTAAATCGGGAGAGAATCTAGAAATCGAAGGTGCAAAGTTGGAGTACTGGTGCAGAATTGCCAAAAAATGAATTTGCAAGTAGAATCGGTAGTAAGGAAGGCAAACGTAATGCAAGCATTTATTTCAAAAGGGCTAGAATACAAAAAACAAGGGATGTAATGCCGAGGTTCCATAAGGCGCTGGTCAGAATGCATTTGGAGTACTGTGAGCAATTCTGGGCAGCATATCTGAAGAAGGATGTGCTGCCTCTGGAGAGGGTCCAGAGGAAGCTTACAAGAATGATCCCAGAAATGAGTGGGTTAACATTTGATAAATGTATGACAGCATGTGTACTCGTTTGAGTTTAGAAGGATGAGAGGGGAACTCATTGAAACTTACTGAATAGTGAAAGGCTTGGATGGAGTGGATGTGGAGTGGATGTTTCCAATAGCGGGAGAGTCTAGGATCAGAGGTCATAGCCTCAGAATTAAAAGACGTTTCTTTAGGTTTAGGAAGATGATGATGAGGAATTTATTTAGTCAGAGGATGGTTAATCAGAGGAATTCTTTGCCACAGAAAGCTGTGGAGGTCAAGTCAATGGATATTTTAAAGGCAGAGATGGATAAATTCTTGATTAGTACGGGTGTCAAGGGGAGAAGGTGAGAGAATGGGGTTAGGAGGGAGAGATAGTCATGACTGAATGGCAGAGTGGACTCACCGGCCTATTATGGCTGAAAAACAAAGACATCGAGGTCGTAAAAGGGCACTGTGTAATGCAAGCCCCTCTTTCATTCAACCAAGCATCCACCACTGTACAACACATCAAGTTGCATGTTTTGGAATTTAAAAATAATTGGACTCTGAAATAAATAACCTAATTACACAATTACATTAAATGCTCCAGCTCAAATGTTAAACAAAGTTAAAAGGACTCGTTAGGAATCATGAGAGAACTTACTCAAGATCAATGCAAGGTCACATAAAACATTACAGAGCCACTCACCCCAAACACAAAAACAGAATTCTCTCAACTCATTCTATTTTAGGTGGAATTGGCAGAACAGAAAACACTCACAGGCCATAATGCGCCAACAAATGAGGGATGAACCAAACCGGGGAAAACGATTTCTGCACACAAGAACTGCATACCAGCCAAGTAGCAGAATCCCAGGAAAAGGTACCAATTAAACAGAAACACTAGGTTTTATTTTATAAATGTTCCTTAAGGGTGGTGGTGATGGAGTGGAAATAAAGAACAGACCAAGGTAATTTATGCTAAACGTTTCATGTCAAATTCTTGATTATTTTGGAGATTTAACATTGGGCTCTCAGTTTAATACTCAAAGCAAAGATAACAACTGTGGCTGTTGTACATGACACAGAACTGGTTTGTGAATTACTACTCAAATTCATTTGTGAGCGCTTTGTGTTTAATTTTGTAATCAATAGAGTCATTTATAACTGTATTATCTCATAAAGGCTGCGATGAAAATTTCTTTGGGCCTTCCAATTGCCAACTTAAAACGGTGAAGTACATAAACAGCAAACATTAGGAAAATTGTGAAAAGCCAATGCAAGGATTTCACTTGGTGCATTTAAAAATAAATCCCAGTACACGCATCCTGACAAATTATTACATTAAAAAATGAAGGCCAAAATAAATGTCACCGCAGCCTTTATGAGGCAGGACAGTTATAAATGATTCTCGACTGCAAAATTAAAGTCAAACAGCTCACAAATGGATTCAAATTCCTGAAATATTTTATTTTTATTTGAACAGTACTGTTTCATTTTTCCTCAGGAGCACCAAGCTCCAATAGTATCTTTCTAAAATACTTCCAAAAGTCTCTGATGCAGTAAAGTACTGGAACAGAGATTTATCCTGTCAGTTTGAACTGATGAATGCTAGGTCCACCCTGGCATACAGTGGCTTGCAAAAGTATTCATACCCCTTGAACTTTTCCACATTTTGTCACGTGACAACCACAAATGTAAATGTATTTTATTGGGATTTTATGTGATAGATCAACACAAAGTGGTGCATAATTGTGAGGCAGGTGGTTATGGTTAAATGAAACATGGTTTCCAAATTTTATTACAAATAAAAAACTGAAAAGTGTGGCGTGCAAAAGTATTCAGCCCCCCTGAGTCAAGACTTTGTAGAACCATCTTTCGCTGCAATTACAGCTGCAAGTCTTTTGGGCAATGTCTCTACCAGTTTTGCACATCTAGAGACTGAAATTTTTGCCCATTCTTCTTTGTAAAATAGCTCAAGCTCAGTCAGATTGGATGGAGCGCATCTGTGAACAGCAATTTTCAAGTCTTGCCAGATTCTCAATTGGATTTAGGTCTGGACTTTGACTGGGCCATTCTAACACATCAATATGCTTTGATCTAAACCATGCCATTGTAGCTCTGGCTGTATTGTCCTGCTGGAAGGTGAACCTCCGCCTCAGTCTCAAGTTGTTTGCAGACTCTAACAGGTTTTCTTCCAAGATTGCCCTGTATTTGGCTCCATCCATCTTCCCATCAACTCTGACCAGCTTCCCTGTCCCTGCTGAAGAAAAGCATCCCCACAGCATGATGCTGCTACCACCATGTTTCACAGTGGGGATGGTGTGTTCAGGGTGATGTGCAGTGTTAGTTTTCCGCCACACATAGCGTTTTGCATTTAGGCCAAAAACTTCAATTTTGGTCTCATCAGACCAGAGCACCTTCCTCCACATGTTTGCTATGTCCCCCACATGGCCTGTTGCAAACTGCAAAAGGGACTTCTTATGGCTTTGTTTCAACAATGGCTTTCTTCTTGCCACTCTTCCATAAAGGCCCGATTTGTGGAGTGCACAACTAATAGTTGTCCTGTGGACAGATTCTCCCACCTGAGCTGTGGATCTCTGCAGCTCCTCCAGAGTTACCATGGGCCGCTTCGCTGCTTCTCTGATCAATGCTCTCCTTGCCCGGCCTGTCAGTTTAGATGGACGGCCATGTCTTGATAGGTTTGCAGTTGTGCCATACTCTTTCCATTTTCGGATGATGGATTGAACATCCGTGAGATGTTCAAAGCTTGGGATTTTTTTAATAACCTAACCCTGCTTTAAACTTATCCATAACTTTATCCCTGACTGTCTGGTGTGTTCCTTGGGCTTCATGATGCTGTTTGTTCACTAATGTTCTCTAACAAACCTCTGTGCCCTTCACAGAACAGCTGTATTTGTACTGAGATTAGATTACACACAAGTGGACTCTATTTACTAATTAGGTGACTTCTGAAGGCAATTGGTTACACTGGATTGTATTTAGGGATATCAGAGTAAAGGGGGCTGAATACTTTTGCACGCCACTCTTTTCAGTTTTTTGTGAAAACCATGTATAATTTTCCTTCCACTTCACAATTATGCGCCACTTTGTGTTGGTCTATCACATAAAATCCCAATAAAATATATTTACCTTTGTGGTTGTAACGTGACAAAATGTGGAAAAGTTCAAGGGGCATGAACACTTTTGCAAGCCACTGTATGTACTAAATAACAGGCTTGCTGTACATTTGTAGAAATAAACTCCTGATAACATTTATGTACAACTGAGGATAGTAATTATTACACTTTACTTAACTGCAGTGAAAATTGTATGATGAACATAGATCAAAGATACATGGAATGAAATATCTGCTAAGAATCACAGCCTGAGAGGTTGTTGAATGAAGTGAAAAATTAAACTGCTGGAAGAACTCAGGAGATCAGGCAGCATCTGTGGAGACTAATGAATGGTCAATATTTTGGGATGAGACCTTGCATCAGGACAGAACGTAGAAAGCTTGCCCACCTGACCAAGTCCTATAACTTGCTTTGATAGAATTGCAATTATTTTGACATAACTTCAAGAATACACATGGCCACCAATAAGCCTGGGTGAACATTTACAGAAGTTGTCACTGAACAAAGATCCATTAATCAAAATACAGGTCAATAGATATGCACATATTACCCCACACCATTGAAATATATGGTAAATTTTAAAGTCATTTGCGTAAAGTAGTAAGACAACTAGCAAAGAAACACATTCTATAGATGAAAATCAATTCCCCCTCATCCAAGGCTGCAAAATGGCAAGTTGTTCTTTTGCACACGAAGACTGACTCCACATTTTACCCACTGCAGCAAAACCCACGAGAGGATGTTCTTGAAATAGTACAACAGAAAGCTAATTATGCCAGACTGATTTTAATGGTAGACTTTAGAGGTTTAATCAAATGCCTCGGATCATTCAAATTCAAGACAACATCTAGAAATAGTTGTCCATTTCACTATCATTATGCTTTTATAGTATGAAAAAGCATAGATTTTATTAATAAGAACATCCACATTAATCAAAATAGTTTCAAACCTAATCAAATAGTTTTCTTTCTTTGGACACTTCTAGGTGGCCATAAAGTAAGATCAGAAGCACAGAGATAAAAATCTGGTTTTAAATTGTGTTTATCGTGAGAAATGTGTGAACACAGCAACAGTGCTAGTTTTCTCTGAAAATTATAATTTTATTTTGTATATGTCCATGTAGAGAGGGCCATTGTTGTATGTGCATCTGAAATATTTCAATCACAAAAACAAATCACCCGCCGGTGTTACTGAGCATTAACCATTAATGAACATTCATTCAGAGATAAGCATGACATCACTAGCCCTAAAGTTTTTTTTGGCATCCTTTTACCTCTGTCAGTAGTCTTTAAAAATAGTTTGGGGGTGGGAGATTGCAACCTTCACGTGGTTTGCCCTGTTTCAACTATTGCAATCAACCCAGCGTGCACAATTAAATAAGATCAAATAGAACACGTTTTCCTACAAGTTTAGTCTGTGCACGCCATACACAAGAAGAAAAATAGTTTGCATTAAATACTCTTCAAGGTGTTTTAATTTTACACGGTAAAACAAATATATTCAAATGTACCCAAGAGGATCTGTTTAATTCTAATCTCCCACGAATAAGATACCTTTGATTCTCCCAGTGGTGGTGGAGGTCCCAATATCTCTCTCCAAGACTGGGTTAGTTCCAGGTCTTGAGATGCTTCCTGACTCTCATTCCCACGTGTTCGCTTTGTACTGATGGGGATAACCGGTTGTACTCCTTGCTTTGATGTTCTTAAATCTTCCAGATCACAAATCTCCGAATGCTGATCGCTTGTCGCACGCAGATTGGATGTCACCTGAAATGTAGAAATGTTTTCAGGAACCTTTTTTTTAAAAAAGTTAATTCTTCAAAAGGGATCAACCTTAGCTCCTGTGATTCTGATGTAAACTATTTTAGGTTAGGGACATTGATCAGTTTCCATTAATGTACATAAAGATTTTCAAATATATATTTTTACTGATAAAATAAATACAAGAACATTGAATCAATACAGAAGATACTGAATCGCCAGAAAGAGAGAATGATGGTAATGATACAAAGCGAAATAGTGAAGATTTTGGAAACATGAAATAAAATGGAGAATGCTGGATGCTCTCAACAGCTCAGGGAACCACTGTGAAAATAAGAATTCACGTTTCACTTAGATAGCCCAACATGGCAAAGATTTTGATGACAACTTCAACCTTGGAACTCAAAAGCATTTGTCTTCAAAAGACAATTGGAGAACACATACCTGCTTGACTCCAGAGTTTGTGAAGAGCTCATTGATTTTCTTTTGTTTGTAAACATCATTTTTTTCCAGCAATTTCTTATGAAGCCAATCGGGGTGTCGTACTCGTGGAACGGGATTTTTCACCTGCAAGGGAACGATGTTCAGTCATCACAGTTGAAATATAGAATGCACCCATATATTTTCAATAGTGACATATGACAGATCTTGCTGCCACTACAATTGTAACCTTTAACCTGTTCAGTGCCACCCCGAGTATACTTGGGTCATGACCAATAGTTTTAAAAAACTTGGCAGTGAACAGGTTAAATTCAGCAGTTGGCATCACAATACACAAGAGAAATACCGCCTCATGTTCTCTACAAATTTCTGCTCAGTGACATGAAGGACAAGCAAACAACATCTGCGTCTTCTTTCAGGCTAATATCCCGGTACTTCTTCTTTCGTGTCCTTATGCTGTATAGTGGCTCGCCACTGCTGTACACATTATTGCGTTATTGGAATGTTAAGTGCAAGGTCTGCAGTGACACACGGATTATCCAGCAATGGGCATTGCAGTAGGTGTTGCATTGTCTGGGTCTGTTTGCCATAATCACAGGTTGTTGTACCCTCGATGTAGCCCCATTTGTGCATTAGCACCCTTGACCGCCCCACCCCGGAGTTTGGAGTGGTTGAGACATCTCCAGTTCAGCCAATGTTCATCAGCACCTGGTGGGAAGCGCTCTGCTGCTGGTGTGCCCATCTTGGTGGAAATAGGGAGTGGCTAGACTGTTCTTCCACATCTGGAGGCGAGCTTCAGTTGGTGTTGTTTCCAATGGGGTGACGCTGTTTAGGAAGCTGTTACGATATTTTAACCGTCTAGGAGGGGGCACATGGTTGTGTAATGGGTGTCCATCATCTGTCGGTTGTTTCAGACGCTCCTGGTACTAAGGCACTAGTTACAGGCAGTAACGGGCAAGATATGTTATTTGCATACCTGATATCAAAATCTTACCATTGCTGTTTGACACCTACATCAATGACTTAGATGAGAATGTACAAGGGAAGATTAGTAAGTTTGCAAATTACACTAAAATAACTGGCGTCATAGACAGTGATAATAGTTATCAAAAAATGCAACATGATGTAGATCAGCAGTGTAGTGGGTTAAGTAATGGCTAAAGGAGTTTAGTGCAGGTGAACACAAGGTGTTTTGGGAAGACAAACCAGGGCAGATCTTCATAGTGAATGGAAAGAAGGCAATGAGGGGAATGGGGGAGAGGGAAGGGAGGTTTGTAGACCAGAGGAATCTAGGAGTATCAGGGCTCGAAATTAACGGTTGGCCGGGTGCCATTGACCACCCAAAGTGCCGCTGGGCAACCTAAATGCCGAGTCATTTTGCCCGGCTTGGCGCTGCAGATACTGGTTTATACCGAAGATAGACACAAAAAATGGAATAACTCAGGCAGCATCTCTGGAGAAAAGGAATGTGACGTTTCGTGTTGGCAGCGGCTGTATTGCGGGACAAAGATACTAGGTGTGGGGTGACGAAGGGTAGGTGCGGATGACGGGTCCCGCACAGTGGCAGCAGGATCCGCGACAGCAGCTCCATCTCCTCCTCCTCCCGTACCCCGCCCGCCCTGATAGCGGCCGCTGCTTGCAAATCCGCTAACGGCGCTTTCAAAACAAACCCTCCCGCACACCGAGGCCGGGAGGAGGGAGGGAGGGGGAGGCCTCCTTCCGCCATCTGAAGCAGCTGCACCAAAGATCCTATAGCTATAGGATCTTTGAGCTGCACCGCTCGGCCCCGCACCTTGCAGAGGCTGGCAGAGGAGGGGAAGGCGTTGGCGAGGAGTTCCCAACCGCCTCCCCCCTTGGCGGTGGACAGGGACGGCCAAGGCAGCGGGGCGATGTTGTTCGAGGAGCGCTGACCTTCCTTCATCCCCCCCTCCCCCCCCCTCTCTCTCTCTCGTACGCCCCCTCCACCCCACCCCCCTTCATCCTGGGACCCCTCCTCCATCCCGCACTGATCCCCATTCCGCCCTCTATTCAGTCCTCACTGGCATCCCCTGTGCTCCCCTCCCCATCTACCCGTAATCTATTCATCCTGCGTTGATCACCCTATCCACCTCGCATTGATTCTCCTGCCACCCGCCCATCTATCCTACACTGGTCCCCCAATTCATCCTATACTTACCATCCTTCCCATCCATCCTGCACTTCTCCTCCATTCATCCTATACTGAACCCCCCATTCATCCTGTGCTGATCCCCGCATTCATCCCGTGCTGATCCCCTCATTCATCCTGTACTGATCCCCTCATTCATCCTGTACTGATCTCCCATTCATCTTTCGTTTAAGAAGGAACTGCAGATGCTGGAAAATCAAAGGTAGGCAAAAGTGCTGGAGAAATTCAGTGAGTGCAGCAGCATCTATGGAGCGAAGGAAATAGGCAACGTTTCGGGCCGAAACCCTTCTTCAGACTGATGGAGGGTGGGTGGGGGGGGGGGCGGGGAGAAGAAAGGAAAAAGGAGGAGGAGCCCGAGGACTGAGGGAGAGCTAGGAAGGGGAGGAGACAGCAAGGACTAACGGAATTGGGAGAATTCAATGTTTATGCCACTAGGGTGCAGACTGCCGAAACGGAATATGAGGTGCTGTTCCTCCAATTTCCGGTGGTGTTCACTCTGGCCATGGAGGAGGCCCAGGACAGAGAGGTCGGTCCCATATAAATTATGTGGGAAGCCAGAGTGTTTCTGTACCAATAGCAATAATGACCCATGCTATGGCCATGTCATGATAATTTTCGGTCCTTCACAGAAAACATGCTTGCATCAATCTGTAGTGTGCATGGTTAAGCATATATGTTACCATAGTGCAGGATTCATTGACACAGGTTGATCATACGCTGAATAATACAACCATATTTTTGTTTGGAAGTGGAAAGAACTAATAGAAATTGCATTAATTGCAATGTATAAAAAGAGTTGAGATACTGTATTATAATTTTGCTGCATGTCATTGTGGTATATATCATGTCTTGATGGGTGAATATGTTTAGTTTGTGACTTTATTTGAAGCAGAAATAATATGTGAATGCTTCATTGAGTATAATTCCGACTGGTAACTATGCACTTCGTCCGAGCACATTATCGCACGCGTCATGCAAACCGTCTTAAATGACCACCTAAACTGTCATTTGGCAACCTGAAAAGCTGCCAAGGTTGTTTGGCTGGCAACAGAGAAAAAAAATTAAGTGAGAGCCCTGAGTATCAGTACATTGTTCCCTGAAAGTGGCAGCATAGGTAGGTAGATTGGTGAAGAAGGCTTTTAGCACCCTAGCCTTCATCAGTCACGGAACTGAGTTTAGAAGTTGGGACACAAAGTGCTGGTGTTACTCAGTGGGTCACTGGGTCAGAGACAGCATCTCTGGAGAACATGGATAGATGATGTTTTGAGTCAGGACCCTTCTCCTGACACAAAACATCACCTATCCATGTTCTCCAGTGATGCTGCCTGACCTGCTGAATTACTCCAGCATTGTGTCTATCTGCAATTCCTTGTTTTTATAGACATTGGGACATTATGTTACAGTTGTGCAAGATGTTGGCGAGGCCACATTTAAAGTATTGTCTTCAGTATTGGTCACTCTTCTATAGGAAAGATGCCAATAAGCTGGAAAAGGGTGTAGAGAGGGTTTCTGAGGATATTGTCAGAACTTGAGGGTTGCAGCTGTAGAAAGAGGATTGTTAGTTTAAAACCTTATTCCTTGCAGCACAGGAGGCACAAGAGTTTTTCCGCAGCATAGGGGAATGTTTTAATAGGAACCCGAGGGGCAACTTTTTCTACAGAGGGTAGTGGATATATGGAATGAGCTGCCTAAGGAAGTCATTGAGGCAGGTTCAATAACAAAAAAAATTAAAAAGACATTTGGACAGGTACATAAATAGGAAATATTTAGAAGGATGTGGGTCAAACAGAGGCAAACGGGACAAGGTTAGAAATAGTATTTTGGTCAGCATGGATAGGTTGGGCAGAAGGGCCTGTTTTCATGCTGTATGACTACAACTCACAAGCCTGCATAAATCAGTCATTCTTAATCACAAGGAACTACCCAAGACTTTGCTGTTAGCAGTATTATTATTCAAAGACTGTTCTACAACTTTGGTGAAGTATAACTTATATTTATACAAAAATAAAGGTACTAACCTGCTGAAGAGCTGCTGGGATGGTGATAATTTTCTGAATTGCATTGCCAAGACGTTCAATGTAATAATCCCAATCCAGAATCTAGAAATAATGGAATCATATTTGTATTTTATTAAATTTAACTTGTTCTCCAAATCAACAGTGGGGCACATGCACACAGCAGCCTTAGGATTCTTTACATCCTTACTCTCAACAATTAAATTAAGGATCGAATGGCACCCTGTAAATATGGAATAGCTTTGTCACTTCTGTTGCTTTTGTCATTTTGTTCTGCGATTCAGCAATACTTCTGATCTTATATTGCTTTTGCTGTTGCATAGTAGTTTTCAACTGTAAGCAACTAGTATTATGATTGATACACAAAAGTACACAAAGCGCTGGAGTAACTCAGCGGGTCAGGATCTCTGGAGAACATGGATAGGTGACGTTGGGACCCTTCCTCAGACTGATTCAGTCGGCCGAGTTACCTCAGCACTGTGCCGTTTCACTTTAAAACTAGGCTCGGTTACTGTGGGTCTCCCTCCCCTGTCACCCGCTGTCACGGAAGCAGGAGTATATCGGCGACTCTGGGGGATGAGGAGGAGGCGGCAGTGGAGAGGTGGTGTGTGGGTTGGGGTGGAACGGACTGAGGAACAAAAGAAGCAGGTAGCAGTGGTAAAGATTTAGCCGATAAAGCCACAGCCAACAGCAAGAAACAGCAGCAGGTGAGAGGGGCTCGTTGGTGTGCATTGGGAATAGGGTCGGAAGCCAGGGCTCGAAACGGCCGGGTGACGGTGGAGCTGGGGATTGATCAGCAGTCATTCCATTCACATTCAGTTTACATTTCATATGTGTTTTTTTTTAAGTTTCTGATACTCCATGGTGCTAAAGAGACATGGAAGCAGAGTCATTAACTGGCCAGGGGTTTATTGTCGTTTCATTATCATGTGACCTCTGTTGATCTGGAAAAAATTGATGATCCAGAAAGTCTCTGGAATTAAGGGTGCCGGAAAATTGGTGTTCTACCTGTATCTCCAGATTCAGGGACAGGTTTTTCCCAGCTGTTATCAGGCAACTCTAGTCAGCTAGAGTGCAGTCCTGACCTCCCATGAACATCATTGGGAACCATTCAACTATCTTCAATTGGATTTCAATGTCATATGTTGCACAACATGTCGTACCCTTTATCTGTGCACTGCGGACGGCTTGATTGTATTAATGTATGGTCTTTTCTTTGACTGAATAGCACATAAAAGCTTTTCACCGCACCTCGGTACATGTGACAATGATAAACTAAAGTAAACAATTCTGGAAAGCAGTCAGTGAAATGGGGCAATAGAATTTAACTAAATATCAAACGGTTCTGAATCATAGGAATTCTCTCCCCGATGTGCGTGCGATGTTCAGCTGAATATATTCAAATTAGGGATCCGATGAGTTTGCACACAAAAATAATTCAAGAAATTGGATGCAAACAAAGTTCAAATGAACTGTCAAGCCCAATCCAATTTAAAGGCAGACATGAAGAGCTCACCACACCACAATCCTTATATTTTGGTTTTAGACCATTAAAATGTACCCATTTTTGAGTTTGCCAAAAAGAGAGCACAGCATTTTAAGACGCAGCTTTCTTTAGTAATTGGTAATAAATAAATGTACCAAGTTTAGATTAAAACTACCTCAAAATTTAGAGCTAATGAATCATTTGTCACAAGGTTTCTCCAGTAAAACTTACTAATCGTATGTCCAGGTCCTGCAAAGAGGGACTCTTCAACCATTTCCTCAGATAGTGCTTCCTTACACTTGGCTCCGCCTGGAAAATGGCCAATGGGATTGCTCTGCAAAAGAGTAAGCATTTATACATAGTGACCCTTTTACACCTTCAGATGTTCCAGTCTTTGAGAATTAATGAATCTCTGTCTAATAATTAATTATTTGTCTAATAATTAATGAATCATACAAGGAGCAAGTGAAGTTTTTTTTTGCTGATCAGAGAAATCAACCATAAACTCGTCCCACTAATCCTACACAGAACTGCAAGTGCTGGAATCTAGAGCAAAAAACAATGTGCTGGAGGATTCAGCAGGGCAGGCAGCATCTCTGGAGGACATGGATAAGTGATATTTTGGGTTGGGACTGAAGAGAGGTCCCAAGCCAAAACATGGCCTATCCACGTTCTCGAGAAGCTGATTGACCTGATGAGTTCCTCCAGAACTTTGTGTTTTCCTCCCATTAATGTGTTTTCTGATATATGAAATATTTAACAATGTAGCAATCAGCACAAACATACTATGGTTGAATGGCTTCAAGCAACACTTATAGCACTCAATATGTGACATTTTAATGTGCTCCAAAACTCAATTTCTTGATTAATTACTTATCAGTTTGCATGCTGAAACATTAAAAATGCTTCTGAACTGAATGAGTTTAGCAGTTTTTCTTTCACTTCTCATTAACAAATAACAAGACGCAGCGACAAAAATGAAATGTAGGTGAATTTACAAGTCTCCAGTAAAATGATTAAGACTTATTTTTCTTACCGTTCTGTTACTGGAGAGCCTTCTGGCTTCCTGGAGATGATAAAACGACAACTCAGTCCTGCATCTTTCACCATTTGATCCCCAAGAAATTCTGCAAGCCGTTTGGCAGTGCTGATTGAGGTGGACTTCTGTTCACCATAATCTTCCAATTTACGAGACATTGATCGATTCTCAGAGATCAGTTCAAATAACTCTGTGTCAGGCATGTTTGCTGCCTACAAATCAAAACGATGGAGTAAGCCCAAACAGACACCTACAACAGCTTCTTTCTTACTCATTTTTTTACATTCACATGTTCATTTAGTACAGAATCTGGAGCAAAAAATTTAATGGAGGAACTCAGCAGGTCAAGCAGCATCAGTGGAGGAAATGGTCAGACAAATTCAGGTCGAGTTGAGACCCTTCTTCAGACTGATACTCAATTCACCCTCCACTGGACCACCCTTTCTGCTCCCAGACATGCCATGCACCGTGGCTCCATTTCATCGTCAGCCAGATTCACGCCTTCAATTCTTATCGTCTGATGAAGAATCCCAACCCGAAACATTGTCTGTACATTCCTTCCACAGATGCTGCCAGACCTGCTGTGTTCTTCCAGCACTCCAGTGCTTTGCTTTCAAAATAATCTTTACCCTAACACTGCTATCCTTCAAAAGGTTATTTTTCTCAATCAAAACACTAGAGGCGATACGTAAATATAAAGTGTTTTTGTAACTGGTTTTTCAACTGCATATTAATATTATAAATTACACCCTTAACAATTAACATTCCTGCTAAGAAAATAATGAAAAACAAGTTGCTGAATTATTCTTTTAAAATGAATAGAGTTCCAGAATTAATATCTTACATGCTGGTTATAATGGTTGAGTATACTAAAATAATACACAAGCAGTTCATACATGAAAATGTGAATACATTTAAACAATATCATAAATACATAAATGTTTCAATTTTTAAATCAAATTTCTGTCTGATATTTTAAGAAATATTCTTAGTTAACAAAATGATACAGATATCATGATACATGTGACGACTTTACTAACGATATTTTTCAAATTCTTGATTTAGAATATCACTGTTTTTCAAAGATCACAATTTTAAATGTCAGCAGCATGGTTAATCTTGAATATTTTTCCATTCAGAAACAATAACAACGATAAAAGCATTTTTTAATAAATTACTGAGACAAATATAGTGCATGTGATTTGTAACAAGGGCGACAATTCTGCCTATAATGCCCATTAACAAACCACTGTTATGTTATTAAAGATTTGTTTAAAGTCCATTTGATTCCATTACCATCAAAATGAGATTAGTATTTTAATTAATCTAGTTGGACTGCTCCCAACAATTACACTTAATCAGAATTGTTGAACCAGTTTTTCTGGTGGTACTCATACGATGCATTTCCCACTCATGTCTAAAGAGATGATTTTGCAACTCCAGTCTTTTGCAACAAACAAGAGCCCTGTGTTTGCTGATAGGTTATGTAACCATGAAAATAATGAAAATGTAGGCCACAAGGTGCAACAAAAGCATGTTACTAAAATGTTTCATTATTTTGTAAAAACTACTGATGTCCATGTAAATGGGGTTACATTGTTGATGACATTGCCTCAGTACCAAGTACCATACCTTGCTGTACAATACATCCAGCCAGTAATCTGCTACTTTGGCAACAGATGCATACACTTCCTCCAAGGTAGTGCCTTTCAGAAAGGCTTCAAATACAGAAGACTGAAAAATCTTGATGAGCTGTAATTCTCCACGACGCTTCACTTCAAAACCTTTCAGTTCTGCTAGTGAGCCATCCTCATTAAATACTGCATATCTGCCAGAAACAAAACAATCAATTAGCATCACTCAGAAAACCACACATCCACGAGAGTGGCTACTGACAGCTCAAGATGCAATCCAAGTAGGTTTTCTGGCTAAATAACTATCCTTCAAGTAATGAAATTCATCAACCCAATGGTCAAAACAGCCTTAAATGTTGAAAACATCCTTCTGCCATGCACGGATGATGCAGAGATATCAATTAAGGCGAGGCGGGACTGAGGTACTAGTATTTGTGAAACAGAAGCCAAGTAAAAGCTAAATAGGAGGATCAATAACATGTGAGCTCAAACTAACCTTATCACCAGGCATTATCATTATTTAGAAACAAGGAACTGCAGGTGCTGGTTTACAAAAAAAAGACACAAAGTACTCAATTAATTCAGTGGGTCGGGATCTGAAGAACATTTTGTAAAACCCATGTTTTGGGTTGAGTTCATAATTATTTGTTAATATCAGCAATGGTCCATCGAGCGAGACCAGGTAATTCACAACAGATGATCATAGGTCAGGGAGGAAACAACACCACCCAGCTGAAACTCACACAAAGAACGTACATACTCCACACATAGAGTACTGAAGGTTAATATCAAACCGAGGTCACCAGAGCAGTAAGGTAGGAGGACCACCTGCTGGGCCACAGTGCCGGTGTCATTTCTCACAACTTTAGTAGTGTCATCCTTAGGGGTAAGCCATTTAGTAGTGCCATCCATTTAGAACAGAGGGGCAAGCCATTTAGAACAAGAGATGAGGAAATACTTTTTCACACAGAGTTGTGAGTCTGGGGAATTCTCTGCCTCAGAAGGCCGAGGAGGCAGGTTCTCAGGATGCTTTCAAGAGAGAATTAGATAGAACTCCTAAAAATAGTGGAGTCAAGGGATATAGGTAGAAGGCAGGAACGGGGTACTGATTGTGGACGATCAACCATGATCACATTGAATGGCTGTGCTGGCTCGAAGGGCCAAATGGCCTACTCCTGCACCTATTGTCTATTACACTCAGCCACAGAAATTGACATCATGATATATCTATTTCCCCACAGCGTGCAGCTACGGTCACTATCTTAAAAGAAAGGCTGCTGTATGTTGAATGGCACCACAATTATTAAATATTGTTATCATGCTAGAGTCCATAAAGTGGCACAAACAGGAAATCTGATCATTTATAAAGTTTTACAGATGAGGAAATCTGCCACTGTTTGTTTCACCTTTTCTTGAGTTTTTTCCCTTCCTCTTTGGAAGCTGGCAGAATCATAGCCAGATAGGGACCATCCACTTCAAAAAAAATGCTGTTTTCCGATCGAGTTTCATAGGTCAGTGTTGCAGGGTCCATTAGCTCTTGGTATTGTTCATTTGTGAATCTCTCCTGTGGCAGCAAAATGTTAAAGCTATCAAGTTCAGCAATGTTACACAGACGCCACAAAGAGCAATTGCATATCATACATTGACAATTTCTAGAGTTCATTCTATTTATGTTAAATGCTCCCTGTAAATAAAACCCATGTCCAAATCACTGAAATTACAATATACCCTTAGATATAAAAATAAACTTAAATTCTGTAAACTCGTTATAACGGACCATGGGGGGTGGTGGTGGGTGGGGGGGGGGGAGAGGAATATAGTGTCAGTTATTGCCGATTGTCCACTGTAACTGAGTAAAGGAATGCCAAATAATAGAGTATCATTGCACAAGTAGTAGAACAGTGTTACTGCATATGCTGGTTAATACACAAAAGGACACAAAGTGCTGGAGTAACACAGCAGATCAGGCTACATCTCCAGAGAACATGGAAAGGTAATGTTTCTGGTTGAGACCCTCCTTCAGACTCTCGGTCTGGAACTGGGCTGTGAATCCAGGTGAGTTGATGGGCCCAGCCTGCTGAAAGGCGAGGATGGGTTGAGTGGATGGTCACGGCCCGAAGGCGACCGGAGTGCAGGTATGGGCCAGCAGCAGCAGGTTATTCAAAATAACCTACCCTTTACAGTTAAGACAGCCTTATTATTTAATTTTCTCAGCCAGAATTCTGGCATGATCTTCAACTATATTACTCAAGCTGTTTATTCTTACCTTCACCAGAATATTTAGCATAGCACCTGGGTAGGAGATTGTCACTTTTGGCTTTTTGGCATTGTTTGACTTGATGACAAAGTTCTCAGGGAATGAGTTAGGGAGGACACACCAAATGCCATCAGTGTCCAGCTCCAAGGGGCGCCTATGGTAAAGAAACAATTATTTTCAGTTCTTTCTCCTTAAATGGAAGGGAACAATTTTCACTTTCAAACGTAATAAATAATATTTTCCTTGGAAACAAGCAGCACTTTTCCCCATGGAATTTAAAAACATGTTATCCTTTAATTGATTACATGGGCCAAGACCACCAGAGCACCTTTCCTTATGCACAGATATGTAAGGCCCGAAGTAGGGCAGTGGTTAGCGCTAAACAAATTATTGATTAAAAATCTGATCATTGTTGGGAAGAAACTATTCTTTAGTCTGGTTGTAACAGGTCTCAGGCTCCTGTATCTTCTGCCCAATGGTAGCAGCGAGAAGACAGTATGGTCAGGGTGTTGTGGATCTTTGATATTGGCTGCCTTCTTCAGGCTGTGCTTCCTGTAGACCCTGTCGATGGACGGGAGGTCAGTACCTGTGACGGATTGGGCAATGTATCCCGTTCAACATGCCAAATCTCCTCAAAGCTCTGACAGCTCAATATGCTGGACAGATCTTCAGAGATGTATACACCTAGGAACTTGAAGATTTGACTCTCTCCACTGATGTCCCACCAATGAAGACAGGTGCACGGTCCCTTGGCTTTCCATTCCTGAAGTCACCAATCAACTTCTTGGTTACTAACATTGAGAGCAAGATTGTTGTTCTGGCACCACCCAATCAGATTGACAAAAACACCTACGCCAGAATCCTGTACATTGATTTCAGCTCAGCTTTTAATACCATCATCCCACAGAGACTTGTGGAGAAACTAACCCTGCTGGGCCTCAACAACACCCTGTGTCACTGGATCCTAGACTTCCTGACATAGAGACCGCAGTCAATCCGTGTTGGCAAGAACACCTCAGGCTCGATCACGCTGAGCACCGGCTCCCCTCAAGGTTGGGTGCTCAGCCCGCTGCTGTTCACACATGACTCACACATGACTGTGCTGCCAGATTCAGGGACAACAGGATTATTAAATTCACAGATGACACCACAGTGGTGGGACTCATCAGTTGAGAGGATGAAACAATGTACAGGGAGGAAGTGAAACAACTAGTGGGCTTGTGCGGCAACAACAACTTAGAATTAAACGCCGACAAAACCAAGGAGATGATTGTCGACTTCAGGAGGTCGCAGCCCAAACACACACTCCTCAACATCAGTGGCACCATGGTGGAGAGAGCGGAGAACATAAAGTTCCTCGGAGTGCAAATCCCAGAGACCGCAGTCAGTCCGTGTTGGCAAGAACACCTCAGGGTCGATCACCTCCTGGACCAGGTGAGACTACCTGGTCCAGGAACAACACTGGGATTGTCAAACTGGCCCATCAGCGACTGTACTACCTGAGGAAACTCAAACAGGCCTCACTCCCCACCAACATCCTCAGGACTTTTTACAGGTGCACGGTGGAGTCTGTACTCACGTACTGCATTAACATGTGGTACTCCAACTGCAACTGCTCAGACAGAAAGGCTCTGCAGAGGGTAGTGAGGGGAGCAGAGAGGATCATTGGCATCTCCCTAACCTTGGTACAAGAACTGTAACAAAGAGCCGATGCCTGAAAAAAGCACTGCGCATTGCAAAGGACAGACTGCACCCCCTCCACACACATCTGGGTCTCCTGCCATCAGGCAAGAGATACCGTAGCATCAAAGCCCAGACAACCAGACTGTTAAACAGCTTCCTTCCACTGGAAGGAAGTTAAACAGTCACTCCACCTGATTCTGCTGCTTTTTTGCACTGACAATTTAATAACAAACTCTTGGCACTGGCCACTGAAATCAGCTGCCCTGGACAATTTATGACTGTTTTTACTTGTATTTTAATGTTGCTGGGTTTTTTTACCTGCACTTTTAACTATTCATATTGTTTTTATCAGGGACTGGATTGTTTTTTATTGTATTTATTTATGTGTGAAATGTTTAAGCTTTATGTGCGATGCTCTGGTATTTCCTGGGAAAGGTCCTCTCTTTTTGCACTGTACAACTGCTGCTTTGCAAGATGACAATAAAGGTTGATGGATTGATTCCTCCTGTACTCTGAGCCCCATATTACTCTAACAGGAAAAAACAAGGAGAACAATTTAAGAAAACCAAAATTAACGAGGAAACCATAACCTCCTTACCCAATCTGCTCTATCAGTTCTCTGGCCTGCATGATAATATTAGCACCGGTGTGACAGACGATCCCAGCCATTTCCATGGAATACCAACGAGCCCTGTCAGAAAGAAAGCACAAAGATATTAGTGTTAATTGTTGGAAGAGTTCCAGTTTTGAAGCATTTAAAAAGGTACTTCAACATATTTTTTCCAGTATTTCACAACTAATTTGACACTTCATGCTGCCTTGGGAGAGTAGCCAAAATAATCAAGGATGATTTACACCCCGGTCTTACTTCTTCTCCCCTTACCTGTCAGGCAGAACATACAAAGGCTTCAAAGCACACACTGCCAAATTCAGGAATAGCTTCTTCTTCATTGTCATCAGACTATTGAAAGGACCTGTTATAAGCTAGGGTGCAGCGCTAATCTTAAAACCTACCTGATTAGAGCCCTTGCACTTTTTTTTAATCTGCACTTTAACAGTACACTATATTCTGCACTCTGGTGTTTTTCTTTTTGCACGGTCCTCCACGGCTGTACCTGGTTATGGCTCAACTGTGCTCATGTATAGTATGATTTGACAGCATAGCCTGCAATCAAACTTTTCCATTGTACAAGTGACAAGAATAAATCAGTACCAAATGCCAATACCACGCTTGATTGCAAAATATATTTCATTAGTTAGTTTGGAATGTGGAAAAAAGCCACATAGTGGCTTCAAGTGCACGTCAGCACCCTAAAGTGTCTAATTCAGCAAAACATCTCCAACTTTTTAACCACAAGGTTGCACATGGTTGGCTGCTCTGGAAGGTTAGATGGTATTGGGATCCAAGGAGAGATAGCTGACTGGATTAAAAATGGGCTTAACACAGGAGGCAAAGGATGATGCGGAAGGTTGTTTTTGGACTGGAGGTGTGTGACGAAAGGTGCACCTCAGGGTACATCCATCTATATAACTAAAAGTCTCATCTTGACCACTTCCTGTCTGCGCTGTATATTGATTTTAGAGAAAACACTACCATATATCGCTATGATTTTCGGCCATCTTACTCACAGTCCTCCCCCGCTGAGGCAGCCCCGAGCATTTTTCCGATCGATGAAAAATAAAAATGTTATGAATGTTTAAAAAATGTTGAGATCAGCTGATTGGTCCTCTTGCCTGTCAATCACCATGATGAAGGTGACGCCCCTTCCGGGAGGGGGCAGGAGTATAAAGCATAAATGGTATGAAATTGCATTTGAATTTGGTGGCCTGCACTCTGCTTGAAATTGCATTTGAATTTGGTGGCATGCACTCTGCTGGAAATGGTATGAAATTGCATTTGAATTTGGTGGCCTGCACTCTGCTTGAAATGGTATGAAATTGCATTTGAATTGGGTGGCCTTCACTCTGCTTGAAATGGTATTAAATTGTATTTGAATCCGGTGGACTGCACTCCAAAAAGCCCCCCCCCCCCCCCCCACCTCCAGGCCACCAATTGCGTTAGGGGACCAGCCCTCCCGTATGAACATGGGACCCAACGGGTCCCACTTGGTCTAGTAGATCCCTAAAAGTGACAGCACAGGTAGTTAAGGTGGTAAAGAAAACTGTTTGCACATTAGCCCTCAGAAGTATAGAATAGGGTATAGAAGAAAATTTAACATTTTTGAATCTTGTTACCTCCCCATTACTAAAAAGAGAATAACTGTACATTCCACACCTCCATTACGCTTCAATCGCAATGATAGAATCACAATTTTAATTTGGAGATTTAACAGATCTTTAACGTGGTTAAGTCATAAATGTTTGTAAAGACCTGACATGAAATGTCTTTCAATGAGATTGATTCCGACCTCCATGCTGTCTAAGTGCAGTTTTCGTGCTCTCCCTGTGTTTGTGTGGGCTATTGCATTGTTCTGGTTTCCTTTCACATCCCAACAATTACTATTGTTGAAACAAAGAACTGCAGATACTGGTTAAAAGGGCACAAAGTGTTGGAGTAACTCAGTGGGTAAGGCAGCATCCATGCAGAACATAGATGACGTTTCGGCTCGAGACCCTTCTTCAGACTCAATGCGAGTGTCAGCTACTTAAAATAACCCCTAGTGTGGGTGGCCAGTAGGACAATTTGTAGAGTGTATGGGTGGTGGGGGTGAAGTCAAATACCACAGGAAAATAATAAGGGGAATGGGATTGTCTGCCAGCCAGCATAGACTTAATGGGTCAAATAATCTCTTCTATGTTGTAATGAAGTATTGAAATATTAATCTAATTATAAAAACAGTTGTGAAACCTGGAATCACTCTCAGGGTAAGGTACTACTTACTGATATCCTGATGCATTTTCTGTTAATTGTACATAAGCTTTATAAGCAGGAACTTGTCATTTTTCCCCAATTGGGTACTAACCCTTTACGCATGACATAGCCGTAGAAGGAGTTTAGAATACATTTGTGTGCCAGCTGCAGAGACTCATACAAGATCTCCATGTTCTTACAACGTTTGATTTCTGTCGCATCTCCACACTCAATGGCAGCCAACAACTTCTTCTTCCACACCTAGAAAAGTTCAACAGAATTATGTAACGGCAGAAAATGGTAAAATTTAAAATACGATTTCCACTAATCCTATCCTTACATTTATGTGCTTCACAAGAACTTTGAAATGGGTTGTCCTATGGAAGTAAATGTGGGAAACATGATAGCTCCCGTATAAACATGGTATGAAAGATAATACCTTTCATAATGCACTTCAGTCAAAAGTGCACTAAATTGCGAGTTTGAAGTCGTGGAGAAAGGGTTTTAACTGAGAGGTGACCAATGTCAAAGTGAAATTTGCGTTAACAGTTTCTCTTTAAATCGTCTAAGAGAAACTGTTAACACAAATTAAGCATGAAGGCACATTATTCAAGAGAACACAAAGAAAATCCAGCAACATGACAAATTAAATTTAATAACTGATATAGTGCCAAAGCAATGAAAGTAAACTGGAAAAAGGTGAAATCCATTATAGATGTTCTAAAATAATACCAAACATCCATAAGAAAAGAATCCCTTTAGGACTTGTTAATCAAGGAAAAATATTGAGAACAGTACATCAACAAGAGGGGAAAGTTAAAGCAAAAATACAGATCCTTACCTTATGTGAACCCTTAAATTCATACCGCCTGTCGCGGAAAGCTCGCACTGTATCTACGTAAAATGAATTTTCACGCTGGCAAATTGTAGTTACTCGTTCTTCCGTTCTAGTGATACGAATTTTCTTGTAAGCTTTGCGGCAATAATCTGAAATATACAGACAGAGATACATCAAATATTCATAAGGCCAAAAGGAATAGGAGTAGAATTTGGCCATTCAATCATGGCTGGTCTATTTCTCGCTCCTAACCCCATTCGGCTGCCTTCTGCTCATAACCTCTGACGCTTGTACTAATCAAGAATCTATCTCTGCCTTAAAAATATCAATTGACTTGGCATCCACAGCCTTCTGTGGCAAAGAATTCCACATTCACCACCCTCTAACTAAAGAAATTTCTACTCATCTCCTTCTAAAAAGAACGTCCTTTAATTCTGAGGCTATGACCTCTAGTCCTAGACTCTCCCACTAGTGGAAACATCCTCTCCACATCCACTATATCCAGGCCTTTCTATTCTGTACGTTTCAATGTGGGTTTCCCCTCATTCTTCTAAACTCCAGCGAGTACAGGCTCAGTGCCGACAAACACTCATCATAGGTTAACCTACTCATTCCTGGGATCATTCTTATAAACCTCCTGTGGACCCTCTCCAGAGCCAGCACAACCTTCCTCAGATATGATACCCAAAATGGCTCACAATATTCCATATGCCCTTATCAGTGCCTCATAGAGCCTCAACAATACATCCCTGTGTTTGTTTGCAAGCCCTCTTGAAATAAATGCTAGCATTGAGTTTCCTTTCTTTACTACCGATTAGACTTGCATATTAACTTATTGGGAATCCTCCCAAGTCCTTTTGCACCTCCGATTTCTGGATTCTCACCTCATTTAGAAAATAGTCTCCGCTTTTACTCCTACTACCAAAAAGCACGACTCCACTTTGCTACATGATATTCCATCTGCCACTTCTCTGCCCACTCTCCCAACCTGTCAAGTCCTTCTGCAGAATCCCTGCTTTCTCTACATTACCTGCCCTTCCACCTATTTTCGTATCATCCACAAACTTTGCCACAAAGCCTTCAATCCCCTCGACCAAATCATTAATAGACAACGTGACTAACAGGTTGGGAGAGTGGGCAGAGAACCCTTGCGGAATTCCACTGGACAAGTTATAGAAATCAGTCAGAGGTTGAAAGCATTTGAGATATTGCGTTCACTACAATGAAATCACCAATTTAATTATTTTGACTGGATTACCTTTGGATGCTCTAATGTATCAGCTTACACCCCACAGCCCTGGGCCACGGTCGCGGAGCAATCTCCAATATATTTATATTCCAAACAAATGTGCAATTATGAGAAATGTTCCAAGCTGAAATACTGAAACATGGATAAATATAAACAACGAACGGAGAAATAATAAATTTTACCTGCAAGTCTCTTTTTTTCATACTTTGCCTGATCTTCACGGGACAGCTCGTGGAAAGCTTTTGGCTTCTCATTTGGGAAAGTGGACGGAAACTTTTCAGATTCAAGTTGCTGCTGAATACGATGGTACTCACTGCGTGAGGCAGGCACTGCAAATACAAAATGTGCAGATGTTTTAAATAACTTAACTAATTTCAGTTAAGATCTAACTGCAGAGCTAATGACAAGACAGATTGGTCAGAGCATATCATATTTACCCAGATTTGAGCTGCCATCTGTTCCAATTCCATCTTATTAAGTATGATGGCAATGCCACACAACATGATGGCAAGTATCCTACGTACAAAGACGAGTCTGTCTTAACAGGATCATGTGGAGGCCTCTTCTGCCTGCCTTGGGTAGACTAATGAGATTGAAGGTAGGAAGAGTCACCCCTTATGCTGGTGTTCACATTATGTGTCATGGGCCGAGGTGGCACATAGGTCCTATTGGTGCCAGCTACCCTAATTAGTCACAATGCAACAAAGTAACTCTTGATAAGACACTGAAATCACCCATTCAGTGTAGGTTACATACTCTTGTTACTTTCAGGGCACCTCCAAGTATTGTTCAACATGGAAGACCACTGATTCACCGGTTGGGTAAGGACAGTACGTGGAAGCTTTTCTTGCCCTTATTGGATCCTGTGTCATGAGAGGCTTCCATGGTTACTCTTTCTCCTGCTAATGGGACATGCAATGTACCCATGGATTGTGATGGAAATATTTGGTGTGTTGCAAGGAACAACTCTGCGAATAGGACAATCCAAATCCATATTTAAATTCACTGACCACACCACCGTTGTTGGATGAATTAGGGGTGGTGATGTGTTAGAATATAGGATGGTGATCGATCGTCTGATTGAATGGTTCCAAAACAGCAACCTGGCCTATTTAAAAATAATTTTTTGAACATTTTGTTTGTTTATTTTGTTATCTATTGAGTGCTGTTTATAAACCCGATGTGCTGCTGCAGATAAGAATTTATTTGTTCTATTTCCATGCACATGATAATTAAATACTCTTGAGCTGTGCTACCCTCATCTCTGCTATGGCAACTCCTTGTATCTGTTAAACAACGCGGTCTATACAATATGACAAAATGGAAAAGTAGTCAGATTATTGCAGGAATGAAAGGGATGGGGTGTCTACTGCTTACTCAATTCTATATATACAACTATACTCACTGAATTCTCCTCTCCAATTCCAGGTCATCTTGCGCTGGCAGTTTGCACCAGGTTTGTTGAAATCACAGGCTGCACAGGTAGCTTCATCCACCATGGCAGATGGCTGTAAACAGGATAATGGTCAGTGAGATAATTACCAATGGATACAAATTGAAATTTTACCCATCTTTAATGGATTACAGAATAATTATAACAAGCAAACCACGTCTGCTGCAAAGCTAGTACTGGACATAAATCTCTGGATAAGCAAACATTAATATTTAATCAGAAAATACCGTACAGCTTACTTAGAGCTCAAATTTAAGTTATTAGAAACCATTTGGGTTTTCCCAAAATATCAAAAATGAAGTTAGGTAATTGACGAGGTATTCATTGGTTGAAATTAGCTCCAAGTAATCACCAGCGACTGGTTAGACAAAATCAATTGTCTGGAAGGAACTGAAGATGCTGGTTTAAACCGAAGATAGAGTTACTCCAGCTTTTTCTGTCTATCTTCAATTAGTACACATCAGAAGCTCTAAAGAATGATTTGATAATTTAACTCATAGGAAGACAGAATCCTTAATTCTTCCCCTGACTGAACTAACGTCATCAATCCCAGTACCTGTAAGCGGTTGGTCAGAATGATGTTTGGATACATTGCTGCAACATCCAAGTGGTAAATGAGGGGACATTCAATCCTGTTGGGAACTTCTTTCAAACAGTTCAGTTTCTTTTTAATCTCATCGCATACCTATAGTGAACAAAACGAGCACATTTGAAATTAAGCATAAGCCATTCAGATGTGATCACAATGCAAGATATCCAATCTTCTTTCTGCTCCCAGCAGCACTGACAGTATTTAAATTGAACGTAATGATGCAAACTGTTTAAGTAAAGGATTTTCCAGTTAATTTTCACACCAGTCTGGTATACAAAAGAATCATATAACAGAATTAGAGAAAAGGGAAATCTTGAGATTACTGCTTGTGTCATGTGCAGGCAAGTATGGGAATGGGAAGATAGGACAATTGAATGCGTGGCTACAGAGCTGGCGCATGACGGTGGACATGGGGGTAAGAGCTCTGAGTCAGCATGTCCCTGCTAGTATAAAATTACAGAACCTTGGAACCAGGAAATTAAAGGTTTGATCAGAAATCAGGAGGAAAATGTGTCAGGTACTGATTAATGCTTTATTGTATATAGGGGATGTAGGAGAGAACTTAAAGGAAAAGAGATCATGGCTTGAAGGATTAAGGAGAATTTCAAAACCGTTTGTATCTTTGAAACGAGAGGGCAACTAGGAAACGTGTAGGTCACCTGTGGAATCAAAAGGGAAGTCAAATTTTGCAGCCAAGGATGAGCAGGACTCTAAATGAATATCTCATTGGGAGAAGGACAGAAGAGTTGGAGAGGGTTACATCTATATTCTGGAAAAGTGTCCGACAAGATAAAGTATGAGCGAGACATGGGCACACATTAAGGTGGCAAAATCTCCAAGGCTTGACAGTTTCCATTACAGGACACTGTGAAATAGGCGGGGAGATTGCTGAGGATCTAACAAAGAGGATAGAGCCTGGAAGTCATGGTACAGCTTTATAGAACTTTGATTTGGTTGCATTTGGAGTATTGTGTGTAGTTATGGTCAACCCCTTACAGGAAGGATGGGGAAACAGAGAAGGTTTACCAGAATGCTGTTTGGCTTAGAGGGCATTATCTACAAGGAGAAGTTGGATAGACTTGGATTGTTTTTTCTGGAACGTAGGAGGTTGCGGGGAAACCTGATAAACCTTACAAAATTATGGGAGGCTAAGGTGGGTAGTTATTCAGAACATTTTCCCAGGGTAGAAATGTCATGAGCTGGAAGGCAGAGAAGGGGTGGTTGGAAGTTTTTTGTTTTTGCAGAGACTGGTGGGTGCCTGTAACGTGCTGCCAGGGATGGTGGTGCACACGAATGCATGGCACATAGGAGGCTTTCAGCTAGACATATGGATACGCAGAGAATGAAGGGGTATGGATCAGAGATTAGTTTAACTTGGCATCACGTTCAGCATGGACATTGTGGCTGAAGGTCCTGTTCCCATGCTGTATTATTATTTTATGTTACGTTAACTCTTTGCTCAGCTGCACAGTTGGAGTACCTTCCCCAGAAGGACTGCAGCAGTTCAAGACAACAGCTCATCACCAACTTCACAAGGTCATGTTTTGGGCAATAAAGACGCCACCTTGTCGGTATTGCCTAAATCCCAGCGTGAGGGAAATGTAAATAAATGAAAGAAAGCAGTTCAATACGAGGATAAATTGTCTGATAAATTATTTCCAGGAATGTATTACCAGAATAGCTGATCGGGTTAAGCAGAAATAAAAGCTGCAATAACATAGTTTTGCCCCCAGAGATTTGATGGTTGAGGAATGTTGATCCACAAGACCAAGGAATTGGTCATCTGGCCGGTAAATCAAGAACAGGAATGTAATTTCAGAATTCAAATTATTTTAATTTTAAATAAATCCAAAGAAATTTGGACAAAGGTATTTTAGGAACATGAAACACACAATCACAAAACAAACAGAAAATACTTCAAAATGGAAGTAAAAATTTCCATGCCCAAATTTTTACTCAAATGGAAACTGAAATATTAAATTCTTCCCTGTACCCACAATAGAAACAATTCTACTCTTTACCTCTTGGAAGTTGGTGATCTGCTCCATTGGAAGTTTCTCCTCCTCCTCGATGGCATGTTGCATCGTGCACTCCACTCTCTGCAGCAGAAAGTCAAAGGCCGATGGATTCTGAAAGGCGACAGGGAAGAAAAAAATCAACGTCCCACAGCCTCAATTTCTATGACGTCTACATTAAATTCCAAAGTAGTACTGATTTCTTTATTCATAACATGTATGTAAAAATAACAGAACACTTAAGCTAACATTGAATGTTATTTGTTCAGTGTTATATCTTTGCACTAAACGTTGAACCCTTTATAGACACAAAAAGCTGGGGTAACTCAGCGGGACAGGCAGCATCTCTGGAGAGAAGGAATGGGTGATGTTTTGGGTCGAGACCCTCATGAGTTACTCCAGCTTTTTTTGACTATCTTCGATTTAAACCAGCATCTGCAGCTCCATCTTACATGTTGTACCCTTTATCCTTTATATGCGCACTGTGGAAGACCTGATTGTATTCATGTATAGTCTTTTCATTGACTGGATGGCACACAACCAAACCCTTTACACTGTACCTCAGTGGATGTGACAATAATAAAATAAGGTAAACTAAGCTAGACCAATTAATTTCCCTCCATGGGTGAGATAGCAAATATCAGTCCTTTTCAGAAACCTGGAAACAACAGAACTCCTGACTGAACCACCACCATATAGGCAAGATCCTCAGAGACGGCAGGTGGGTTGGAAAGGGCAAACGTCTTCCCTCTAATTCTGCTTAGATGCCATTCAAAATTCTGACTGCCAATCAGTAGTTGGGCCCTAAATACCACTCTCTCGTATGGCTGCTCTTCGGTTTCGTTCAGAGATTCAGCATAGAAACAGGCCCTTCGGGCTAACGAGGCCACACCAACCATCGATCACCTGTTCACACTAGTTCTATGTGATACTCCCACTTTCTCATCCACTCCCTACACACATCTTTGGGATATATGAGGAAACTAGAGAACACGGAGATAGGGATAACATGCAATCTCCACACAGTCAATGCCCAATGTCAAGATCGAAACCAGGACTCTGTCGCTGAGAGACAGCGGCCCTATCAGCTGCGCCACTAAGTGCACCTGTATAAAAATATACTGAAGCTGAAAAGTTACATATTAAAGTAACACTTCTGAATTTATTCGAATATTGGAGCTTTAAACAAGTCATAAATTTTATTTATGACTGCAACTAGTGTTTATACTCTAGTCAATGTAGTCGGAGGCCATATTTTCAAGAATGAGGCACAATAAGACCAGTTTGCCTATCCACAGCAATCCTGTTGAAGAATGTCAGAATATATTTAAATTTGCACTCTCAAGTAGGCAAGTACCTCCAAAAGCTCAAGCATCAAGAAACACGTCTCAGAAAATCCCCCAGATGTGGGAAGAGCCTCTCCCTTCAGCTTCACACAGATCCTTTTATTAGTGCTTGAGCTTGAAACCAAGCTTCTGTTTGAACTCAAACAAGCCAGAAACTTTGTCCAAGATTCCAGTGCTGCACTAAAGAGTCAATAGAACTGCTCCCACTGGGAGATAAACTCTGTGGAGTAATGCCAACTCAATGCCTTGTCAGTTGGCTAGGGGAAAAGAATGGGACAAAGCACATAGTATCAATGTGCCCTGGCACTCCTAGGATAAATAATGTCACCCAGGCAATAAGAGTATTTACTCCAAGCCCACCAACTTTACGCAGTTGGTAGAATTTAAGGATAAGAGAACCTGTTAGCAAAAATAAATTGGAACTTACTGTGACCCACTTCTACTCATCCTATTTCATGTATACCCACACCATATAATGTATATTTTACAATATCTGAAGATAAAGTGCAGAATACAACCAACAATTTACCCTACTCCTTTGAAATCTTTAGAGATATCAGATGAACCCCAAAAGTTTGGATGTGCATGTCTTGAGCAATAATAGCAGCATCAATTTTCAATACACACCATTTTAAATCGGCACGGTATGTCACTGCGAAAAACTCCCGATTCCAAAGCCTCCACGTGTCCTCCCACATATGTCTCCGAGTCAAGAACATGACCATCATTCGTCAGCTTATTAAAGACCTGTTCCTGCTTGTTTGGGAAGATGATGTTGGCGTGAAAGGCTTGGACCATAAGCAATGCTTCACAAAGTGTTCCAGACCCCTTTCTTAACACCTGAGACATAAAGAAGAACTTATTACCAAGTGAAGAAATGCATTCAATTACATGTCAAAATTAAGTTGCCCTCCCGAAAAGTCCAAACGGATTTCTTCATGAAAATAATTAAACTAAACCCCATTTTACTTTACTGCCATTACAAAACCTTGGTGCCACCTTGTGGCAGGAATTTTGCATTGAAAAACTGAGCTAAGTCAGGTCAAATTCAAGCCACATCCCTGTACCTCTGTTAACCACCACTCATCGTCACAGTTGACCTCAACTCCACTTATTCGCTTTACTCCCAGACATTAAATAAAATTACAAAGTATGTCACTTTAAACATTTCAGTTTGCTCAGTGTCCAGTTTAATTGGGGAATTTAGTGCATTTTTACTGATCTTCCCATGATAAAGTACCTCTGATCTGCTTTGTAAGCAATTAAAACAATTATGCCCTTCTCTACCTCAACACCAATGCCAGAGCATGGTTTCACTATTCCATTTCTCCATACTGCTTGATCATTTTAAATACACAAATCAGATATACATTCAACAAGCAAAAAGTTCCACCGAGAGAGGGGAAATTATGAGCCCCTCGAAGTTTTGTGGTAGCCTGGCACACTGTCAAACACCTGCAGAGAGTTAAATTTAACTTATTTATAAACAAAAAAGGAACTGAAAAAAAAACAGTAGATCACATTACCTCGATCATTCAACATTGTTTTGGTATACATATTGTGTTTCAAACTGCATCCTTGACTTGATCTAGAAAGTGTAAATAGTCCAACCCATTTTGCCCATCTTCATTCTGTTCCAGATGGACCATTGGCTGTTACATTACCACCTTCATTTTCCACTTCACCAATTGTGGAGCATCCTGCTAAGTTGTACTGAGCCAGCAGACATAGAGGACCATAGACAGAGTTGACGTGGATAAGCTTTTCCCATTGAGGGTAGGGAAGATTCAAACAAGAGGGCATGACATGAGAATTAAGGGACAGAGGTTTAGGGGTAACATGAGGGGGAACTTCTTTACTCAGAGAGTGGTGGCTGTGTGGAATGATCTTCCTGCAGAAGTGGTGGAGACAGGATCTATTTTAACATTTAAAAGTAAAGTGGATAGCTATATGGACGGGAAGGGAATGGAGGGGTATGGTCTGAGTGCAGGTAGATGGGACTAGGGGAAAATAAATGGTCGGCACGGACTGGAAGGGCCGAGAGGGCCTGTTTCCGTGCTGTAATTGTTATATGGTTATAACTCATGACAGGTTCCCAAGTTTCATGTTTCACCAAGTTTAAGTTGCCAAAATAAATATGTCATTATCTTAACCTAGGTCTCTAGCTAGCTCTTATTACAATGGTAACAACAAGCCCTTGTTCCCACTATTGAGGCTGTGGATGCCATGCCAGATATTTTAGAGAGCACCAATATTTTTCATCTCACGAGAACCAGTTGGCCATTGTCTTGTTGCTTTAATATATCTGGCCTGAGTGCCAGCACAGCCAGGCAACACCACAGTGAGAATAACGAGAATGGCAATTCGCAACATTGTTCCTTATCTAATAAAGATATAAGTTTAGTATATGATTTCATTGCAACCGATAGCTTCTTGAAGCATTGGTCCATCAATCAACACCATGAGATTGATGTTTAATTAAGTTGCATCTTCCCTTATATTTCTTTGGATTCTCCAAGTACTTTACAGGGCACAAATCATCATCTATGTGGCAATTTCCAAAGGCTACCACACTGTCACCTCAAATAACACCATTAAATAAACCTGTTGGTTGCCTTGAATCATTATTGGAATCCCATACCAAAAACTAGTGTCAGAATTCAATCACAAGAATAGTAATTACTCCTCGCATAAAAGCCCAATAACACAATACTCCTCCCACAATCTTACATATCAAGAACTAAATAAAAAGAACAGCCCTCCAGGTTTTGTGCACCTACCTCATCAGGTTCCATAGGAATGATTGTGCACAAAGCAAAAATGAAAGGATGTACGTATTTCATGTACATGTAATAAGTGGCGACAGCATCGGACACTGAGTAAGTAGCTAATGTCTGAAACAGAAAAGATAAAAGCATTGATATTCCATAAATTGTGATGATAGGCCATGTACTTTCATCCTAAATTTGTCGATTTTAAAAGGAACCATTTTAGGGTAGATAGGAGCTTCGCTATTCAACAAGAAACAGAGTAAGCTTGAATTAATATTTTTCTGGTTCACAAGATGAATGTGGCCATAGAGTAATAAAATACTACAATATGAAAACAAGCACTTCAGTCCGACTTGTCCACCCTGACCTAGATGTCCATCTCCCTTAATCCTATTTTTATGCATTTGGTCCATTCCTTTCCTATCCATGTTACCGGCCTAATGCTTTTTCAAAACTGTGACTGTGTCTGTCCCTGCCACCTTCTCTGGCAGCTTGTTCCATACACCACCACCATGTGTGTGGATAAACCTGCCCCTCTGTACCCTTTAAACTTTACCCCTCTCCCCAATCTAGTTTTAGACTTTCCCACCCTTGGAAAAAGACTGTGCCTATTGACCTTTATCTATACCCTCATAATTATCTAAACCTCTGTAAGATCACCCCTTAGCCCTCATTTGCATTCCAAGAAGAACAATTCGTCTTTCAAATCTGCAATGGTAGGGCATGGGGGCACACTTTTTGTAAATGATGGACAAAGTCATGCACAGTCTGAATGCTAAATTTGCTGATGACACAAAGATAGATCAGCAACTAAGTAATTAAGATGACATACATAGAATAATGGATACAGATAGATTAAGTTGATTAACAAAAATCTGGCAAATGGAGAATATGAGAAGTTGTCCATTTTTGGCAGGGAAAAAAAACTAAATGGTGAGAGATTATAGACCTCTGAAATACAAGCCATTGTCAATTCACTCACCAAAGCATGTGACAGAAAGCACTTTGTACCTAATATCTGAAAACCACAGGCTCTCTACCAAGGGTTGCCAGACTGTTATAGTGGTAGCACTATTGGTAGCACCAGTGGTAGTCTTTGATCAATTGAATTAAATCTCTGATTTCATCTCTTGTACTGGACTACTTCTAACTCGTCTTCCCGAACTTGTCTCTGCTCCAGCTCTGCTTCACCTAGACTACTGCACCGAAACATTATGGATTATAATCATTCCCAACCCCTTTCTGTAAGGACTAACTTATTGTTTGGAGTTCTTCTGAGTCCATCACATTTTTTCTGAAAATTCCATTGCAGAGTCCAGAGGCATTATCTTGTTTAGGATTCAGTGTATCAGTTCAATTTTTGATGCTTCCATTCTGATACTCACACATCGACACCAAGCATCTCATCTCAGAAAGTATTTTCATCACACCTTTGCTTCTCAGCATACAATTACATTTGAAACACTTTAGCTATTTTTTCCAACTGTTCGAGTTTCATCACATTTTGACACTTGCAACCACAACACAATCAACTAAAGCAAGCTTTTAAGCCCATTTTAATATATTCCTGCTGTCATTACCTGAGGCTCCTCAGTTGCCATTCGACACATTTCCTCTGGATCCAACTCCACAGGGTCATATCCCAGTTTAGCCTTGGCTGCAGCCTTCAAGTTCTGACTACCCACAGGCAGGTAGCTGTCCCGTTTCACCCATCTGAGATGAAATGAACATCCAAAATAATGACATTCAGTCCAACCCAAGTTAAGATAGAAACAGAAACCACTGCCATGTAATAACGAGCAAAGAATACAGGTAAGCTCAAGCATTTGTTCACAGCATTCACTGGAGCAGCAGCTCACATTCCATTGGTGTTCCAGCATTGGTCATTCTCAGATTTCTACACGAATTTAGTCCTAAACAAGTCCACTTTAGGAAGTCTGGTCAAGAGTTTAATTCACCTGTACAACTTGTATTTATACCAGGACCTTAACATTGCAAAACACACCGAGTATTTGTAAACAGGTATTAGGGTAAATGATCAACAACTCTCAAAGGAAGTTTTATAAAACAGTCATAGAAGTAGTAAAGAGCAGGGAATTGAAGACGTTCAACAGCATTCCTGCCAATTGCGCAGCAATTCAAATCAGAGATGATACCAGGCATGATTTAGCTCAGGTATCAAGGTATTGGAGATCCATCTTGTGGATCACAAATTTGTGAACTGTGTTTGTATCTGTTTAGAAATTACATTCAGTATCCTGCTAACGGCAGCTGGTTACGATGCCACTGGTTTATTGGTTTAGGTGCAAGTCAGATGTTCTGCCTCATGCATTGGCCAATCTTCTAAATACACAGTCTCAGAATACAAATTTTAACAATTACTTTAGCTGGGTATTAGGCTTCAGTAACTGGAATTTGTAAATAAACTGCTTGCTCTCTCAGCAATCCACATGATTTAGAATGATTGTCATTATGTTGGCTCAATTTAAGCATTATATAGTTATTTTACTAGTACTGAGTCTCAAAGGAGAATACGATTTGCTTGGCAAAGTTGCCATACTTACTGCTGTTCAACAGCTTGGTGGGTGATCACACATCCGTCTCAAAGAGTGTCATTGAATGACAACGCTAATTGTGGCTTTCCCCTCTACATTTGATAATAGCCCTTTGGACTACTTGGACACATCTCTCCACAAAACTATGTATTTTGGGGGTAGGACTGAGGTTATAAGGAGGTACCAGAATGTAGTCTGCAAACTAAATTCTATAGATACGAGTTGGCTTCCATTACCACATACCAGGTTCTCAGTAATCCTTTGATCTACAAACAAGATGTGAACTGTAATAGTTGTAGTGTTTCTTAAGTCTTTCATCGTTCTGACACATTGTCGTTTGAAGAAGTCGTTCACAACTCCATGATAGTATTTTGGGAAGTGTGTAAATGAATTAGTTCCTACAACTTGCCTCGGCTTAGATACAGAGAAAATAGGTGCAGGAATAGGCCATTCGGCACATTGAGCCAGCACCGCCATTCAATGTGATCATAGGTTGTATGTCAGCAGCCAGTATTTCTTATTTGGTTGTGCATTTCCATACTTTTGGTACACTAAGCATATTGACACATTTTTTTCCATATACAGCTGATCACGCATTCCACTCTATGTAGATGTAGCCTTCAAATTTGTCCCGGAGTAATTGTTCCTCCACCATTTTGAATGATGATTCTGGATCCAGTCAGCCAAATACAATTTTTCCATGAGAAGACATCTTGAACTGATCAATGACACCTTAGTCAGGGCTGCCAACATTGGGTGGGAGGTGAGAGTGAGAAATTGCGAGGGAGTGCAGTGACCGGGGAGGCGGAGGTTGGGGGGGGGGTTGAGTATGTACAATGTACACATACTGGCTTAAGACAGCACCTGTAGTCAGGATCAAATCTGGGTCTGTGGTGCTGCAAGGCAGCAACTGAACCGATGCACCACCGTGCCACCCCATTAATTTTTTTTTCTGTAATATTTATTATGGTGACACGTCAATAAAGATGAACACATGATTCCGATTACTGCCTTTAGTTCGATAACACACCTCTCCAGTCACTATATTTTATTGCTGGTTTTCAATCTCTTCAGTCTGAAGGTCTCGACCCGAAACATCACTTATTCTTTCTCTCCAGAAATGCTGCCTGTCCTGCTGAGTAATTCCAGCTTTTAGTATCTATCTTCAGTTTAAACCACTATCTGCAGTTCCTTCTTATACTCTTTATTAAGCGAAAAAGGTTCTATTCTCATAATATTATTCACCTCAACTAAGTCTCTTCTTCACCTCCGTTGTTGCAGAGAATACAATTCCAGTTATCAAATCTTTCTTCAAAGTGAATCAAAAATTCCAGCCCTGCCAATATGTTCATAAATCACCTCTGGATCATCTCTAGAGCAATTGCACCCTTTCTACAATGTGTCACAGTCTTACAGCATGCAAACAGGCCCTTCATCCAAACTTGTTCATGCAGATCAAGATGCCCCATCTAAACTAGTCCCATTTATCCGCATTTGGCCCAAATCCCTTTAAACCTTGTGTGTGCCAATGTGTGTGTAAGAGTATGCGTTCGCTTGTGTGTGAGAGTGTGCGTCAGTGAAGCGGCGACAACACCCGGAGTGAGCGGGTGTTGGCGATGACTGGGGAGCATTTCCCTCTCTCCCCCCCTCCCGGGAATGCGGGCCAGCTCAGGTACTCTGTGTCCAGCTGGGGTCCAGGGGAGGTGAGGGTAGGCGACCCGGGGGTCTGGGGGAGGTGAGGGGGCCTGGGGGTCGGGCATCGGAGCGGCGTCTTAGCCCAAGATTCATCCCCGCGGCTCCGGAGACGGCACCGTCGCCCCCACTCACCCAGTCCACTCCTGGCTTCGGGCCGGGGTTAAAACTCCATTCGGTGTGGACAGAGCCGCCGTAGGTGAGGGTGGGAAGTATGAGCGGTCACGGTGCCTCGCTGGGTGGGGGGGGGGGGGGGGGGGCTGTGCTGGGACCACCGCTGCGTCTCACCTATCACACCCTCTGCACGGGAATGTCAATGCGGGTGAGGCAGCATTTATAGAGCGGTGGACAGAAATGCTGGAGAAATGCTTGAGTCTGAAGAAGGGTCAAACTCAGACATAGATGTTGCCTTACCCGCTGAGTTTCTCCAACATTGTTTAGGTATGTTACAAAACTTACCTTTAGCGGTGCTGAAGTTCTGTCACTGGCCGTGTGCGCGACTTTGGCGCCTTTAAGGGGGGGGGGCTGCGGGGTTAAAATGCGTTTTTTCCCTTGCCATCCGGAGCTTTCTTTTGTCGGAGTGCGATCTATTTCTGGAGATTCGTTCCAACTATCGGTAAGTTAATTTTTTAAAATAAATAGCCCAACTATTTCAGCGCTGGAGTAAAATAAAAATTAGCTCCTAATGCCGTGCACACAGACAACGGGGACCGATTTTATGTAGGGGACAGGTAAGTGAAAGCTGTTTATTTTTACATATAAACCTGCTTTTTTAGATGACCTTAATCAACATTTAATGTTACAAAACGGTGATTTATTCCCCATATGAACCGGCAGAATTTTTCCTGCCGATGTGGGGTTTAAATTCACCGCAACCGCAACGTTCTAATCCATCGCGCTCCAGAAAATCCCACTCGCAAGCTGTTTAAAATGCCCATTAATTTACGAGCATTAAACACTAAATTCCTTCAATTTGGCCTATAAATCAATGACAATTAGATCTTAAAATCATGTTATATTGTGAATTATTGTGTGAATGTTAATTGGACACTTAGGCTTCAAATTTATTATTTATTTTTTCTTGAGAAATGGATAGATGTTTAGATTTAGTAATTGAATTTTGTAATTAGCTACAATTGGGTAACTAACTAATTATATGCTTTAATTTCAGGTCATCCAAGTAAAATTGTTTCATATTTGTTTTAGAATACTTCAATCTATAATAACTGAAATTTTCTTCCAGTTCTCTTAAGTTTTAAAGTTAAAGAAAGTTATGGGCTTTTGACTGTCCTCGATCACAACTTTTGTGTTAAGTCAATAGAAAAGCAATAGGAAACAAGTTGCTAATTTCCGAGTATGAAAATGGCCATAACTTTTTTAATACTGAAGATATGAAAGTGAATTAGGTGTCAAATTAAACTTCTGTTTATGCTTTATCTGATGGGATAAATTGCAGACTTGATTTTTTAAAATCTCAAAATTTTGTAACATTGTTGTCTACATTGTCATTTAAAAGAGTGTGCGATGGGCTTAAGCCAATTAAATTGCTCGTTCTTTACGGGGATCCCGCTGACAATAAACTAATCTCATTGGTCAATCTCATTGCATAAGGAATGGGCTACTTTATGCAACATGAAAGCATGCAAATAAGTCTTTGGGGAAAAAAATGATTTCAATAATGTTGACTGTCAAGAAAGGGAAATTCATTCAGTCTTACGAAACAACTTTAATCGTTCTTTAATTACAGTTAAAGACCCCATATCACGTACCTGTAGCAGTCCATGTGAATGCTTTGACTGGCTTTGAATTCACCCTGACTATCCTTCTGAAAGCCAATCTCTTGGTACATGTTCAATCCATGCACCGCTGCTCGTGTCTCTACAAAAGGCCTGGAAAACAGACAAAATTACAATTCTGACCTCTTTTTCTCTCCTGGTGCAAAAGAGATCAATGCATTTTGCGTTAACCAATGCTGCACCTGACATGATGTGGCAATAAAAATAGAACTGCGAGAAATAAAATAGAATACTGCACTATATCCAGCTTGGCCCCTAATAGAAGCTTAATTATCATAGTCCATTGTTACAACAAATTCTGGCTATCTCCATTATTATTAAATGAAAGGTAATTTGCTTATCAAATCATTAAAATAGTGATTGCTATGTTATTTCACAATCTTCTTTGAACCATCAATGTCTAGATGCACGAGTGTCAATATCTAAGAAGACAAAATAAGTCTAACCCTAATGCAGAGTTGCAAAAGGCCAGACATATTAAATCACTAGGCATAAGTGAAAAAAATCAATTGATCCAGAATCTAAAGTTGCATTAACAGTGACTGCATTATGATCAATAAACAAATCACTCACCAATCAAAAGAGTCACCATTATATGTCACAAATATGTTAGGTTTACTTTCTTGGACGTGATCAAACCATCTCCGAATTAAGCTTGCCTAAACCAAAATAGAAGGTAAAAGATTAGTGACAACATTTACAAAAACAAGTATTTTTATTGAGGCTTTAGCAAAGTGTAGCAAACTGAAAATGTACCTTTGACATCTGTACCTTTGAAATGAGAGGCCATTCTCAAATGGTATCACATTGTACAGCTAAACTTGCGAATAGCACCAAATCGTTCAACATACATCTTAAAAATAACAGATGAATCAATCATCGGAGAAACAAACTTCACTCACTTCATCTGGCTCGTTAAACACACAAAAGGGGCCCTCATATTCTGGCTTTGGTGTGAACTCAAAATCCTCAATATCTTCAGATACAATTTCTCTGTTTGTAATCAAATAGCCCTGAAAATAGAGAACAAACATTTACATACTTAGGTAAATTGAAATTGCACATTAATATGATGCAGCTAATAAGATTCCAACAACATGCATTTTCTGATATATAAACAATTTCAATATGAGAAATATTCTACATGTAATGAGCATAAGAATGGGATTGAGTTTATTATTATCACATGCACAGAGGTACAGTGTTAAGATTTTTTACAAAGGGAATGGCGAGAGCATTAATATAGGGAGGAAAGTGGGGAACTGAGCCCAACCAACTCAAGCTACAGCTGACAACTTTAGAGGAATGATTCGGAGATCAAAGTTGGAAAAAAAAGCTGTCCACAATAAAAGATTTGCACTATTGGAGTGACGATAAAGGAATATTAAATCATTATATTACTGGGAGGTAAACAAAAAAGTTACAGGGTTGGTGGCTGAGTGGGTCTTGGTGTGGGATAGATTATATCAGAAGATTGAATAAGTGGAGGATGGGAATTGTCCAAGATGGGGGTCAAAGAGAATGATTTCCATCTTTCCAAACCTTAACTGGACCCAAATCACAATGGAATATTCACTATGGTTCTGACTGAGATTAATCCGTCTTTTCTTCATTTTGTTATTATTCAGTATATTTTCCAAGGCACGTTGCAGAGTTGATATCAAATTTAAGGAAAATGCAACAATGTTTTCTAAAGATTCTATAAAATAATCTTCTTATTCTAAATGTTAATATTGTCAGTTATCACTTTTCGTTACAAATATAGAAACAAACCTGTCCATCAATCATGTAGGAAATCATCATGATCTGATCATTTTCAGCATCTGGAAATTTTAATGGTAGTTTTGTAGTTTCAATATCAAAAGCCAAGACAACAGGATCCTGGAAAAAAAATGTAAATTAAAAACAAATAACATCCATATAATGAACAAATTATCCAAACTAAACGACAAAGAAAAATATAAAACTTTGGATTCTATAAGTTGCAATAGTACTTTAAAAAGTCAGGACTTGGTAAAGGGGGATGAAAAGTGTCAAGTTGGTATATCCCTTTTGTATAATGTTTATAATAGAGCAACTGTCCTTTTCTTTTTTCTTCTTTCTCTTTCTTATTTTCTAGGGTCTATCTCTTAATTTCTTTCTCTAATTCCTTGTCTAAAGGGTCTTTCTTCTTTCCTTCCTTTCACTATGTCTATATTCTCAATTTCTATCCTTTCTTAATAGCTTTAAAAAATGAAGGGGTACAATAAATGTAATAATATATACTGGGCGTGCATTAACGTAATTTACTGTACTTCTAATAAATACATTTTAAAAAATAATAATAATTAAAAAATGAATCCATTTAAAATAAAAATGGATTCATTAATTTACAATTGACTAATTTTACAAAACAAATCTCTAACATGAAACAACATTGTTGCAGATCAGAAATGTACTTTACTACAAAATAATGCTGAACCTTGTTCCATTTAGACTATCATTGAGGCTTTACTGGCAATCTTGATCTGGGGATAACCACACATTTACAATTAATCTGTATCATATCAGTGAGAAGAAAAACAACGTGTTCCAAAAACCTGTCGGTGGTTTATTAAAAATAAATAATGGTTAATTGATGGTAGAATTAACTGTGAAATCAGATTAAACCATGTAGTTATCCATTACTTACTGGTCGCTCAACTAAGTCATCCCTACGGACAATTTCAGGAGGATAAATTCCACCACGGATTCGAATGTTGTACCAATGTGCCTAGAAAGAAAGAATAATGAAAATCCATAAGAAACATGAACAGAATAGGCCTTCTGGCAATCCCACCATTTCACAAGATCATGGCTGTCTTCTGCTACAAAAAGTACCAGACCACCTTAATATTCAGAAAATAAAAAATAATAGGTTTTATTAAATGCAATGAGGTTGAAACTGCAGAAAATGGACCATATTGCAGAACAACTTGAATACAATGATGTTTAAGAACGACTTGAATCCTATTGACGAACTGCAGATGCTAGAAAAATCGAAGGTAGACAAAAATGCTGGAGAAACCCAGTGGGTGAGGTGCTGCCTCACCCGTTGAGTTTCTCCAGCATTTTTGTCTACCTTTGAGTACAGTGATGATATCTTTTCATCTCTTGGTAAGCACAGCCACCTTTAATAGCCACGGCTACAATTTCAGAGAAGTTACCAGCAAAATATGTGTAACTATTCCAAATAATCTGTCTGAAGATTAAAAGATTACTGCAGCCTTAACCTTAAATGTACATTCAAGCCACGTATACTCAAGTTCCATTGATATCGCAATGGAGCTTCAGCCACAGATATTCTTTCACACAGCTCCTCGCCAATCAGCAATCAAACTGGAGGGTCAGAATAGTGGATACATAACCAGCTAACCCCTTGATTGGAAAAGGCACAAGATCCAGAAATATACCAGCAGTGGATTGGATGCAACAGAATTGGGAGCAATTATGAACCAGGTAAGGTTTCAGATTTAATTAACAGCTTTCCATTATCACAGAGAAAGACTTGACATCATTGGTCAAATGCATAACAACGATCTACATACAATCAGTGTGCTCACCACTTGAATCTTCAGATCAATGGATACTCGGACATGATAGGGTACATCGTATTCTCGAATGTCAATAATGTTTTCCATTTGATCAGAAATTTTTTTTGATGTTTCTTCCACTTCTGTCACATTACCTCCGGCCAAGGCACTACAATGAAAACACATATCTTTAAATGTATGAATAAATGCCATATGCTCCTATATAGTGCAACTAAAACTGTCAAAAACAGACTTATTTTCAACAATGTACTAATGAATTATACATAAACCAGAAAATGCATTCCTGATATGTGACCCAAGATGAGACACCAGCAATTTCTGATCTTGGTGTGCAACATTCATCCCGATTTTCTGGCCTCTTAGTAATTGGGATACGAGGGGTTTCAAATGGGCAGGTCTCTTTCAGAGGAAAAAAATCTTGAAGTTTTGGAACCTTTGGATAGACAAACACTTGTGCTTAATACTTTTCCTCTTTTAAAAGTGTTAAAATTGTGCTTCCTGCAAAACAGTGGTGACATAAGTTTAACTTCTTTATATGGGAACAAATCTATTACTGCTTCCAATTCCACCATTTCTTACAGAGTTCAACTAATTTAAGTAAATAACAAAATATTTTACATTTACACTAAAGATTAAAAAGTTTGTTTAAAAAAATGTTGACAGTTCCAAATAAAATTCAGCTCCTATTTATTTTAATATTGCTTTTCTACTGTTTCAACCTGACATTTTGTTCTTGCATAAACAAAAGTTTTGGTAAGTGGCAAATGTTGTAAAAAAAAGCAGATCTTCCAACACGTTGCTGATATTTTTCACAAATCACTTACGACGTTATAAATATTTGCAATTTATTAGAGACACTGAACCAACAGTTAATGTTGGCAATTACCATCCAGTCAATTAGCTTTTTAAAATTAATAAACTAATCCAACTAGCCAATATTTCACAAATCACCGTTTAAACATTACTCAATCAGTTCTTGGGACAAGATATTCCAGAGTCCATGGTTTGACATGCAAGAACCTTCATCGAACATCATTTCTCATTTATATAATTTGACACTAATCATCTCTCAGCATTGACTATGAAGTTCGGTCTGATATTAGGGCACCCAGAACAATCCAGAGTACTTTAACAGTTGTCTGGTCAATATTTTAAAGCACTACTCTTTCATTTTAATTCTCATTTATGATTTTCCACATTCTTCTTTTCTCATACTTTCTTTTCTTTCCCCATGCTAGTCGACATGTACACAAGCACACCAGGTTAATTTGAAAGACAATGCAACTCCTTCTCTCACCATTTAGTGTATTGGTTCCCCTCATCTAATTGGCTTGTAATATCAAAAAAAATGCCGCATTTGTCTCTCAATCTTATTCTTTTCAAGTGACCAAGTTTAAGTTTATTGTCATCTGCATGAGTACGGCGAGGCACAGGTACAATGAATAACCTTGCTTGCTGCCAGAGGCTCATACAATCAAACAATTCACAAAGAAACAAATTACACATAAACAGCAAATAACATTCTAAAAGAAAGACAACTGTACAAAGACATTAGTGCAAAAACATAAATAGATAATAATACAAGTGCAAGAGGTAGATTGTAATGTTCCGTTGTCAAAGCAGAATTAGGATTAGATTCACGGCCAGAGTCAGAATCAAACAGCATGGAGCAGGCCCAACTTGTCCATGATGCCCCAACTAAGCTACTCCCATTTGCTTACACTTGGTCCATATCCCTTGTAATCTTTCCTCTCCACGTACATATCCAAATTACTTTTAAATGTTATTATTGCATGTGCCCCAACTACGTCCTCTGGCAATTTAGAGACATGGAAGTATCAGCACTTTAAAGCTCAAGAAAATCTACTCAAGCTTTAAAATGTTTGTACATTCATATTCAAAATTAAATGAAAATATTCTAAGGTACAGAAGTTTGACAATGCAAACTTCAAATTTTAAGTGAATTTTTCCCAGCTGATATCAGGCAACCAAACTGTCCTCTCATGATCTAGAGTGCAGTCCTAACTTCCCATCTACTTCATTGGAGTTGTATGAACTATCCTTAAATCGGACTTTATCTTGCACTGAATGTTGTGCTCTTTATCTGTGCTCTGTGGACGTCTTGGGTGTAACCACGTATAGTCTTTTCTTGGCTGGATAGCACGCAAACAAATAATGAACTAAATTAAACAAAACCAGTAAACAAGAATACTTAACATGTTGAAAGTTATCCTGTCAATCCTGACTCCATTATAAACTTGCAAATATCACAAGTATTATTGTTCACAAGCTTTCTAAACAATATGAAAGTTGCAGAACATGGGAAGCCAACAACAGTAGCATTTTACTGACACAAACAAACAAAGACCATTCATTATGGAAATACCTGGACAACATAACTGTATAGGCATCATTGGATTTCTCCCTCTCTTTGTTTTTCCTCACTGATGGAGAAATTTCCTTCCGAACTTTTAGCAGATCATCAACCGTGTTAAAGGCAAGCTTAATGTAGAGTCTCTTCAAGCCAACTAGGTGGTTAGGCTGCAGAATAAATATATTTAATAATAATGTTAAACCATCCAAACATTTTTTGCGGTGATGGTGGAGAAAACAACAGAGAAAGATAGTAATCTTACCAAATCCAAGTCTTCTTTCGGAATGGTTGTTATCTTACTTAATTTGCCTTGAAATTTCTTGGACAAGAACGACGAAACCTCTCGCTCACACCCCTGTTTTATTTTTTAAAAAGTTCCAATGTTATTTCTATTGTAACTTACTCAGCTTTTTATTTGTTTTGAATAACCTTTTAAAACAATTACACATCTCACAATGAAGGTAATAATTGTTCTTAAATAATAATGATTTGGACGGCAAATATTTTGTAAACAGTTTGTCCAAAGCAGTTTATTCTCAACAGGGGCACCACGGCGGCTCAGTGGCATGGCCGTAGACTTGCTGTCTTACAGTGACAGGGACCCAGGTTCGATCCTGACTACGGGTGCTATATGTACGGTTTGTACGTTCTTGCTGTGACTGTGTGGGCTTTCGCCGGGTGCTCCAGTTTCTAGGTTAATTGGCTTGTTATAATTGTAATTTGTCCCTACAGTATGTTGGATAGTGTTTGTGTGCGGGATCGCTGGTCGGCATGAACCTGGTGGGCCGAAGGGCCTGTTTCCGCACTGTATCTCTAAACTAAACTTGCATTCTGCCAAATAGAAAACAGAATATGCATATTTAAAAGTAACCCAAGTATGTGGATAGAACAAGTGCAAATAAACTTTGTGTGAGACAGATTGGGACTATTTTCACTGTTAGTCTTTTTCTACAAACCTTTTTTGTGGCAACATAGAAGTAAGGTTGGAAAGGCAGAGCAACCTGAAAAAAAGAGACAATAAAATGAGCATGATGTAAAGATACTTTTATCAAGTCATTTCTCAACTTTGCAAGATATTTTAATGTCAATGCTGTTCTGAAATACAGAAAAAATCTCTGGTACATAACATTTCCAGAAAGTCAGTCATTGTAGCTAACTCGAGAAATCCACTGTTATTTCTGCACATTCTATCCGTAAACACGAAAAGTTCAAGCCTCAATAACATAAGTAGGTAGTAAAGACGTTGACAGACTACGAGGAACACCAACCAGGATAGAGATTGCAAAACACAAAACTTTGTTCTGAATGTCACATCTGAGACAGGTAAAATGGAAAGCACTGGAAATACGTGGCAGGTCAGGAAGCATCCACGGGTAGAAAGACAAAGTTAACAAGTCATTGAATCAAAATGTTAACTTTGTATCTCTCCATTGATGTTGCCTGATCTGCTGACTATTTCTAGCATTTTTTGTTCAGATTATTTCAGATTCTCGCTATGTGTTTTTTTTTTTTACAACAAAAAATGAAATGAATATTTTATGATGAACGAGATTTTATGATATTGGCAATTGATAAAACTTCCATCGTGCTACAGTAACAGCTGTAGGCAGTATCCCAAATCCACAACCTGCAAAAGCGCAATCTTACAAAAGCAATGAGTTCCTATGAACAATTCCACAAATTATAACTAGATATAAATTGCAACTAATGTATAATGTATAATTAGTAATGGAACTAAAGAGATCAGCCATAAATTTACTGAATGGTATAATGTATGACAGGATGACATGACTTATTTCTCCTTCCAAGCAAAATGTCATCTTAATTACTTATGGTTAGAAATGTTGAATTTTACTTCGGAGTCACGTGAGTGACCACGTGAAGAAGCCCCGCCTGGCGCTTGATCGGCATTACGTCGACGCTATCGGTAGAGGAAAGAGCTGCAGAGCGCAGCTCCACACAGCGGTAAGGAAACGGCCTGCAGGTAAGTGAAATTATTTTACTTCCAGGGTGTTTTCTAAACTCCGTAGGCTGGTGGGTAAACCAGGAGGAGTTAAATTAAAATAGAAAATGTAAAAAAAAAAAAAAAAAAAAAATCGCGGGTAAAACTTGCGTCCCGGGGTGTAGAAGAGTCGGGACAGCAGATTATTGTGGAGCCGGTTGAAATACCCGTTAGTGAGCCTTTGGTTGCTCCACAAACAGAAACTTTGAAAACCCAGTGCCTAAAAAATGTAAAAGAAAAGCTGAAAGGCCTGAGGTTTCTGATGAATTTGAAAGGTCCTGAATGGAAAGCCTTATGGCTCAGAATGGATCAAATGGAGAAAATACTCCAAACAATAATCAACCAAGGGTCTAAGAACCCAGAATATTCCCAGGCAGCCCCTGAGGGCGTTCCATATCATGAATATGGTGCCAGTTTGAATTGGGAATTGAAACTCCAGGGCCCGGGATTGGGCTACAGGAAGTTTCCTTTGAACAAGTTTCAGGAGTACCAGGGCTGTATGAGACTGACCCTGAAAGTGGTGATTGCGGTCAGAAGTACCCACCACAATACAAATATGTTGATCCAGGTATGTCTGATGTGGCACAAAGTTTGCTATACCTGGAGGAGGCGGTGAGGCCATGGAAGAAAACCTGGCGGCCAATATTAATTACATGGTCTCTCACCTGCCTCAAGAAGCTGTTATGGTTGAGACAGCATATTTGGATTAAAACACCTATTAATTGTACCTCACTAAAGGTACCTATGGTGAATCCGGCTATTTGGGCACCAATGTCATCAATGATGCGGGCGCAGGAATTACGATTCAAAGAATCCTCAAGCTAATTTCGGCTGGCATCACTGCTTTTGGAAGACAAGTGGAATGTTGTGGAATGACCAAAGTTCAGAACCATAGGTTGGCATTATTCTGCAACTCATTATTTGAGATAAATTGTATAAGGAAGATTGCCATTCGGCCTCTTTTTACGTCCAAGATTTGCAAGGTTGTGCAGATCATGCAATGTTCAAGCTCCTGGTTATTTGTTCGGAGAAAAAATCTGTCTAAACAGATTAAAGAAATTGATAAAGAGGCAAAAACTATTGGCCTCATGAAACCCTTCAATTTTGGCCAGAGAAGGGCTGGTCAAATGAGAAGGGGGTTTGATTTTGGAGCTGGAACAAGCCGAGGCAGGACTATGGTAAGGAAGAATTACCAACCAGCAGCCGAATGTACACCCATTTGTTGGGAGAAGGAGATCACTACGTCCAGTTGGAGAGGTACAAAAACTTAATCATATTAAAGACGAATTTTTGGATGAACCTCCGATTGGTGGTAGACTCCAAATGTTATAATGAATGGGACAGTATAACATCTGATCGTGTTATATTAGATACTGTTTTAGGATCTGCTATTGATTTTGTAGAAGGTATGGATCCACTGGGACAGAATAAGCCTAATCATACTTTGATGTTTCTGTTCTTGAAAACAAATTCAAATTGATAAAGAGGTTAAGAATTTGTGTAGAAAGGAGTATCGAGAAAACAGGAGAGGATCCACAACAATTTGTGTCAAATATTTCCCCAGACCAAAGAAAGATGGGGGTTGTAGAATCATTTTAGATCTCACAAAATTGAATACATTTGTCCAAGTATAACGTTTTAAAATGGACACATTCAAAACTGCAATGCAGCTGGTATCAGCAGGTATTCAGCGGGGGGGGGGGGGGGGGGGGGGGGGGGGGGGGGGGGGGGGGGGGGGGGGGGTACGGTTAACGAGACCAGTTGTGGGGGCAGATGGACTGTCCTAGAGGATTTATTGTTCCAAACATATGGTATAAATTATTTGGAGTTACTGGGAGCATTTTATGGATTAAAAGCTTATTGTTCTACTATGAAGGTTTTGTATGTCCAAATACAAATAAACAATACCACAGCTGTGGCATATATCAATCACATGGGTGGTGTAAGATCAATTTCATGTGATCATCTGGTAAACCAAATGTGGCATTGGTGTATTGGCAAAAATATTTGATTTCAGCTATTTATCTCCCAGGGAGAGACAATGTTGTGGCAGACAAAAGATCACGAATATTTAAAGTCAGTACAGAATGGATGTTAAATCCACAAAATTAAAAAAAATATATATAGTCAGTCGGTATGGAGTGCCGGACATTGATCTGTTTGCATCTAGATTAAATCACTAATTGCCCAAATACGTGTCTTGGGAGCACGATCCAGGGGCAGTAGCGGTGGATGTTTTCTCGCTACACTGGGGGAATACGTTCTTTTATGTTTTCCCCCCATTCTATCTGATTGGGCAATGTCTTAAGGAAATAGTGCAAGACGCTGCCAAAGGCATTTGTGGTGATGCCAAATTGGCCTACGCAGTCATGGTTTCCCATTGATGCTAAAAATGATGATTGAACCATGTATGACGATTCCTAGTTGCGACAATTTATTGACATAACCAGTAACAAAAGAAGTTCATCCATTGCATGATCATATGAATTTGTTAATCTGCAGGTTCTGACCAGACCATTGCAAGAGTTTGAACTGTCGGAGAGGACCATGGATGTTATAGGTGCAGCTTGGAAGAATAGCACTAAAAAACAATATATGTCGCACATAAGGAAATGGGAAGCTTTTTGTAGACAGTCAAAGATATCTTATCATACTGCAAACATTTCAAATGTATTGGAGTTCCTTGCTGGGTTACATTTTGATGAGCATCTGAGTTATAGTGCCATTAATTGTGTTCGTAGTGTTTTGTCGTCCTACTTAGGACAAATTTTCTGATCGAGATTCAGTTGGGTCTCACCCATTAGTATCTCGATTCATGAAAGGAATTTTAATAAAAATCCTCCCAAGCTCAGATTTACATAAATTTGGGATGTTAGCATTGTTCTCACTTTGCTTAAGCAATGGACTCCAATTACTTCAATGTCTTTGCAGAAGTTAACATTCAAGGTAGTAATGTATATGGCATTAGTATCAGTTCAAAGAGTACAAACTTTGCAATTGTTACAGTTAGATTGCATGCATGTGGCTGCAGATAACATTGTGTTTTATGTTTATGACCTGATCAAACAAAGCAGACCGGGGAGAACTGGAGTTAAGGTAATGTTTAAAGCATATCCTATCGATGAAACATTGTGTGTAGTTAAGCATTTAACTCAATACATTGAAGTAACCAAAAAATCTCAGAGGTCTGAGAAAGCGTTATTGATAACGCACAAAAAACCACATTCAAAAGTTCAGTTCAAACCATTTCTAGAAGGTTAAAACAGGTTTTGGATCTAGCAGGAAGAGACACTGATGTGTTTAAATCTCACTCCACTAGGGCGGCAGCTACGTCCGCGGCAAAGGTACAGGACGTACCACTCGATCAAATTTTAGAGGCCGCAGGGTGGTGTAGAGAAGAAACTTTTTCAAAGTTTACGATAAACCTGTTGTCATGGTGCCAGGACTTGGACACGCAGTACTGGGTTCTCTTTAAACGCTTGCCTTGTTTTATATTATCGATTTATGTTATCATTGATATCATTATCATTTTTTCTTTAGAAAAATTTTCCCCTACGATAGAGGGGTTATTATTAAAAAAATTGTTCTTTTTATGTTTAAAAGATTTATTACATAAATTGTAGCAATGTTTTAAAATACTATTTACTCACTACTGTATTGACTAAACAGAGTGTCGTATGGAATGAATCTACGACATAAAAAACACAGAGCTTTAAAATCTCACGTAGTCACTCACGTGACTCCAAAGTAAAATAGTAAGATTAAACGAGAATTTGCCTGTTCGAAGTTTGATCTTTATTATATGAGGAGTTGCGATGAGGGATTACGTGCCCTCCGCTCCCAACCCTCATAATATAAATTATCATCTGGTAGTTCTAGTCTATGTTGGGCCTTACTATCTTACTCCGGCTATTTGTTCTGTGTTTTTCATGCCGCTGCTTTGAGGTATGCCGATCAAGCGCCAGGCGGGGCTTCTTCACGTAATCCCTCATCGTAACTCCTCATAAAATAAAGATCAAACTTTGAACAGGTAAGTTCTCATTTAATCTTACTATTATATGATACAACAGATATTAAACAGTGGACCAAATTCATTATCAGATATAAAATAATTGAAATATAATAATTCAGCTAATACACATAGAAATTGAAAGCCTGACACAAATCTTTAAAAAAATCACATTATTGAAGGGCATGAGGGTAACCACGACAGTCTATTAAGGGTGCAATTCCACTGGAAAGGTTGCAGGCATGGAAGAGAAATTAGGAACAATATACAAAGCAACATAGGGCTTGGAATTCACTGCTGCAGTTGGCAATTGCAACACAAATCCTCATCTTATTTAGAAGTTTATGAAAATGATCCCAGGAATGAGTAGGTTAACCTGTGACAATAGTTTGTCGGTACTAGGCCTGTACTCCCTGGAGTTTAGAAGAATGAGGGGGGACTTCATTGAAACATACAGAATAGTGAAAGGCTTGGATAGAGTAGATGAGGAGAGGATGTTTCCACTAGTGGGTGAGTCTAGGACTAGAAGTCATAGCCTCAGAATTAAACATTCTTTTAGGAAGGAGCTGAGGAGAAATGTCTTTAGTCAGAGAGTGGTGAATCTGTGGAATTCTTTGCCACAGAAGGCTGTGGAGGCCAAGTCAGTGAATATTTTTAAGGCAGAGTTACATAGATTCTTGATTAGTACAGTTGTCAGAGGTTATGAGGAGAAGGCAGGAGAATGGGGTTAGGAGGGAGAGATATATCAGCCATGATTGAATGTCGGAGTAGACTTGATGGGCCGAATGGCCTAATTCCGGCACGTGCCGTCAGGGTAGGCAAGGTAGGCACTGCCTACCCTGACTAAAATTATAACATAATAATGTCTAAATACAAATAGTAAAGGCATGGGAGAATTATGCCTATGTAAGAGACCGATCTCTTAGGTAGGCATAATTCTCCGTGCCTTTCATCCGCAGCACTTGTAACACGGGAAGGTCTGTGCAGCCCACGTGCCGTCAGCGCTGCCTGAAGCCATCAATTTCAAGCGGGGCCGAAGGCAACAGAAATTCTGCCTTTACTGCACTGCGCATGCGCATCAGTCTACTGCGCATGCGCACCGCAAGTTTCTTGGCGGGGTTTTCAAATATGGGTTGTCGTGTACCAATGATGTGGTAAGTACATTTTTTGGTGATGTTTTTAAATACCGTATTTCCCAGGGTGTGGGGGGGAGAGCTCCTTTCCAAGCATTTGGGGAGTCTGGCCCGGGGTAAAGTTGCGGGAGGGCACAAATGTTATGAAGGAGGGGATTGGGATAATGCCACTCATGTCCTTAAATTCCGACAGCGCGATTGAGGTTACTCGGCTGTGGGAATTTAAGGATTTGCAGGAAGCCGCTGGAAGCGAAGTCGGCGAACGGCAGGTGACAGGTGTTCCGATGGAGAGCACTGCCAAAGGTGAGCGGGCCGGCAGAAGGCGCTGAAGTGGCTGCCAGTTCTGCTGTCGGGTCCTGGTGGCCGCTCGTAGCTCCCCGAGCTGCTTCTTTCCCCAGCTACAATGCGTGGCTTCGCGCCCGGAAAGCTGCGGTAGCGGTGAGTGAGTTACTGGCAGTATCCCTGACGCCCTCCTTCTCAACACTCGTGCCTTCCCCACAACTTTACCCCTGGCACAGACTCTCCACACGCTGTGAAAGGAACTGTTCCCCCCAATTGGTCCCTTGAACAAGTGTTCCATTCAATAAGATGACAACTGATTCAACTATTCCCTGTGCTCCCATTTTTCCCATCATTTCTCCATCTGCCATCACCCTTCACTTCCCCCCCCCCCCCCACATTCAGTAATTCAGAATAAAGGAGACTAGGAAGCCTTGGGCAAATTGAGTTGTCACTGTTTTTATTTTTTTATCGGAGAGAACAATCTGCGCATGCGCGGTTTAATTTGTTTTAAGCCAACTGAGTGCCTACCCTGAGTAATCACTCACGGCACGTGCCTGGCCTAATTATACTCCTATTCCTTATGACCTTATTTGAAAAATAGTCAGATGTGCATTTGTTAAGAAATTACGTGGAGGTTGTGGATCTGCTGATGGGACGTAATGAGGCCAGATAGCACTATTTCTTACAATAGAAAGCAATAGTCAGATGGAATGATCACCTTGTGTGTCACAAATATTCAATAAATCATTATGCACAGTTCGAAATGTCTTATGGCCTACATGTAACCAGTGGAAAAGCATTTATGTTCTATATTTTGTTACAAACCTTAAACCTGTTTCCATCCTCCTCAACAAAATAATAATCCACAACACTGATCATCCTCTTGTCTTCATCCAGGATTTCAGCCTGCAAGCCAAAATGTACACACTTAGTTTGGTAAACAAAAAGATTTTGTTTTTGACATATCCACCAGAGATTTTCCGGCATCCTTGGTTCCAGAGGCTTGCCAGATTATCCGTTTTGCTGGTCACATAATAATGATTCAACAATACACCTCTGATCCACTAATTACACCTAAGCTGTTGGCGGGGGGGGGGGGGGGGAGAGGAGGGGTTGATTTGCAATGCCCGCAAAGTTGGCCTTGCAAGTCATCTATGGGAACAGATCAGCTGGGTTCCAGAGCCCCGGCAGCATGGGTCAAATTCATCCCACCGAGCCGTGGAAGTCCCAATGAGGTTTATATCAGCCACCTTGCCCAGCCTAGTCGCCACATTTTTGGGGAGGGTTTCATGTGCGGTCTTATAATTTTGTCTGGATTAAAGGAGGTGTCGGACTATCAGTTGGCAGAAAATCAGTGGTGATCCTGTATTCATTGTAATGCACAAATCTTAATTTATCCTCTATATGACAACTAATTTTAATCTGTTATTAAATTTAAAGAAACAATACTGGCCGTACCATCTGCACGTCTACTGTCCATTGGCCCAAGGTTATGAGCTGGCATTAATTGCTACCAGAAATAACTGAATTCAAAAAGTCAACTAACTGGGTGCATGTTGATCAGCCAGCCTGTTTTCTCTCCTGGATCTTTGAGGCGTTCAAATCCAAACCGTGCATCCATCTCATCTGTCCACTGACTGCGCTCCAGGCGCTTGAGTGCAGAAAGGGAAGAGCCATCGTCACTGGGAAACAGAAGCACAAAGAAACAAGGTTATATGATCTGTTAATAACAACTCAATGGCCAACACAAAGTACATAGTTGGATTATTATGTAATCCAGGTTGGCACAGTGGCGCAGCAGTAGAGTTGTGGCTACAACCTCTGGTCCTATACTCTCCCACGAATGGAAACATCCGCTCCATATTCACTCTATCCAGGCCTTTCACTATTCGGTAAGTTTCAACAAGGTTCCCCCTCACCCTTCTAAATTTCAGCAGGTACAAGCCTAGTGATGTTAATCTCTCATCATATGTTACCCCAATCATTCCTGGGATCATTCTCGTAAACCTCCTCCGAACCCTCTCCAACGACAGCACATCCTTCCTCAGATATGGGTCCCAAAACTGCTCACAATACTGCAAATACGGTTTGAGCCATGCCTTATAAAGCCTCAGCATCACATCCCTGTTTTTATATTCTAATTCTCTCTAAATAAATGCCAGCACTGCATTTGCCTTCCTTACTACCGATTCAACTTGCAAATTAACTTTTTGGGAATCCTGCACCAGTCCCTTGGCACCTCCGATTCTGAATTCTCTCCCCATTTGGAAAGTAGTCCACACCTTTATTCCAACTTCCAAAATGCATGACTCCACACTTTGCTATGCTGTATTCCATCTACTTCTTTGCACACTCTCCCAAACTGTCCAAGTACTGCAGAGTCCCTGCTATAGTGATAACTAAATTGTAAGACACTGAAATCTACAAAGTAACATTCACATATTTTGAACATCCCAAAAGAAATGAATGAAACCAATGTAACTAGCAATATACAAACAATAGTGGCAAAACTTCATAAATTAGTGGTCGGCCTGTGGTAGTGACTATTTTTTTCAAAATCTGGGCATTACACCTTAGGAAACACGTGTAGGCACTGGAAAAAAAGAGTGGAGATTCTCTTGCACGACACCAGGGGCAAGGGCCTTTAATGCTCGGGAGAGAATTTGAGATTTTTCTTCTCGCAACAAAAGACTGTTAAAGGGAGATCTAATATAGGTGTTCAGCATTATAATTTGACACAAAAAGAAACTAGTAACATAAGATTGTTATGGACTGAAATGCATTACTCAAGAAGATAGTGGAAGCATTAAGCAAAAGCTTACAAATGGGAACTGGATCTGAATATAGAAGAGAGCTATGTGGCATGGAAATAGGCTGTTTGGCCAAACGCCCATGCTGACCAAGTTACTAGATCTTTTTGCCTGCATTTAGCCCATGTCCCTCAAAACCGTCCCTAGACATGTACTTGTCCAAATGTTTTTTAAGCTTTATAAATGGACCGGTTCCAACATTTTTCCAGGCAGCTCATTCCACATACCCATCACCCTCTGTTTGAACCCCCCCCCCCCCGCCCGCTTTAAATATTTTCTCTCAGCTTAACTCTACGCACTCCCGTTTTAGACTCCCCTACCCTGGGAAAAATACCTTGACAATTCACCTTCTTGATTTTATATACTTCTATTAAGTCACTTGTCAACCTCCTGCGCTCCAGGGTAAAAAAAAACTCTGGTGCACGCAGTCTCTCCTTATAAATCATACTCGCCCGTTAAAGGATCAACAACAAAAATCTTTCCTGCTCCCTTTCCAGCTTGATGGCACTCTTCCTATAGTTGGGTGACTCGAACTGCGCACACTACTGTAAGTGTGGTCTCACCAACATGACATCCTAACTCTTGTACTTTATTCTGACAGATGAACACAAACATGCCAAATGCTCTTTTCACCACCCTATCTATCTGCACCACTTTCAGGGGACTATGTACTTTGGACCACTAGGTCTCTGTTCCACACCACACTCCAGGTCCCTGCCATTTACTGTGTTAAGACACAAAAAGCTGGAGTGACTCAGCCGGACAGGCAGCATCTCTGGAGAGAATGAATGGGTGAAGGAATGTGGACCCAAAATGCGGTCCCGCTGAGTTGGTCTAACTTTTTGTGTCTATCTTCGGTTTAAACCAGCATCTGCAGTTCCCCCCTCCACCCAGCGGTAGTCCTGCGTGTCATCCGCAAACTTACTAACCAACTAACAACTAAGTTCGAGCCAAATAGGTGATGAACAACAGTGGACCCAGCACAGGGCGATCATTGGCGGGGGTGAGATGTCACACTGTGGGGGGATGGATCTGTGGCGAGGACGTGGGAGGAGGGTCCCGGTGCGGGGTGGAGGAGCCGGACTCTCCTCCGACCCCACGTCCTCGCTGGTCCAGCCCCCCGGCTGTGATAACCGTTTGGCGAGCGCCGGGCAACTACAGATCTCCATCCTCTCGCCACCACTGCCCCCATTGACTGCCGGCGCCCCTGCCTATTCCACCCGTGAGTGAGACGCCAACGGGCCCGAGCCGTCCGCTCCATTCTCCCCATGCCCCCACACCTGTGATGCGCCGACGAGCCAGAGCCAAAGCCGGAGCCCGAACCAAAGCCCGAGCTCGAGCCCTGCTCCGGCCGCTCCGGCCGCTCCGACCACCGCCGCCGGTTCCCGCTGTTCCGCAGAACCATCGCCACTCAGTTCGGTTCGGTTCCCGCGCTCCGCCGCCCTCGCGAGACCTCGCCAGCAACGCCGTCACATGGTTGGTCCGCCGGCGAGCGCTGCCATTGGCCGCCGGGACCCACTCCCCTCCCCCCTTCCCCCCTCCCCCCCCAGCATCGTAATTGCCCGAGTAAATGCGCAGCCAGCCGGGCCCAGCACTCCCAGTGGAAGCAAGTCTACCCTTCTGCATTAGGGTAGGCACAAAAAGCTGCAGTCACTCAGCGGGACAGGCAGCATCTCTTGAGGGAAGGAATGGGCGACCCTTCTTCAGACTGAAAGTCACGGGAAAGGGAAACGAGAGCCATAGAGTGATAGCGTGTGAAAACAGGTCCTTCGGCCCAACTTGCCCACATCTGCCAACATGTCCCTGCTACACGAGTCCCACATGCCTGCGTTTGGTCATATTCCTCCAAAGTGGTCCTATTCATGTGCCTGTCAACTGTTTCTTAAATATTGGTCTTAAATCTGTTTCTTAAATCAGGGTCTGAAGAAGGGTTTCGGCCCGAAACATTGCCTATTTCCTTCGCTCCATAGTTGCTGCTGCACCCGCTGAGTTTCTCCAGCACTGGTCTACCAATTGTTTCTTAAACGCTGGGATAGTCCCAGCCTCAATTGCCTCCTCTGGCAGCTTGTGCCATACACCATATAGACGATGATGTAGAGAGATGCAGAACAATGAATTAAAGATTTACAAAAAAAAGTAACGATGATAAAGAAAACAGGCTATTGTTTGTTGTATGAGAATGAGAAGCTGGTGCGACTTGGATGGGGGAGGGATCGAGAGAGAGGGAAAGCAGAGGTTTCTTTAAGTTGGAGAAATCAATATTAATACCACTGTGTTGTAAGCTACCCAAGCAAAATATGAGATGCTGTTCCTTCAATTTGCGTTTAGCCTCACTCTAACTCACTTCTGTATTAGAGTCAGAGCGAGGGCTCAGTCTGCCAAGCCCTCCTGGTTCCTTACCATTGACAGAGTGAGGCCACACATAAACAGGAGAAACAGCACCTCATAATCTGCTTGGGGGGGCTTAGAACCCAGCAGTATGAATGTTGATTTCTCCAATACTCTTAACTGACCTACAAACACCCCCTGCCTTTTCCCCCTCTCATCCCAGTGCCCCACCTGGATTTACACCTCAATCCCCTTTCACCAATATTCCTTCATTTGACTTTACAACTTACTCCTCTTCTATCCTTATCTCAATCTTTTCATCTTTATTCGTTCTCCAACCATCTGCCAATCAACCCCCTCCCCACCTCACCAGTTTCCACGCATCTCTCTTGTTGTGCTTCTCTCTTCTAACTTTCTCTCCCAGCCAGGACGATCAGCATGAAGAGGGGTCCTGACCCGAAATGTCACCTATCCATGTTCTTGACAGTTGCTGCCTGACCCTGTTGAGTTATTTCAGCACTTTGTTTTGTAAACCAGCATCTGCAGTTCCTTGTGTCTACATCTCTGTTGTTTTTCCATCCTCTTCTACCAGTGACATAATTACTGATGCTTTCCCAATTTCCAACCAACTTGAATCTTGAACCATTAAAGTCCATATCTATGTAAGAGTCTGGAGATACCTGTTTGGAAACAGGCCCTTCAGCCCAATTTACCCCTGCCTACCAAATTGCCTAACTACTCTCACTTGCCTGCACCTGGCTCATATACCTCCAAACGTTTCCAATCCGTGTACATCTGTCCAAGTGTATTTTAAATGTCATAAGTGCACCTGCCTCCCATATTTTCACTGGCAGCTCATGCCATATGCTCATCATATGAAAAAGTTGCCTCTCGGGTCCCTTTAAATCTTTCCCTTCTCATCTTAAAAGTTTGTCCTCCAGTTTTAGACTCTCCACACCATGGGGAAACAATTCACTTCATGAATATCCCTCATTATTTTATAAACTAAGGTCTCTAACCTCAGCCTCCTGTACTCCAGTGAGAAAAGTCTTGGCCGAAATAGCGTTCCAACACTAACCTTGTAACATAAATACTCCAGACCCTGTAACATCCTGATAAATCTTTTTTGCATCGTCCATTTTAATGACATCCATCTATCATTAAGGCATTAATCCATCTATCATTAAGTGCAAGGCAACCTGTATTCCTTCGCTCCATAGATGCTGCCTCACCCGCTGAGTTTCTCCAGCATTTTTGTCAACGTGTATTGTACATGGTATTCCAAATGTAGCATTTTCAATGTTTGGTACAGCTGTAATATGGACTCTCTTCAAGCCAAAACATTTAATATACATTTATTTATAGAAATAGATATATTTCGGTATAGTGTTAGATATGCAGTAGTCAACATTCAGCCCTCCGGTGCCATTATTTACGGTAGCGAAGTAGCGATTTTTGTGTCGGGCCGCGACGATTCGGGCGAGACCAAAGATCATAGGGCGAGACGACAGGCAGCAGAGGCACCGCTCCGAGACAATGATGTCGGGGTACCCCACACCTGAGCGAACCTTCCATCGACTCCTGCTGCAACAGTATTTACATCTGCTCAAGAGGTTCCCAATATTGACCAAGTCAGTTACCAGGTAGGCGTGTTTCAGCCGAGGCTGGAGCGCATTTCCTGGGGAAGCGCTGCCAGATGTCAACTGCGAGATTATTTTATTTCTCTTGCTTTTATCAAAATGTGCGCCCCCACGCCAGTGAATATTCACGAACTGCATGTATTTTATGAGCTGAAGAAGATGGTGAATTAATTGTCAGCAAAAATTGCTGTAATTGCTTGAATTTTCGCAACGAACCAACTTTAAAGTACCCGACTGGCCATGGATTGAATACAAAACCGAAAAATACATAAATGACGAGAGGTTTCGTCGTGCATACTTTGTAATCAAAATAAGCATTTAAAATAAATCTCCTTGAATACACAGCACCATGTACATCACTTCTGCGATGGAACTATTCCATATATTTATCTGATGAAATAATTGAATCTTTTTATGCTTACCTGGACGTCCAATTCCCTTTCAGAAGGATGTTTCCATATTCCTTTCAGGCAATGAGTTCCAAATTATATTTATCATCTCCAAAAAAAGCTTTTCCTGGTATCTTCCTTTCATTCATCGCCCAAAACTATAAAGCAGTGAAAAGGAACTGCAGATGCCGGTTTACAGAAAAAGACACCAAGTGCTGGAGTAACTGGATGTTCGCTGGCCCTGGAACCACCCACAAGAGTCATACTGCATGGAAACAGGTCTTTTGGCCCAACTCGTCCATCCTGACCAAGATGCCCATAAACATCCGTGTCTGGCCCATATCCGTCTAAACTTTCCTGTCCATGTACTATCCCAATTTCTTTTAAATATTGTTATTGCATCTGCCTCAATCACTTCCTTTGGCACTATATGTGTGTCATCACCTGTGCGAAAAAGTTGCCCCTTGGGTTCCTATTACTGGTAATTTTTCCCCCTCTAACTTTAAACTAGTTCATGATTCTCCAATACTGGGAAAACAACCATCTGCATTCAGCCTACCTATTTCATTCATGATTTGATACACCTCTGTAAGATCAACCCTCGGGAATAAAATATTAGCTTGCTCAACCTCTCCCTGCAGCTCTGGCCCTTGAGTCCTGGCTAGATCCCCACAAATCTTTTCTGTGACCTTTCCAGCTTAATGACATCTTTCCTATAGCAAGATGACAAACACTGAACACAATACTATGTGGCCTCACCAATATCTTGTGCAACTGCAACATAACTTCAAAACTTTTATACTTGATGCCTGAACTGATGAAGGCCAGAGAGCAAAAAGCCTTCTTCACCACATTGTCTACCTGTGATGCCACTTTCAGTCTATTTTTATGCTGCTCACTTTTATCACATTTTCAGGTTTTATGGCATCTGAAAATCTGAACATTTTACTCTTCTTACATCATTTCTATACCTCAGATGATGGCACTAAATAGAAGCACATCTTGGGGGTGGGATATCGCAACCTTCACGTGGTCCGCCCTGTTTCGACGAATGCAACCTGGCGTGCACAATCAAGTAAGATCAAATAGAACAAGTTGACCTACAACTTTAGGCTGTGCACGCCATATGCAAGAAGAAGAAGAAGAAGAAGAAGAAGAAGCACATCTTCGTATTGTAGAGTTGTGGTGTCTTTCTTAGTGATAAGCTCCTGGAGGGAGAACACCTCCAAGTTATATTTTCCATTTGGTGTTAAAATAGAAAATACATGTTAATCAAGTTTAGCTTTCCTGATTGACAAACCCATGAAAATCTCATAATATTGTCGGCAGAATATATGATGATTGAAGGGGATTGAAATAGAATGCAAAATGTTGTTGATTTTTCTGCATTACAAGATGAAGAGTGGAAGAAACAGATTATCTGGTGCAGGAATTAAAATATATCCTTTCTGTAGGATTCTCAACTTGTTAAAAAAATGTACTGTTAAAAAGCCAAATGAGTGACCAAAATTAAATATCTTTACACTTTGTACATCCAAAACATGTTTTTGAAATGGATAGTTACAGATTGTATATAATGAATCAAGTTTTTCCATTTTATTTTAATTTTACATCTTATTTTAAAGACAACTCGGAAGAGCTGCAAGTTAGATTGCTAATGTATTTACATTATATTTATGGTATTGTTAACCATACCCAATACCTCTTTAAAGAACTTTTACCAATATTAAAAAAAATACAATTGGGATACTTTTTAACTGAAACATGTATATTTTTATGAAACCGTGCTTGATCCTAAAGCAGATAGCATTATGAGTTTCACTGAAACCAATGATTTATTAACTTAAATGTTCAGAGCATATAACTAAAGTTAATAATTTACCACAAAGTCATGGACAAAGTACTCATGGTTATAGACTGCAGAAGTCCAATAAGCGAGTTCGGTATTCCGATGGGATTTGTCAAAGGTCACTCACTATAAAGAAAAAGAAAACGAAGCGCTGGCTGCATAAACTGCATGTAAATTATTTTCTTTATTCATGATTTATGTGTAAAAATATATTTAATCTGAGGAACAGGGGTGCCAGGTAGCGGGAGAGCGGGTGTAATAGCGAGAGAGAGGGGGCAGATGCCAGTGGTAGACAGGGGAGAGCGCGCACAGACGCTGCGGGACCGCCCCTTCCCCCGCTCCCGGGTTTCCTGTCCCCGCCCGGAGACGTCCGGGGCGACCCTGGAGTGGTGGCCCACAGGCCCGCAACCAACGGGGGGGGGGGGGGGGAAGGCGCCTGCTCCAGCCCGGCTCCTACTCCCGAGGAACCCATTATTTTCTCCGGGGATGTTGCCCGTCCAGCCGAGCCGCCGCACCTCCCCGTTCCACCCAGTGGCCACCAGCCGACCCTCCCGGCGCCGGTGGGGGCCGAGCGCTGGCCGTAGGCGGGGGTGCGTGCGGGGTGCTGCGGTGGCTCAGCTGGATGGGCAGCATCCCCGGAGAAAAGGAATGGATGAAGTTTCGGGTCCGCAGCACTCACTGAAACGAAGGTCTGATAACCAAAGATAACACACAGCAGATCCGTATCCTCTAATGTTTATCTCTAGTGACATATGACCTGGGCATGCGCAGTCGGAATACCAAACTTGCTTATTACACTGAAGACATTTATGACAACTGAGTTCAAACGTTACACTTGTAGCACTGGTCATGGACATGCAGCCGAATAATAATGAGCAATGCTTGGACATGGTTTCTGTTTTATTTATGTAAACTGTGAGGAAAAGAGCACTTTCCATATTTTCCCCTGATATCAAACACTTTCAGAAGGATGTTGATTGAGTTCTTTGCACGACTGGTAGGTGAATCAACGTAATCCAACGTGAACCCAAGGAAAATAAATTACTTTTTATGAGGAATAGTTAGAAACTATTTCTAGGGAGACATTTTGCTGTCCAAATAGAGAAATTACAGAAAACTATGGACATATACAAAATGTCCTGGAATTAATCAGTGCTGGGCTTTAAAGGTATGCAGCAAAGATCTGTCAATAAATGCAGTGGTTAATGGGACCAAAATGTGAGCTTTTTGCAAAGGGCTTGTAGTTCCATGCATAGGAAAATATAAGGTGATTATTTATGGAGTTTAACATGATCCTGTACCTTCCACTCCAAATTCCATACAATATTAACCTGGAAATATATTGCTACTTCGTCGTCATTGTCTGGTATTACTATGGGAATAACTTTACACGGATTGCAATGGTTCATGAAGGTGGTCCAATATCAATTAATTGATGGAATTAAGGACTGATCAATGAATGTACTCTTTACCAGTGATGCACACATACTATAAATGAATAAATAAGTTTTATAGGGTAAATCGAGAAATATATATAAGGGTTATATATATATATATAATATTATGGGTTAAGGAACCAAGGCGAGAAGCTGCAGTTAAGATACAGATCATCCATGTTCTGACTGAATGGTGGAATTGTATCAAGGAGCTGAAAGACCTATGTCCATTCCCATACAATAGTAAAATGAGAGCTACTGCCTCGTGAATATTTCAACACAACTTGCATCGTCATTTTTCACTAGGTGGAGGAAAATAAAGAATGAAAAGTAAGATTTTGCCTTCACTCTTGTATCCCCCAGCTGCCTTCCAGTAAAGGACTCCAAATGAGAGAGGGAGAGTGGACTTCAAAATGCTCAAATGTGTTTGTTTTTTCTCCTTCTCTCCAGTGGCATTCTGTCAGGACTTGGAAATGTTTTGTCTCAAGTGTTGGAGCAGCGTAGTAAGGGTCAAAGTATATTGAAGAATCTGAACTTTGGAGGTCCGACCAGATTTGGAGTATTTGGGTAAGAAAGCTCCAGACTTTTTTTCACCATTTATCAATTCTACGTTTAAGTTTGTGTTTTATCTGACATATAGTAAACCTTATTGCAATTATCGTTTGGTCACTATGCTACCACATATGCAGAATTCCATGTATAATAGTGTTGTCTTGAGTGGCTAGGGTTAAGGGTAATCCTGGGGACTGACTCTAGGTTGTGACATTACAGTAATAAACATTCTTGTATTTGCCCATTATATCCATATGTCTTTTAAATGTTAGTATAGTACTTGCCACAACTACCTCCTGTGGCAGCTAGTTCAATATACCCACCATCCTTTGAGTGAAAAAGTTCTTTCATATAACAGTGTGACCAAAACTGAACACAATACTCCAAATGTGGCCTCATTAGCACTTTGTATAGCTGTAACCTAACATCCCAACTACTCTACTCAAAACCCTGACTGATGAAGCCTAATAAGCCAAAAACCTTCAAGACCATCTTATGTACAGTGCCCTCGATAATGTTTGGGACAAAGACCCATAATTTATTTATTTGCCTCTGAACTCCACAATTTGAGATTTGTAATATAAAAGGGCACATTGTCAGATTTTAATAATAGCCATTTTTTATACATTTTGGTTTCACCATGTAGAAATTCTGGCAGTGTTTATACATAGTCCCCCCATTTCAGGGCACCATAATGTTTGGGACACAACAATGTCATATAAATGAAAGTAGTCATGTTTAGTATTTTGTTGCAAATCCTTTGCTTGCAATGACTGCTTGAAGTCTGCGACTCATGGACATCACCAGTTGCTGGATGTCTTCTCTGGTGATGCTCTGCCAGGCCTGTATTGCAGACATCTTTAGGTTATGCTTGTTTTGCAGCCATCTTTAGCTTATGCTTCTCTTCAGCATATAAAAGTCAAGCTCAATTGGGTTCAGATCGGGTGATTGACTTGGCCACTCAAGAATTCGCCATTTTTTAGCTATGAAAATCTCCTTTGTTGCTTTAACAGTATGTTTGGGGTAATTGTCTTGCTGTAGAATTCTTGTTTCTCAGTCTCATAATGGCTTCTTTGACTTTTATTGGCACAACTTTGGTCCTCATGGTGATAAACAGCAATAAAAATTTCCAAAGGTGATGGAAAGACTGGAGGAAAGACCAGGTGCTGAGAGCTCTCTTTTTCCTGCATTAAGGAGGCAATTAAACACACTGAGGAATTACAAATGCCTGTGAAGCCATGTGTCCCAAACATTATGGTGCCCTGAAATGGGGAGACTACTATAAACACTGATGTAATTTCTACATGGTGAAACCAAAATGTATAAAAATGGCCTTTATTAAAATCTGACAATTTGCACTTTAACCACATGTGATTCTTTTCTATTACAAATCTCAAATTGTGGCGTACAGTGGCAAATAAATAAATGATGGGTCTTTGTCCCAAACATTATGGAGGTCACTGTACTTTATCTTATATTGCAGTTATTGGAGACATGCCAAATTTATTTTGTCTTCTGATGAGGTTGTATGCTCTCCTAGCCATAACTCTCTCAATCGCACAAGATTAAACTAGTTTAGCGAATTGAACATCCTTTACTGAGCAGCCATACAATGGTGCTGAATGGTGTTGATACCCAAACCACTTCTTTAAACTATGATACATATTGATGATCCACCTTCCCTTGGAACCAACCAACATCCTTTTATTTTGATCAGCAAAAAATAATTATATAAATCTGGGTCCCTGCCTTGATGTGGGATATACAGACTTATTTCCTTTGCTTCTTACAGCAGAAATGCATAAAAGCTACTTAAGGTGTCAAAGGTCAAATTTCAAATAATTCAAAGGAGTATTCTCCAATTATAGGAGTTGCTTCAAATCCAGTAGATAGACACAAAAAGCAGGAGTAACTCTGCGGTTCAGACAGCATCTCTGGAAAAAAGGAATAGGTGATGTCTGAAAAAGGGTCTCAACCCAAAACGTCACCTATTTCTCCAGGGAAGCTGTGTGACCTGCTGAGTTACTCCAGCTTTTTTGTGTCTATGGTTTAAACCAGCATCTGCAGTTTCTTCCTGATCCAGCATGGTCCATTTAGCATTTTGCCAGAGAGCAGAAATATTGTGTTGTCATTCTTCTTAAGTAATCCTGCTACAGAATTAAGTCTAGGGAGAGATATTTGATATATATTATCGGTGTTATTAAGAGACACTGTAATATGATTACATAATGTAACTGCATACCATAGAACACTGAAGGAGTCAGAACTGCACTTTTTTTGAAAGATAGACACAAAATGCTGGAGTGACTCAGCAGGTCAGGCAGAATCTCTGGAGGAAACAGATTGATGATATTTTGGATTGGGACCCTTCTTTAGACTGATGTAGTAGGGATAGTGGGAAAAAAAATATTGGAAGTGTAGAAAAACAGGACAAATCAGAGCAACAAGTGACCTCAGGCAGGGAGGTACCCTGGTAGGCTGACTGTTGGCTAGAGACGGGTGTGGGCCCAACATGGATACATAGTTGTGAATTGTGGAACTGGTTAACTGACTTTTAGGGGGGAAAGGAGGAGGGGAGTAACATATTTGTAGACGTTACATAAAATTGGGGAATTCAACGTTCATACTGTTGGGCTATAGGCGACCACAGTAAAATATGAGGTGCTGTTCCCTCTAATTTGTATGCTGCCTCACTCTGGTAATCGAGGGGACCCAGGATAAAAAAGCAGAATGGGAAGGGGAGTTAAAGTGGTTAGCAACAAGGAGATCAATTGGGCCTTGGCGGACCAAGCGCAACTGTTCAGCGAAACGGTTGCTGTATCTTCGCTTGGTCTCATTGATGTACAGGAGCCACATTGGGAACTCTGGGTACAGCAGATGAGGTTACAGAACGTGCACGTGAATCTCTGTCTCAACTGGAAGCACTGCTGGGGTCCCTGGATGGAAGTGAGGGAGGAGGTATAAGAGCAAGTGTTACATCTCCTGTGGTTGCAGGAAATAATACCTAGAGAGGGGTTATTCTGAGTGGGAAGGGATGTGAACTAAGGAGTTGCTAAGAGCAGTCTCCACAGAAGGCGGAAAGGGATGGAGAAGGCAAGATGTGACTAATGGTGAAATCACAATAATACTTTATTAGCCAAGTATGTTTTGCAACATATGAGGAATTTCATTTGCCAAGTCAGTCTTGCAAATAAAAAGCAACAAAACACACAAAATGCATTTTAACATAAACATCCACCACAGTGACTCCTCCATATTACTCACTGTGATGGAAGGCAAAAAATAGTTCAGATCTCTTCTCTTCTTTGCGCTCCCACGGTCGGGGGCCTCGAGCCCTCCGTTGACGGGACAATCTTGACTGCCGTAGCCGGCGGCGTTTAGGCCCTCCGCATCGGAGCGATCAAGCTTCCGCATCAGCGGGATGTCAGCTCCCATGTGCCGGGTGATTGGACCCCGCGTTGGGGCTGGTCGAGCCTCTGTGTCGTTGGAGCTTCCCGACCCGGCCTCTCCCGGAACTGCGGGCTCTTGATGGTAAGTCCGTGGGCCGTGGTTGGAGCGATCCAAGACAAGGGATTGGCTCCGATGATAAGTCCATGCCCCGCGGTGGGGCTCAAGTCAGTCTGAGTAAGCCTGCAGCCCCATTGATGGTAGGCCGCAGAGCGACCGGAGATGCGACCCGGAAAACATTTGCATCTCCGGCAAGCTAAGAGATTGAAAAACAACGTTTCCCCCTCCCCCCTCCCCCCTCCCCCCACTTAAATCAAACCGGAGAACATTTACACAGACTTTTAACACACACTAAAAATGTGAAAAAGATGAAAAAACAGACAGACTATTGGCGGGGCTGCCAATCGTGCGGCTACCCTATGGTATCATGTTGGAGTTAACAGAAATGTCGGAGGATGGTGTGTTGGATGCGGAAACACCCTTTCCCATTCCCACACTGACTTTTCTTCCCTGAGTCGCCACTGCCAGAGGGAGGCTGCATTAACATTGGGGGAACAGCACCTCATATTTTGTTTGGGTAGCTTACAACCCAATGGTATGAAGGTGGAATTCTCCAAATTGAGGTAACTTCAAAAGATACGTTCCCCTCCTGCCCCCCCCCCTCCTCTCCCCCCCCTCCTCTCCCCCCCCTTCCTCTCCCCCCCCTTCCTCTCCCCCCCCCCCCCCCTCCCTCTCCACTAAAGGTTGGTTAATTAATTTCATAGTTTGGAACTATGTATTCCTCTCGGTCTCTCATCTGTCTCCAGCCATCTGTCAGACTATCGGTAAATGTCCTTGCCTGAAACCCCTGTCTCACGGTGCGAGTTGTCCCACGAGGTACCCCGAGTTTTCACTCGTGGTAATCCCGTACAATCAACGTAGCGGAAACGTCGGAATTCGCGCGAGCAACTTAGCGACTCGTGGTGCTAACGGTAGGTACCCGTGAAACTTGTGAACTCGTGAAAAAAATCAAACATGTTTGATATTTTCCACGAGTCAAATGTAATGTTCAAGTTAAAAATTGAAACATTTAAACTCGTTGTCATAATGTAGTGGCCCGTGCGTTTACCTTATTGATTCGTGAGTCTACCGTGGCACCGTCAATGGAAACTTTTCATTCCCCAGGTGGGAATGGAGTTACCCGAGGCCAGACTCCAATAGTAGCAGCATTGAAAGTGACAGCAGAAGGCGGGAGCAGGAACCTTCATTTGAATTTACACTGAGGTTAAATGGATTGTCATCCATGATCATAAAAAGTCGCATATTGGATGTAGTGGGTTTATTTACGGGTGACTGTGGCTACCGATGACTGTGACTGTGATCCAGGAGGAGGGGGGGGGGGGCACACTATTCACTTTCCCACAAGCATTTACCAAGATTGTCTAATATTTTGTTGACCTCATGTACATGCTTTCAATATTCACTTTACACCACGTATTGTGACTTTGTCAAGACCCTTCTGGAAGTCCGTATTCAGGTTGTTAATGTTTGCCCTCAGCATTCATTGCTTTCAGAAAGATGCTTGCTACCGACAAACTCACCACGACAATGCACAACTACCCGATACAAACAACATTAGGTTTAGATTTATTACTTTCATGTGTAAAGTTATGTTTTGCATGCTATCCAGTCAAATCAGATAATACTATACATAAATAGAAATAAACTAAATTCAAGTACATAGATCGGGACAGAAACAAAATGCAGATCTTGTCGTTCTCAATATTTTAGCGCTGAATTCCAGAGACAAAGACCAATGGCCACAATGGGGTAGAGGAGAATCGAACGGTCCCCCAACTTATGGAAGGACCATTCAAAAGCCTGATAACAGAGGGAAAGAATGCATTCCTGATTCTACTGATGCGCGCTTTTAAGCTTCTGTTTCTTCTTCCGATGGGAGCGGGGAGAGGAAGGAATGGCCCTGGTAGGAAAGGTCTTTAGTTCAGATGGCTGCTTTCCCGAAGCAGCATGAAATCGACTTGCAGTCAATGGTGGGGAGTTTGATCTGTATGATGAGACGCAGAGATGTAGAGTTGGGGAAGTACCACTAGTTCCCCACACATACAGCGTCTGCTCCTGTCCCTCTGCCCCTGTTCTGCCTGTGCTTCCTACACACCCTGGCTCTTCTGTACTGTTTTGTTTTCATTATTGCTTCATACTGCACAGAAACGGGCCCTTCAGGTTGGGAACTACAGTTAGTTTGGAAATTAGCAAGCAGACAAAAATGCTTCCATGTAGCCTTCCAGCAGTGACGAGGCACCATGATCTCATGATCAACCCAATCACCGGAGCCCAACTATGGGTTTAACTACCATAGAAATTGACAAACAATCGCCTCCTTTGATATTTGAACAACGAAACTCTATTAAACAATGTAACACACAACCTTTGTATTTTAGCTTGCAGTAACATAAATAAACTTAGTTATTCAAAACACCACAGGAAAATAACTTGATTACTGCAAGGGTGAAACACCTTTTCCCCATTGCTATGATTTTCTATTAAAAAAAACTACGTTACTTCGCAAAGCAACAATCATGTTACAGCAGAATTACTGTCCTTGTTGAATGTGAGTGTCTCTGTCTCCATCTTCTCTTCAAGCCTTTAACCTATTCCTGTTGGGACCCAATACCCGTGCTCGTTCTTTCAGGCTGGGTTCGGCTTCCCAAACACTTTTCCACTCGCTGTGTGCGGCTCCCACGCTCCCGTCAAACTCACCTGCTTCTGATTCCCGCACTCCCTCCTTGATTTGGTTCCCGCACTTCCTAACCACCCCATCTAGCTGTGCTAAGTAGAAACATATAACTGCAGATGCTGGTTTATACCAAAGATAGACACAAAGTGCCCGAGTAACTCCATAGATCAGGCAGTATTTCTGGAGAAATGTTTTGGATCCGGACCCGTCTAACGAAACGACACCCACCCTTTTTCTCCACAGATGCTGCCTGACCCACGGAGTTACTCCGGCACGTTGTGTCTATCTTTTATCCAGTTGTGATGTTGCCTTCAAGTAATTTGTTTTCACTTGTACAACAACGTTCCTTGTTGATACGATATTCCCAATGTTGCTACCACTCTTTGCACATGTCCGAATTTTTCAGCGCTCCTAAAGTGCAACACCTCAGACCTATCATCATTATATTTCACTTGCCCCTCCAAATATAACAAACCTTCGCCAGCTGGTCTTCTAACTACGTGATGTGCGTTTCTAACAAATCATAAGTATAACTGCTCTGGCACTGGAGGGTGCGCATTTTCCCTTTTATAGGTTATATAAATAGATGCAGCCGCGCTGAATTCTATCTTTAACTCAAAGCCGCAGGATGGAGATGTTTTCTTTAACATTGTTGCTTTATTAAAACATACCTTCATTCACGGTTGGCTCAAGTGTAACGGGAGGGTAACTTGGTAACTCTGGAGACAAACTCGGAACATCGCAGATTACCATACCCGTGGGAACTCGCCTCAAACACTTGCACATCAACTTGGAATATCGTACACAACCACGAGTCTGTCACTCTGGGTCACTCGTGTGTCAACTCGCACCGTGAGACAGGGCCTTTAGTTCTTCTGATACCAGCCCCGATTTGTCCTGCTTTTTTCACTTCCAGTTCTTTCTCCCATTCTCCCTACAAATTAATTCCGAAGAAGGGTCCTGAGCCGAAATGTCACCTATCCATTTTCTCCAGAGATGCTGCCTGACCTGTTGAGTTACTCCTGCACTTTGTGCCTAGCTTTGGTATAAATCAGCATCTGCAGTTCCGTTTTATTACATTTTGTCTGTAGTTTTTGTTTTCAGTATGTGATCACCATTTTCTTTAGTAAATACTTGTTTTCATTACACAATATTTTCCTGTAAAATTTTGCTTCCCATCTGTTAGTCCCCACAGATTCATATTTTCTGTGCTCTACTGTCCAATGTGTGCACTTTAAGGCTAGTCCTGCCAGTACATTCGGGATCACCCATAGGAATTGCATAACAGACATGCTTTTGAACTGAGCTTTAGATTTCAAAAGCTATTCATCAACATAGTTGTTTTCACGTCTGCAGCATTACCCATTTGTATCTCAGCTCATCACCACAGGATAGTGCGTAGCTTCTAGAGCTCTTGGGGCTAGCAGAATCAAGGGATATTGGGTTACTGATTGGCACGGGTTACTGATTGTGGATGATCAGCCATGATCACAATGCATGACAGTGCTGGCTCGAAGAGCCAAATGGCCGCCTCCTGCACCTCTTTTCTATGTTTCTATGTTTCTCTGGTGCTTATTTGGAAACTGTTAAATTCTATCTTGTTTGGTCATTGCTTTAGTTATTTGTTGTGAAGATACTTGAACCATTAATTATCTCTGCATCTCCTTGCCACAGGTGGACGACTTCCTGTCATAAACATTGTGTAGACTTTTATTGTTAAAGACGAATAAGAAAGGATATAAATATTTCTGGTTACTTTACTTCAAAAAAGTGTTTGTCCATTTCATTTTGTGTTTCAGATTGGTCTTCACGGGCCCTCTAAGTCATTACTTCTATCTTTATCTCGATAAATTGATTCCGTCCAATGTTCCCTACTCCCAAATAAAGAGACTGCTGCTGGACCGACTGATGTTTGCCCCAGCATTCCTTGCTCTTTTTTTCACAGTGATTACTCTACTTGAGGTGGGTCCTACTAATTGTTATGATGCCAGATAGATATTATGGGATACATCCAGCGAATTTTCCTCCACTACCTGCTTTTGGAACAAACGCAAAGCAAAAGAGAGGAAGGAAGATGTGAAACAGGTTTGAGGAGTGCAGATTGTAAAGCCAGAGGGAGGGAATTGCTAGATGGGGTGAGTGGAGGGGAGAAATGTGGGAGTTAGGTTTGGCACAGGGATTGGAAGTGAAAGATGGGGGGTGGGGGTTGAGGGAGAAAATAGGGGGTGTATTGAGAGTTTACCTAAAATTGGAGAATTCAGTGTTCATACCCATTAGGTTGCAAGCTACCCAAGAAGAATACCTCATTTAAAGAATACCTTGCTACACTGAAGAAGGGTCTTGACCTGAAACATCATTAATCCATGTTCTCCAGGGACACTGCCCAACCTGTTGAGTTATTCTGCCACTTTGTGTCCTTTTGTGTATTAATCAGCATCTGCAATTCTTTGTTTATAGATATTGTGGGGTAGTTGTCATTCTTGACAAGCAAATGTTGAAAAAGGATAGTTAGCTGACAAAATCTTTATGGTATGGAGGTATAAGATATCACATAGTGAAGCTGTAGACACTCTGTTAAAAATAACAATTACTCAGACTTTAAGAAGGAGCACGTCTTTTTTCATTGAAAACCAAACAGTAAATCCTAAATTTAACAATGTAACAAATTAATAATGCACACCAATTCATTCATCATCCTGCCAAGTCCAGTTATAATGCTCACAGAGGCGGCAGGAACAATTTTTTCATATATATTTTCAATTTCCTTAACAGTGATCCATGTAACGAAGCAATAGTTAAATGAATTTAAACATTTAAAAGCATATTTTAAAGCACTAAGATTATCAGAAAGTATTTAGAATGTGTTCAAGATAGTTCTCGAATGGCAATTAGTCATAATCATACAGCACAGTAGCAGGTTTATAGGCCCAACTCGTCCATGCCATCCAAGATGCTTCATCTACACTGGTCCCACCTGTTTGGCCCAACTATCTACATACTATTAAAAGGCTTGTGTGTGTGTGCGCGTGTGTGTGTGTGTGTGTGTTCGTATCCATGCCACACAGTAGAGCAAAATGTTTTCCACAACACTCAGCTTTTTCTCGTTCTCGCCCTTGTCAAGTTTCCTTCAGATTTGCTTATATCTCACGTTATTGATATTTAAAGGTTTAAAAAAACAAGCTTTAACAATATTTTTACTGTTAAATACTTGCAGCCCTATCTTACAAGAAACTTCCATACAAAGTTGCAATCCAGGAACACTCTGCTTCCACCTGAATGGAATCTCACAGCCCCGACATTTGCAACAATGTTGCCATCATAGAACACTTATTCCTGCTCCTGCCAGCACAGGAGAGGGAAGGGCCAGGGGAAGTGCAATTGGATTTTTTTTTAAGTCCAGTGCTGGGGGAGGCAGCGGAGTGGTGGAATCTTATGTTGGGGAACGGGTTGCATTGGGGGACAGGCTTCCCGTGGGGGCTATGGGTGAGTGGTGAAATATTGCATTGGGGGAACGGGTTACGTTGGGGGAACGGGTGAGTGGTGGATTATTGCGTTGGGGGAATGGGGCCCAATGGATCCCACTTGGTCTAGTATCCCTCTAAACCTTTCTTATACACTTTACCTGTCCAAATGTCTTTTAAATGTTGTTATAGTACCTGCCTCAACTATCTTCTCTGGCAGCCCGTACTACAAGATCCTCCCCTCTCTCGCACTCCCCAGGACCCTGGCATTCACTTTGAAGGTGCTGCCCTTGTTTAATTCAGTGGGTTAGCATCTGTGCATGGAAATGGACAGATGATGTTCTGGGTCAGGATCTTTTTGCTACCAAACCTGCTGAGTTCATACTGTTTGTCTTTTTACTCAAGATTCCAGCATCTGCAGTCTTTTGTATCGATATTTAATTATTTTTTAATGCATTATTGTGTAGTTGACAGCACTGCGATCTTCAGATTATGAATTCAAATCCTGTATAATAGTGCAGTGAAGGTTGGCACATTGATACTACATTGCTGAGGGTAGCGTTAAAGCTTTTGTCTGGTTGTTTCATTGATTTGCGTGGTTATGAAAGATTCCATGGAACTACATGTAAATAAAAATAGGAGTTTTGCAGGTGTTCTCCCCAAAATTCTCTAATCAATTTTACTTGTTTAGCGTATCGATGATACTACCTTGCCTGTGAATGAGCAAAAGTCACTGGAATAGTAATTATTATTATTTTAGGATGCTGTGTGGTGGTTTACTTTGCTATATATCATTTGGCTAGAATGAGCCGAATAAATTAACTAATGTGATCAAAAATATGTCTGAAATAGGGAAAGAACTTGAAGGCATTAAAGGAGAAGATGCAGACTGGATACTGGATAGCTCTGAAAATGAATTGGAAAGTTTGGACCATCTTTCAGTACATTAACCTTAATTATGTGCCTGTTCAGGTAAAGTAAATTTGCTGACTGGTATGATGTCTGAATGTTTTGCCTGGACCATTGAGCACTGTCAATATGTCGGAGCAACCATTTTCAAGATACATTTGTATAATCCCATAAACTTTCAGAATCATTAAGCATTGTTGTTGGTAAGAATGGTAATCCATCAGCAACTCCATATTCAACTCAACTGTCTTAAATCCCACAAGTCAGTTACAGTGCTTGCATATTTTGGATGACTCGAAAGCATAGTCTTGAAAGTTAAAGAAAGCAGAAGTAGCTTCTTTGCACTCTTGTAACAATCTTTGCATTTGGTTTCCATAGAGCTTGGTACACAGTCTTTAGGTGTCTGTATTATATGTTAACTCAAACTAAAATGCCAGAGGCAAAAAGCTTGTAGATGATTCAAAAACCGGACGTATGCTTGGCAGTGCCAATGAGTCATACAGTGTGGAAACAAACCCTTAGGCATAATTTTCCTATGCCGACCAATATGCCCAATCTACACTAGTCCCACTTGCCTGCATTTGGCTCATATCCCCCTAAACCTCTTATCCATGTAGTCCAAATGATTTTTAAATGCTGTGATCGTATCTGCCTCAACTACCTCTTCTGGCAGTTCCTTCCATGTACCTACCACCCGTTGTGTAAAAACAAAGTTGCCCCTCAGGTTCCTATTGAATCTTTACCCCTCACCATAAACCAACAGTGCATTCAAAAAGTATTCAGACCCCTTCACTTTTTCACATTTTGTTACGTTAACTCTTTACTCAGTACTTTGTTGAGGCATCTTTGGCAGCGATTACAGCCTCAAGTCTTCTTGGATGTGACACAATAAGCTTGCCATACCTGGATTTGGGTAATTTCTCCCATTCTTCTCTCAAGCTCTGTCAGGTTGGATGGGGAGCGTCGATGCACAACTATTTTCAGGTCCCTTCAGGGATATTGGATTGGGTTCAAGTCCGGGCTCTGGCTGGGCCATTCAAGGACATTCACAGACTTGGCATGAAGCCACTCCTGCGTTGTCTTGGCTGTGTGTTTAGGGTCGTTGTCCAGTTGGAAGGTGAACCTCCGCCTGAGGCTGAGGTCCTGAACGCTCTGGAGCAGGTTTTCATAAAGGATTTCTCTGTACTTTGCACCATTCATCTTTCCCTCGATCCTGACTAGTCTTCCTGCCACTGAAAAATATCCCCACGGCACGATGCTGCCACCCCCATGCTTCGCAGTAGGTATGGTATTGTCCAGGTGATGAGCGGCAAAGATTATAGAGGAGCAAGATAGGCCACTCCTCGGAAATCCAATGGATTGTTGTGTAGTACGTAACGGAACGTCACGGCCGCCATTTTGGCGGACTGCCTCGCTCTGTGTAATCCGCTCCAAAGCTACAGAGCAGTTGCAAGCAAAGATGATAGAGGAGCAAGATTCATTATAAAGTTATTAGATTTATTTGTGATAGATCTTTACTTACCTCTCGATCTCTCTCTCTCCCCTCTCTTCTCGCTATCTCTCTCTCTCCCCCTCTCGATCTTTCTTTCCCCTCTCTTTTCTTGATCTCTCTCTCTCCCCTCTCTTGTTTCGTCCCTCTCTCTCCCCTCTCTTGATCTCTCCCCTCTCTTCTCTCGATCCCTCTCTCTCCCCTCTTCCCTTGATCCCTCTCTCCTCTCGATCCCTCTCTTCTCTCGATCTCTCTCTCTCCCCTCGATCGCTCTCTCTCCTCGATCTCTCTCCCCTCTCGATCTCCCACCCTCCCCTCTCTTCCTCCCTTCCCTCTCTCTCCCTCCCTTTTCCCCATTCCCCCATTTCCCTCACAACTTTCCTCCCCAGCCCCCACCTTTGCGTAGTTTCCCTTACATTGCATAGCTTCCCTTGTATTGCTTTAACACACACTGTGCACAAAATTACAGGCACACACAAACACACATTCATATAAATATGATGGGACAGGTAGAAGAACTTATTAAAATCTTCTTACAAAGACCATTATGTAATTTATTTCTATCCTCTTTTGGACCCAAGGCATAGCAGGGCTGCCAACTCTCACACAGAGGGAAGGGAGGGAGAGAGGGAAATCAAGAAGAGAGGGGAGAGAGATAGATCGAGGGGGGAGAGAAAGAGATCGAGAGGGGAGAGAGAGCGATAGAGAGAACGAGGGAGATCGAGAGAAGAGAGGGAGATAGCGAGAAGAGAAGGGATAGAGAGGGATCGAGAGGTAAGTAAAGATCGATTACAAATAAATCTAATTACATTCTAATGCATCTTGCTCCTCTATAATCTTTGCTTGCAACTGCTCTGTAGCTTTGGAGCAGATTACACAGTGGGAGATCGAGAGACAAAGATTATAGAGAAGCCTAATTTCCCAATGATGTAGACGCCATAGTCGACGCCATTTCTGGTCCGCTAATATGGCGTTAACAATCACACATGTGATACTACGCCTTTTCCACTGAGTGGCGCATCTTGTTCCTTTATAATCTTTGATGAGCGGTGCCGGGTTTCCTCCAGATGTGATACTTGGCATTCAGGAAAAGAGTTATCAGACCAAAGAATCTTGTTTTGGTGCCTTTTGGCAAACTCCAAGCGGGCTGTCATGTACCTTTTACTGAGGAGTAGCTTCCGTCTGGCCACTCTACCATAAAGGCCCGATTGGTGGAGTGTTGCAGATACAGACGTCCTTCTGAAAGTTTCTCCCATCCCCAGAGAGAAACTCTGGAGCTCTGTCACAGTGACCATCGGGCGGCCAGCTCTATGAGAGTTGTGGGCTATGCACGAGTGGATAGGCTGAGGATGGGATAAAAGGAGCGAATGAATAATATTAATATAATATCAAGGGGGGTAGTTAGTGTGTGTGTGGAGGTGGTTAGTGTGTGTGTGGGAGGTGTTGGTTAGTGTGTGTGTGATGCCGCAGCCCCCCCCCCCCCCCCCCCGCAACCAGTCCCACTTGGTTTAGTAACTATTAAAAGTCTGATCTTGGGTGTGTGTTTGTGTGTATGTGTGTTATCACATCTTCGCAAAAAAAACGACGCGGTAACAATAACATTTTAACATATTTCCCCCTCGGCCCTTCTCCCTCTCTCTCTCCCCCTCTCTCTCTCCCTCCCCCTCTCTCTCTCCCTCCCCCTCTCTCTCTCTCCCTCCCCCTCTCTCTCTCTCTCTCTGCCCATCTCTCTTTGTCCCTCTGCCCCTCTCTATCGCTCTCTCTTGCTACTCCTCTCTCTGCCCCTCTCTCTCCCTGCCCTCACTCTCTACCCCCTCCCTCACCCTCTCTAGCCACGCCTGCGAGTTAGGGGCTATGCGTGAGTGAATAGGGTGGAGGATGGGATAAAAGGAACAAATGAATAATATTAGTATAATATCAAGCGGGGTGTGGGTGTGTGTGTGTGTGTATGTGGATGGGCGGGGGGGGGGGTTTGGTTAGTGTGTGTGTGCGCGTGGGGGATGGTTAGTGTGTATGTGACGCCGCAGCCCCCCCCCCCCCCCCCCCCGCAACCGCTCATTGAGTGGACAGGACCCAACGGGTCCCACTTGGTCTGGTAATACTGTAAATCTGTCCTCGCATGTCATCCCAATGTCTATAATCAAAACTGTCTGGTGAAGGCCAATGTACCAAAAGCCTTCTTGATTACTGTATTGTGCTGTTATGCCACTTTCATGGAACTATATACCTGTCTAGATCCCTCCGCTCTGCAGCACTCCCCAGAGCCCTGTCATTCACTGTGTAGGTTCGGCCTTGATTTGATTTTCCAAACAACAATCTTCAGATCTACAGTACCGCCCACTTTAGTGTCATCTGCAAATTTATTAATCATGCCTTGTATGTTCTCATTCCAAATCATTGATATAGATGACAAACAGCATTGGGCCCAGTTCTGAACCCTAGTCACAGGCCTCCAGTCCAAAAAACAACCTTCCACCATCACATTCTGCTTCTTTCCATGAAGTAATGTTCTATCCAGTTGGCTAACTCTCCTTGGATCCCATGTGATCCAACCTTGCAGAGCAGCTGACCATGTCAAATGTCTTGCGTGAGCAGGAAAGATTTAGATTAAAGGAGAATATCAACGTTGACTGGGCAGAAAAGTGGCAAATGGAATTTAATTTATGATAATGCACATGGAGAGGTGTAACTTTAAACTTTAGAGATAATGAGCAGAAATAGGCACTTCGGCCCACAGAGTCCATGCTGACCATCAATCACGCTACACACTAACATTATCCTGCACATTAGGGACAATTTTTACCAAAGCCTATTAACATACGTCTTTAGTGGGAAGAAACCGGACCACCTGGAGAAAACCCATGTGGTCACGGGGAGCACTTACAAACTCCATACATGCACCATCCTTAGTCAGGATTGAACCCGGGTTTCTGGCGCTGTAAGGCAGCAGCTCTACCACTACGTCACAGTGTCGCCCTAACAAGGCAAGAGATTACACAATGTATTATAAAATATTGAGAGTGGTGGAAGAATAGAGAAACCTTGCAGTCCATATCCACAGATCTCCAAAGATAGGCAGGACAGGTCAATGCATGATTGTGTAAGGAAATATATGCTTCCATTAATAGTCAAAGAATATAGGAGGAGGGAAGTATGCTTGAAAAAAAATGAGGCAAGCCACAACTTGAGTAATGTCTACAGTTCTGGTTAGCAGATTGCAGGAAATAAATAATTGCACGTGCAGTTGTGGACATGAGGACAGCCGGAACTGTCTTACAGTATTTACAGCAAAATGGTAGTGTGGCTGTAGGGATTACTCAAGGCAGTGCATGGCTTAATCTTTGAAAATCTTCAAAAGATTTTGTCCAAGAACTTGATAAATTGTCTTCTTGTCAGACCATTCCTATCCAGGTCAATAACTGATTTGGCTGGATAAAACCTACTTCTCTCATCATTTAAAAATTATCATAATCTTCTGCTTTCTTACACAAGGTAACCAAATTCTTCATGGCTAACCTTACAACTAAATTTCAAGACTCAAGAGAGTCAAGTGTGTTTTATTGTCAAATGCCCCTAAACGGAACAATCAAATTCTTACTTGCAGCAGCATAACAGAAATGTAAACATAGTACTCTGCTTTTATTGGTTTTGCCGCTATTTTGGTTGTGCGGCTTTGTATATTCACAGGACTTTTTCTGTTACTTTCTTTTTCTCTTAACTCCTGGTATCTAAACAACATGATGTAAACGTCCCACACAGATGCAGTCACTTTCTGGGAGACAGTATTACACAACCACATATGTTCTGTTTTCTGTTACAAACACACACATAGTATGTTTTGGGTGCTTCTTAGACAAAACTTTCAGCAGGTATCCTTCTAGATAGAGATTTGTACGAAGTAGATTAAATAATTATTGGGTTAATGGTTTGAAAACCCTAAGGATTTCTACACAGAATTTAATGGGAATTAAAACAAAGTGCTGTTTTGTTTTTTCCTCAAGACTCTAGCATCTACAGTTTCTTGTGTCTCCATGTAAAGGGAATAGTTTGTTTCTCATGGTACTGCAATGCTTTTGGTATGATTATTATGAATGTCAAAACAATATCATGTCTTAATTATTGTTTTTCTTTGCTATTTGGTTTGCAGTTCCGAGTGCTGTTTGCAAATTTAGTAGCTCTGTTCTGGTATGCATACCTTGCTTCAATCAGAAGATGAAGCCTCGTCATTAATACCCATCACTGTCTGCTTGGAATGATTTCTTTCACTCAGAGAATATCCTTCAAAGAGTAAATGATGGACTTGTCAAAATCCAAACATAATTTTCTATGTATTCTCTAAACATTTAATAGATGGATAATTGTTTTATTTGAAAAAACATGCATTTGTGGAAACTGGAATTTGCTGTGAAAAACTTACAATTAGCTGGATTTTTTAAACTACTGAACATAAACTAATTCCGCAAACTATTTTCTACATTGGATTTTAAGTACAATGGAACTTTATTAATTATACTAAATGGTAGTATTTAATCAAGTATTTAAGTTGAGATTACAGATTGTAAGAACCAGGCAAGAATGAGAAATGGGTTGGTGTGCCTGTGAGGCAACCCAACCTATGGGTTGGGCTACCTGTGATAGCTATCCAATGTATACATAAAGAGAAGAGGAATTTCTTCTACGAGAGGGTTTAGAATATCTGGAATTCTTTATTCTAGAAAGCTATAAAAGTGGGAACTTCACAGACATTTAGGCCACCGGAAAGTTTGGGCTATGAGTGAGAGTGGGAAAATAATATGCTGGCAAGATTGGATCAGCCATGGTCTTATTTCGTTATTGAATGGTGGATCAGGCTTAAGAGGTCAACTGCACTTACTGCAGCTTTTATATTTTGGCATTCATGCAATTTTCAGCTCTTGCAAAATGTAAAATCTTCCTTGCAAAATGCAAACATTTATGAAAATGGCCGTTGAAACACTTCACGTTATTTACTCAACAATTTTAGGATCAAAATGCCAATTGTTTACGGTCTATAAATTCTAAGTACCATTCTCAAGAACTACACAAAATGGAATAATTGTTTTTCATAAGATGGATTTTCTTATAATTTTTTAATGTTAAACTGTAATTGTCAATGGGAAGAAAGTCCTCACAATGAGTGACTTCAGTGCTAGCATATATTAAAGGCTCAAGGAGAATTGATATGTGTATTGTCAAGCGAGTTATTTTCTTGGTCAAATAACATGATTATTAAACCAGGACATATCCATTGTTTTAAAAATTAATTTAACCATCTTATTGTTAATGTAATACCACATAATGTTGCATTCTTCCTGAGGTCATTAACTCTCAACTGCATCTGGAGAAGAAGTCTGTGTAATCCAACTGCTTTCACTATCATTTGTGTTTCATGGTTAATTCCTTGATAGTCCAAAGAACAGTGCTGTCCAATTCCGTATTCTGATGTTTGAATGGTTGATTTACTGCTGCACAATACAGAATTGGACAGCAGTAAATCAACCATTCAAACATCATCTCATGCATCAGCAATGCCATTATATAGAACATATAACAGTCTTACTTAGACTTAGTTCCTGCCACACTGTTGAGTGCATTGGGCAACAAGCTTTCGCCATTCTGTTTGGTTATGTGCGACGTCTTCCACCCTCGTTAGGCTTGCATCATGGGCTTCCAAATCCTTCTGGAATGTTTGCCTCCATTTGAGTTTTGGTTGGCCTCTTTTCCTTCTTCCGTCAGGTTGCCATGTCATTGCTATCTTAGGTGCATGTTCTGGTGACATTCTGAGTACATGTCCTGTAAATTTAACCCTGTGTATCTCTATGTCCTGGCTGAGAGACTTTGTTGCAATTTCACGGTAGATCTCCTCATTTGTGATGTGGTCTCTGTAGCTAGTCTTCAGAATCTTCCTCAAGCAGAATTGTTGGAATGCATCCAATTTCTTTTTCATCTTCACATTGATTTTCCATGCCTCACTGGCATAGAGGGCTGTAAGGAGGACTACAGACTAGAAGAGCTTGACTTTGAGCATCTTGGATATCCTGCCACTTGTCTGAAGACTGATGCAGCTTTACCAATTCGGGAGTTGATGTTGACCTCTACATCTCCATCTACTGTGATCATGCTGCCAAGATAGGTAAATCTTGTGGCGTTTTCCCACATGTTCCTCATTGATTATCAGTTGGTCTATTGGCTGTTGGCCTTCAGTCTGCATGGTCTCAGTCTTCTGGCAGCTGATTAATCCAACCTTTGATGCATTCTCCTCCAGAGCGGTTGTCATTCTCTTGAAGGGTGTGTCTCGACTCTGCTAGTAGTGCAATGTAATTGGTAAAATCTAGGTCAGTGAGGCGTCTACCTGTTCTCCACAGTATTCCAAAGTCAGGTTTGTTCATTGTCTTCCGCATGACAAAGTTGATCGTGACAATAAACAGTAAGGGGGATAGAAGGCATCCTTGTCTTACCCCTGTGACAATGACAATGAATTCCGTGTTTCCTGAATCAACCTTGATGCAGCAACTGGATCCCTTGTAAAGGTTGAAGATGTTTATGAAAGCATCTGGGATGCCATACACTTTAAGAACAGTACAGCATAGAAAATACTCTTGAACCTAATGCCTATGCCAATCATGATGCCAAATTAAACCAATCTCCTCTGCCTGCTCTGTTCCATATCCCTCCATTCCTTGCACATCCAATTGCCTATCTAAAAGCATCTTAAACACCATTATTATGTCTGTTTCCACCACCACCCCTGGCAGCATGTTCCAGGCACTTACCACTCAGTGTAAAAGAAAGCCTTGCAGATCTCCTTTAAACTTACCCTCTCTGACCTTAAACCTATGACATTTCCACACTGTCAAAAGGTTCTGACTAAAAACACTCATACTTTTTATCTGGACATCCCTCAATCTCTGATGCTCCAGAGAAAACGATCAAAGTTTGTCAAACCTCACCTTATAGCTAATACCCTTCAATCCTGGCAGCATTCCTGTAACCCTCTTCCGGACTCTCTCCAAGCCCACCACAAACTTTGACTATGAATGCATATAATACTCCAAATGCGGCTGAACCAACGTTTTATAAAGCTACAAATTATTTCCTGACTCTTATGCCTCAACCAATGAAGGCAAGCATGCCATCTGTTTTTTTTATCACTCTATTTCTTCTTGTAAGCCAGTTCAATAATCAATTTAATTGGCTGTGGTGCATCAAATTATGACTGTACACCTTCTTTCAATCTGCTCCTGATGGGAGATACTTTCTTGTGGTCATTGTGATATGGTATTTTGAAGATCACCTCAATTTTGGCACATTTAAAATCTCATAATTTAAGGGCCTTTCAATCTATAGTATCATTTTAGTAGGACAGGCATCTAATTCATCTGGCTGGATTATTTTATTAACTCGTCTTTTGTGAAGACAGATTTATCCACCTAACGTAGAGTGAATTAATCTGCAACTCTGAGATTCTCCCAGGAAGATGCAAGATGCTAATTCTTCACATTTCATTTCACATTGCAACAGTGCTCTTCCAGCAAATCTGGACATGATACGGTGTGCAGCAAACTGGACGTCACCTTCAATGGGCATATTCGAAATGATGGAATCAGAGCTCTGACCTCTGATGAGCTGCCCACATATCTCTCTTCAGCAGCTCTCGGGAAACCCGCCCTATTGGTGTAAAGCAGATGAAGGGTGTAAATTGGTTTATGCATGGCAACCAATCATAATAGGCCAGCATCACTAACCCCACCTTACTTAATCATTTATATTAACACCCGCTTCCTATACTGCTCAGTTCTGGAAGCAGTCAGGATGCACTGACAACTAACGGTCTACTGTACTGCTATAGTTTGCATATTGATTAAAGATGATCTTGAGCTATATATCGTGTAACTCTTTTGGTTACACAGGGGAAGAAATGAACCAACACGATTTGCCTCAATGAAGGTGAAATGATTATTGTATGTAACTTTTATTGCCGTAATGTATGATTTACCCTATTCAAGATGGCAGGCCTCCACGAAGTGCGGCCCAAAGATTGGTGCGGCCCTCTTCATTTGAATAACAGCCAGCACGTGCCGTACCGCGGCCGTTGGTGACCGCGGTCGCCGCGCGCTTGGGGTGCGCTCCGGGAGCGCGGGGATGGGCAGCAGCGGTAGTCCTTTTGCGCTGCGCCATAAGTAAATCAAACAGTCCCGTTTTTTTTTTCCCCACCTCTCCTTCGCAGCGAATGTTCTTTACTAGTGTAAATAACAATGAGCGACGATAGCGACGAATCAAACTCCTTTGAAGTAATTGTTTTGCTGGCGGATGGAAAGGAGGTGAGGGTGGCGGTAAGGCCGGACGACACGATCGAGGATGTGAAGGAGAGGTTGATCGCGGAGATCGAGGGCAGCAGCTGGCAGGTGGGGCGTTGGAGTCCCGAGCTCATCACCTTGGCGTCCGGTCACCTCCCACTGAACGACGACGACACGGTCGCAGAGTCTGGACTTCGGCCAGAGTCTGCAATTGTTCAACATTACACAAGTATGTGCCCCTTTGGTTGGTTACTTCTCCGGCCTGTTATATTTGGGAAGGATCACATATTCCAAATTAATAAAAAAATAACCATGTTCTCCGATTTGATGGCTATGAACCTGTATTGGTTGGAGTTTAGACAGAAGAGGGGAGGGGGTACCTCATGGAAAACCACGGAATAATGGCTGAGAATGGATGTGGAGAGGATGTTTCCAGTAGAGGGAGAGTCGAGGATCAGAGCTAACAACATCAGAGTATAAGAACGTACCTTTAGAATGGAGACCAGGACAAATTTCTTCATCGAGATGGTGCTGAATCTGTGGAATTCATTACCACAGAGGTCGGTGGAGGCTAAATCATTGGGTAGTTTTAAAGTGGAGATTGATAAGTTATTGATTAGTAAAGACATTGAAGGTTACAAGGAGACGGCAGGATAATGAGTTTGAGAGGGAAAAATAGACCACCCATGATCAAATGGCGGAGCAGATTTGATGGGTTGAATGGCCTAATTCCACTATTTCACATGATCTTCTGATTGTTTATTCACTAGAGTAAATCATAAATTAAGTACAATGGATCATAAAAATATGGGCATGTTTTGGGATTAAGTAATTGGGAATAAGAAAAAGGTAATTGAATTTATAGAAAAATGCAAAGTTGAGGTCTATTACTTTTTAATGTTCCCAAAGTTGTATAGTTAATTATGCTTTACCAGTGGACACCCAGTGGTTATGTCCAATAATCTGGTAAGTGATGTTATTATGATCAAAATCTCTCATCTTGCTCTGTATGTATGAGGTAGTCAGGACAAGATTGTGATCGGATGTGGAGCAGGTGGTGACCACAAGGTCCTAAATGAGTTCCTATCAATATTCATCATGGAGACATGAAAGTTAGTGATTTCAGGGAGTGGTAAGTGGATAATCTGTAGAAGGTCAGTATTAAGAAGTAGGAGATGTTAGATGCCATGAGATACATAAGAGTTGATAAATCCCAAAGGCTAGGTAAAATCTATTCCATCTCCAGAGATGCTGCCTGATTGCAGAGTTACTCCAGCACTTTGTATGTAAACGAACATCTACAATCGAAGATCTATTCCCTTTTGCTATGTGAATCAAGGGAGGAGATAACTAGGGACTGATAGAGGCTGTTGTATTTTCATTGGTCACAGATGAGGTGCTAGAAAACTGGAGGATAGCTTATGTCCCTTTATATAAGGGCAGCAGGGATAAGACGGGTAGCTGCTGGTCTGTGAGCCTTCAATCAGTAGTAGGGATATTATTGGAGAAGATCCTAAATGATGGGATTTAGGACATTTGGAAAGGCAAGAGCTGACCAGCGGAATTCAGCACAGCTTTGTGCAGACGGCATCCTTCTTATTAATTTAATTCAAGAGAGAGTCGGGAGTGTTTTATTGTTATACTAGACTAAGTGGGACCCATGTTCACATGGGAGGGCTGGTCCCTTGACGCAATATTCCACCTCTCCACCAATTCCAATATTGGTGGCCGGGTGGGGGGGGGGGCTTTCTGGAGTGCTGGTATGGGTGTTGTTGGCTGCAGGGACTACTGGTCTCCAGAGGGCTAGTATGGACAATGTGGGCCAAATGGATTCTTGGGGTGACAGCTCAGTCCCTCAAGCCTGATGTGCTGGCAGCTCACTCACGGCTGGTGGGCTGGCAGTTGACTCTCGGCTATTCCTTGAAATTCCATTTCAAGCAGAGTGCAAGGCCACCAAATTCAAGTGCAGTTTCTTACCTCTTCGAGCAGGGTGCAAGGCCACAAAATTCAATTGCAGTTTCACACCACTTCAAGCAGGGTGCAAGGCCACCAAATTCAAGTACAGTTTCATACCATTTCAAGGAGGGTGCAAGGCTACCAAATTCAAATGTATTTTCATACCATTTCATGCAGGATGCAACAACACCACATTCAAATGCAGTTTCATACCATTTCATGCAGGGCACAAGGCCACCACATTCAAATGCAGTTTCATACCATTTCAAGCAGGGTAAAATCACCATAAAACCACACAAAACACCACACTCACAGTTCAGTAGACATTCATTGTGTTCAGTTGATTCACAGCTCAAACAGAGTCGTGACATCTCCCTCCCCCATCATGCAGAGACTGAGCCACATCCACACTTCCGAATTTTATAATCCCTCCCCCTCCCACCGGAAAAGGTGTGGCCTTCTTGGCGTGATTGACAGGAAAGAGATTCTCAACATTTTCTAAACTCTAATAAGACTTTTAGTTTACATTGATGGGAAGAATCCTCTGCACCTGATGAGCGGAGGGGGACTGAGTAAAATGGCCAAAAATCACAGCCGTAAGTGGTAGCGTTTTATCTAAAATCAATATAGTGCAAACAGGAAGTTGTCAAGTTTACCCCAACCACCTTTTGCAGTGCCTTTTTTACTTCAACCCAAATCCCCCCAAACAACTATTTGCAGTGCCTTTTTTACTTCAACCCAAATCCCCCCAAACAACTATTTGCAGTGCCTTTTTTACTTCAACCCAAATCCCCCCCAACAACCATTTGCAGTGCCTTTTTACTTCAACCCAACCATATTTACATTTTCAAACCACATTAAGGGCACTCACAGTTGAGGAGACACATGTTCAGTGTTGCTCAGAGAGACGTGACCCTCTGGCTTCCTCCATCTTGCAGAGACCGAGTGAGGCACACCACTTCTGAGTTTTATAGTCCCTCCCACCTCCTGCCAGCAGGGGCAGCAGAGAGAATGGCAATTAAAATAAAAACATTAATATCTCTCTGATTTTTCATCGATGGGAAAAATCCGCTGGTCCAGTCCGGCGGAGGGGGGCTCTGAGCGAGGTGGCCAAAAATGACGGCCGTAAGTGGCAGCGTTCTCTCGGAAATCAAATCGTAGTACGTCAAAAGCGGTCAAGATCTTACTTTTAGTAATATAGATGTCCCAGATAGAACAATGAAATTCTTACTTGCAGCAGCACAACAGAATATGTGAACATAGTACACGGTAAACAATATAATAAACGAGAGAGAAAAGAAAGTTCAGTGTGTGTATACTGTATATATACGCATACTCACAAATACACATATATAGGTCACTAGACCAAGTAGGACCCGTTGGGTCTCATCCCCTTAAAGTGCGGGGGCGGGGGCCTGCGGCGTCACACACACACTAACCACCCCCCCCCCCACACACACACACACACACACACACACACACAAACCATCCCCCTTGATTATATTAATATTATTAATTCACGCACGCATAGCCTACAACTCGCAGGCGTGTCTGGAGAGGGAGGAGGGGAAAGAGAGAGGGGGGAGGCCCAAGCCGAGCTGAGGATCGGACCCGAGCCGAAGAGCCTAGCGAGCCAGCCGAGTCTTTTGAATAACCGAGGGCGGGGGTGACGTCACTTGCAGTGTGTGGAAGAAGGGGTCCGAGCCAGCCGAGTCTTTCGAATAACCGGCGGGGGGGGGGGGGGGTGACGTCATTCACAGAGTGTGGAAGAAGGGCGCACGGTGCAGACCCATTGTGACGTCATCAGCAAAAGACAGTGGTTTTTAAATTCAACGTTTTTTAACATTTTCGGTAATAACTCGAGAAATAAAGCCTGAAATTTTCAGGTAAGGTGATTTTGGACTCCATGGGGAAAAAATATATATATACACACACACATACACACAGCAAACAACAATAGTGCATAATAGCAATAATAGTGTAAACAGAGCTTATGTGAGGTTGTAGTATTTCATAGCTGAATGGCTATGAAATATATAACAGTTTTCAGGCTCCTGAATCTTTTCAGAACTTTCTTCCTGATGGCAAGGGTGGTGTGGGTCTCTGATTATGCTGGCCGCCTTTTTGAGGCAGCGATTCCGGTAAATCCCTTTGATGGTGGGGAGGTCAGAGCCAGTGATGGACTGGGCAGTGTCCACAACGTTTTGCAGTTTTCTTCACCTCTGAGCATGCAAGTTGCCGAACCAGGCCGTGATGCAACCAGTCAATATGCTCTCTACTATACACCTGTAGATGTTCAATAGAATCCTCTATGACACCAAATCTCCATAATCTTCTCAGGAAGTAGAGGCGTTGATCTGCTTTCTTTATAATTGCATCAGTGTGCTGAGGACATATAACCATATAACAATTACAGCACGGAAACAGGCCTTCTCGGCCCTTCCAGTCTGTGCCGACCATTTATTTTCCCCTAGTCCCATCTGCCTACACTCAGACCATACCCCTCCATTTCCTTCCCGTCCATATACCTATCCACTTTACTTTTAAATGTTAAAATAGATCCTGTCTCCACCACTTCTGCAGGAAAATCATTCCACACAGCCACCACTCTCTGAGTAAAGAAGTTCCCCCTCATGTTACCCCTAAACTTCTGTCCCTTAATTCTCATGTCATGCCCTCTCATTTGAATCTTTCGTACCCTCAATGGGAAAAGCTTATCCATGTCAACTCTGTCTATCCCTTTCATCATTTTAAAGACCTCAATCAAGTCCCCCATTAACCTTCTGCGCTCCAAAGAATAAAGACCTAACTTGTTCAACCTTTCTCTGTAACTTAGTTGCTGGAACCCAGGCAATATTCTAGTAAATCTTCTCTGTACTCTCTCTATTTTGTTGACATCCTTCCTATAATTAGGCGACCAAAATTGTACACCATACTCCAGAATGGGTCTTACCAATGCCTTGTACAATTTTAACATTACTTCCCTACTCCTATATTCAATGCTCTGATTTATAAAGGCCAGCACACCAAAAGCTTTCTTTACATAACAAAGAAAATAATAAAAGCAGGCCAGAAGACATTGCCTTTGTGGACTTGGTACAGCATTTGATAAGGTCACACATGGTAGGTTGATCCAGAGGGTTAAGGCGCACAAGATCCAAATCAACCTGCTCAATTAGATCCCAAACCGGCTTGGTAGTAGGAGGCAAAGAGTAGTGGTGGAAAGATGCTTTTTTTTTTAAAGTCTTTGACTACTTTAATGTGCGATGGGCATTGTTACTGGAACTCTTGTTTGTGTTATATATTAAATACTTAGATGTGAATATGAAATTAATAATTTTGGAATGACATCAAAGTTAGATTAGTGAATAGCTAAGAAGATTGTCTAAGCTCGAGCAGGATATAGATCAGATAGAAAGTTAGTGAAGTTTTGTAAATGACATTTGAATTCCACCAAGCGCAAGGTGATGTATTTTGGGAAGTCAAATAAGAGTTGGATATGTATAATAAGTGTAAGTATCCTAAGGAATGTTGATGAGCAGAAGGACCTTGGTGTTCACGTCCATTATTCTCTGAAAGTAACAACACAAGGAGAAAGCGTGGTGAAGAAGTCACATGCCACCAAAGTGTACACAGTAGATCTGGGTTTAGAATATACAAATAGGGATGTTGCAACTTTGCAAAACACTGGTTAGATTGCACTTGGAGATTATTATCACCGCTCTACAGGAAGGATGAATGAACATAAAGAGTGCTTACAAAGTTACAAAGTGTCCCGTGCCAGGTCTACCTTTGTTCTTCTCCCCTCCCCTTCCCTCACAGCGGTCCCATCATGCCGGGTCCTCCATTGTCCATTGTTCTCCCCCCTCCCTCACGGCGATTCCCCCCATGGCAGACCCTCCTTTGTTTCTTCCCTCGGCAGCAGTGTCCTCACTCTGCGTGGTCCGTCCTCGTCCATCGGCCGGTGCCCTCATCGACCTCCGGACCGATCTCTCCACTATCGCTGCCGGGTCCCCTCCCGAGGTCCATGGCACTGACCCAGGCTCCACTAACCCAGGCTCCATTGGCTGCGGGCTCCACCGACCCATGCTCCGTCGGCTGTGGACTCGCGAGGCTCATGAGATCCGGGCTCCGACCCGCGAGGCCCCGGCCCAGGATCCAACCCGCGTGGCCCCAGCCCTGACTTCTCTGCGGCCATCGAGATCGCGGCACCTCGAAAAAGGCCCCTGGCCGGGCTCCGGTCCGCAACTGCGGCTCGGCAGGAAGCTATCTATTGCGCGACTCGGCGGTAAGGATGTGGTTGTGCTGGAGCGTGTGCACAGAGGATTCACCAAGATATTGCCTGGATTGGAGGAATTTATTTATGGGAAGAGATTTGATGGGCTGAATGATAAGCAAAATAGGCTGAAGGATGACCTGATGGGATATATAAAATTATAAGAGGCAATGATAGGATAGACAGTCAGAATGGTCTTTCTACGGTAGGAGTATAAAATGGTATTGGCTTAAGATAAGAGGAAGACATTGTAAAGGTGATTTAAGGAGAAAGTCTTACACTGAGAATTGTTGATATCTGGGACATGCTGTCAATGCAATCACTACATTTAAGAGACATTTAGGCTGGCACATGAATAGGCAAGGCTTGGATATACAACATAGAACAATACAGCACAGGAACAGGCCCATCAGCACGCAATGTATGTACTGAATATCATCCCAAATTAAACTAATCCTTTATGCCTGCACATGATTCATATCTCCATCCCTTGCATATCCATGTGCCCATCTAAAAGCCACTTAAATGTCATTATTGTATCTAGCCCCTCTTCTGCCCTTGGCAGTGAAGGTCCAGGCAGTGAAGGTCCAGGCGCCGAGCATCTACTTTAAACTTTCCCCCGCTCACCTTAAACCTCTGCCCGCCTGCGTTTTCACTGTGGGAAAAAGATTGACTATCTAAAAAAAGAGACGGTACTGAAGCAACTCAGTGTGTCAGGCAGCATCTCTGGAGAACATGGATAGGTGACCTTTTGGGTCGGGATCTTTCTGCAGACTGATTGGGCAGGGGAGAGGGAGAAAGAAAGCTAGAAGCGAGGAGGGGCACGAGATGGCCTGGCAAGTAACGGGAGATTCAGGTGAGTGGTTTCTTGATAGGCAAATGGTTGGACAAAGGTTAGAGATGAAAGGAAGGTGTGAGACAAAAGGAGATGCTGACCGACCTGCTGAGTTAGTCCAGCGCCTTGTGTCTTTTTATGTAAACCAGCATGTGCAATTTCATATTTCTACTTTATAATTGTCTACCCTATCTGTGTGTCTCATAAATTTCTATTAGCATATAAACTTCTATCAGCATTTCCTCAGTCTCCGACACTAGTAAAAACAATCTGAATCCTCTCCTCACAGCTAATACCTTCTAATCCCGGTAGGTTCCGGGTACAACTCTTCTGCACCTTCTCCAAATGCTGCAAATGCTTGGAAACAAATTTGCTGGAATTTATTTGAGGATGTAACTTATAGAATAAATGCAGAAGAACCAATGGATGTGATTCATAAGGTATTTCAGGAAGCTATCAATAAGACTGCAATAAGAGAATAGCATCAGGGTTGCCAACTCTCACGCATTGAGCGTGAGACTATCACATTTGAGGAAATTCTCACGCTCTCACGCTGATGACAGAAGTGCTTACTCTTAAAAAAAAATTTTTTTTAATGTATGAATAAATAAATAAAGTCACACTACTCCACACTCACCAATGAGAATAGTTTTTTTGTCGGCGGGTTCCCGTAAAAGAACGAGCAATTTAATTGGCTTAAGCCCATCGCACACTATTTAAAATGGCAATGTAGACAAAAATGCTGGAGGTGAGACGCAGCGTTGGACCCGGCACCGACACCCACCCCCCCCCCCCCCCCCCCCCGGGCACAGCTCCCACCTCCCACCCTCACCTGCTGTGGCTCTGTGGCCGTCGGCCGCTCTGTCCACACCGCATGGAGTTACCAGGAGCGAACTGGGTGAGTGGGGGCGTCAGTGCCGCCTCCGGAGCCGCGGGGATGCATCTAGGGCTATAGCTCCGCTCCGATGCCCGACCCCGGGTCTCTGTCCCTCACCTCCCCCGGGCCACTGACCATCACCTCCCCCGGACCCCAGCTGGAAAAGGAGCACCTGGGCCGGCCCGCATTCCCGGGGAGGGGAGGAGAGAGGGAAATGCTCCCCGATATTGCCAACTTTCCGCTCACTCCGGGTGTTGTCGCCGCTTCACTGACACACACTCACACACAACCTAACACACACTCTCACACACAACCTAACACACACTCTCACACACAACCTAACACATACTCTCACACACAACCTAATACACATTCTCACACACAACCTAACACACACCCTTACACACAAGGTTTAAAGGGACTTTACCTTTAAAGTGTAAGTTAAAAGACTAGCAACAGTATGCACCAGATTGCAAAATTTCAAGCTGAAAAACCAAAAAGACCCCCCCCCCCCCCCCCCACCTCGGTTGCTACGCCCCATCACAATTTCTCACTCTCAACTCTCACCCAATGCTGGCAGCCCTGATAGCATGCAAAATTAAAGCACATGCATTATGGATTGGTGTGAGATGTTGACATGGATAGAGAAATAAAGCGTAAGAATAAATGGGTATTTTTCTCTATGGCAGGCTGTGGCTTGCAGGGTATCACAGGATCAGTGACCCCTGTCAGGACCCCTGATGTGCATGATATATTTTAATTATTCAGATGAGGGAATTAAATGTATGTCTAAGTTTGTGGGTGACACAGATTTGTGTGGAAAGGTGAGCCTTGGGGAGGTTGCAAATAATTTCAGGTTGATTTACAAGCTGAGCAAATAGGCAGATATATAACAGGTGCAGTATATGTGAAGTTATTCATGTTAATGATGATAAAATAAATTATTGAATGGGCAAGGGGGAAGTGCATCAAAAATGTAGGTGTTCTTGCACACCAGTTACTGAAAGTAATCATGCAGGGAAAGCAGATGATCAAGATGGCAAATTTATATGCTGTTATTTGCCATCTTGGGGGGGAGGTTGAGTAAAGGAGCAGGATTGTCATGTTGCACTTGCATAGAGTTTAGCTTGACAGCACCATGAGTATTGTAAGCAGTTTTGACCTGGGGAATATTCTTGCTATTGGAAGTTCAGTAAAAGTTCACCAGACTGATCCATGGGATTGCAGGCCTGATCTAGAAAGAGTCAAATTTTTATATCCACAATTTTATTTGAAGATTCAGTGAGGATCTCAAAATGTAATAAATTCAATCAGAACTGTACAGACTAGATGCAGAAGGTTCTTTCTGATGGCTGGAGAATCCAGGTAAATTATCAAGGTGTAAAGATAAGGAATGAGCCACTTGAGACAAAGATGACGAGAACATATTCCTCCATGAGTTACAATCTTTGAGAATTCTCTAACTCAGAAAATAGTTGAAACCAAAACATTAAATATTTTCAAGAGAGAACTAGATATTTTTCTGAGAACTAGCGAGATCAAGGGATAAGGATAGACAGATGAAACACAGTATTGAATATCATCAGCCGTGATCATATTAAATGATGAAGAAGACTCATAGGGCCAAATGGCCTATATCGGATCTTATTTTTCAGTGTTTTCATGTTTTTATCTTATCAATCGTGGGGATGCCTGGTGAAATTAGGGGTGTGATGCCATCCACCTAAATTGTCACAGTAAAGTTGGAACAGTGACAATGAATTTTATTGACCATGGACAGAGGTTCTTTGTGTCAGAAGCATAAACCATAGAATGGTACAGTACAGGAACAGATGCTTCAGGTCACAATGTGTGCCGCACATGATGCCAAGACTAATTATTATTACCTACACTTAATCTTTATCGCTCCATTCTCTGCATATACCAAGCACTTACTCAAGGTAGTCAGGCGGCTTTGAAAAAAAAATCTTAAACTGCGCATGCGCAGATTGTTCTCTCCTTAAAAATGAAAAATAAAAATAAGTAACAATTCAATTTGCCCAAGGCTTCTAAATCTCCTTAATTTTTTTATTACTGAATGGGCGGGGGACGGAGGATGAAGGCAGGTGGAGAGATGGTGGGAAAAACGGGAGCACACCGGGACGATGAATCAGTTGTCATTTTATTGAATGACAATACTAATTCAAGGGACCAATGTGGAGGGAGAGTTCCTTTTGCAGCGTGTGGGGAGTCTGTGCCAGGGGTTAAAGACGCGGGGAGGGAAGGATGTTGAGAAGGAGGGGGTCGGAGATCATGTCAGACTCACGCACCGCTGCCGCAGCGCTCCGGGCACAGACAGTAGAACTGGCCGCCACTTCCGGGGAAGGAAGCAGCTCGGGTGACTGCGAGCGACAGCCGGGACCCGACAGCAGAACCGGCTGCTACTTCAGCACCTCCTGCCAGCCCGCTTACCTCTGGCAGTGCTCTCCATCTGCCGCTCGCGACTTGCCTTTCGCGAATTCGCTCATGTCAGCAGCTTCCCGCAAATCCTTAAATTCCCACAACTGAGTAACCTCAATTGGTCCCTTGAGCGCGCTGTCGGAATTTAAGGATTTGCGGGAAGCCGGCCGGCAAGCGGCAGGAGAGAGGTGTTCAGATGGAGAGCACAGCCAGAGGTGAGCGGGGACCAGCTGAAGTTGCAGCCGGTTCTGCTGTCCGTGCCCGGAGCGCTGCGGCAGCCACCCGAGCTCATTCACTCCCCGGCCACATTGCGGTGGCTCCGTGCCCGGAGTGTCGCAAGTGGGTGACTGGCCCCGATCCACTCCTTCACAACGCTCCTGCCTTCCCCGCAACTTGACCCCGGGCCAGACTCCTCAAACACTGTGAAAGGAACTCTTCCTCCCACCCACCTCGGGAAATACAGTATTTAAAAACATAAAGTACCAAGAAATGTACTTACCACGGTATTGGTACACGTACTCCATTCTTCTCTCTTTGCTTCCAAACATACCCTTCAGATAATGGCAATCCATATTTGAAAAACCCGCCAAGAAACTTGCGCTGCTCATGCGCAGTACAGCAAAGGCAGAATTTCAGCTGCCTTCAGCTCCACTTGAAATTGACGGCATCAAGCAGCGCTGACGGCACATGGGCTGCACAGACCTTCCTGTGTTGCAAGTGTATATAAGGGTCTTGCCATTAATTGTATATTTTCCCCTTTCATTCAACCGCCAAAATTGCAACACCCCACACTTGCTCAGAAAAAAATCCGTCAGGCATTTCTTAGCCCATTTCTCTAGATTATATATATATATCCCTCTGTATACTTTGACAACCTTCCTCACAGTCCATGACCACAACAATGTTGGAGTCATCTGCAAACTTGCCAACCAACCCATCGACATTTACATCCAAATCATTTATATACAGTATACCGCAAACAGAGGTCCCAACACAACCACTTCATGCATAGGAGTTGAACAGTTTTTGGGGAGCTGCTTGGACAAACTGCTTTATTTGAAATATTTCACTGTGTATTTTGGAAAATATACAAAACATTTTGTAGAAGGAATTAGCTTGTAAATCAGAAATTTCATCAATTAATATCATACAGCTTTATTGGTCACAATGTTTTGCTTATGTTTTACAGCTCCAGATGGATCCGGAACCATTGATTACACGAGTAATGTTTTACTTTACCTTCTTGTTAATTTAGAAAGTGTATATAACATATCTCTAAATATACGTGTCTCATTGCATTCAAAACATGACGATATTTATAATTTTTTTTCAAACATACTCCAGAAGGTGAAATACTGATGATGTAGATATGCCCATTTTAAAATAAATGAAATGTGCTATTTATCTCTATACCTATAAAAGTCTCATCTTGTATGTGTGTATGCGTGTGTGTGTCTTTCTACCTTCGTCAAAACACTATGCGCTAGAGTTGAAAATTTTACAGATTATAACTCACATTAACCCGGTCGACGCAATAAACAGGTTCCCTTCACACATCCTAAATTTGAAAAGTTATTCATCATTAAAGTTTTAAAAATATGGCCATTTAAACAACTCACAGATTCTTCAAGCAGCTTCGAATGACGTCACAATACCCCCGCAAGGGGAGGGGGTCACCACCCTCTCCATCTCCCCAACGGTTTTAACTTCATGAACCACTGATTCTTGGCAAGGTGGGGGGGGGAGGGTCACGCTGGAATATTCTGGAAATGTCCACGCCGGCCCACGGCCTCGCTTGGGTCCTCGGATCCACGTCCGCCTGCGGCCTCACTTGGGTCCTCGAGTCCACGCTTGGCCGCGGCCTCACTCGGGTCCAAGCCCGCCTGTGGCCTGCCTTCCTTCCTCTCACAGTGCTGTGCTCCCATCTCATCGCCCATCCCTCCCTCCCACAGCACGGTGCTCGCCTCCTCACTGCCCTCCCTACCTCAGGGTTATTCCCCCCCCCCCCCCCCCCCCCCCGGTTATTCACACCCCCTCCCCCCCCCCCCCCCCCAGGTTATTCACCCACCCTCCCCCCCTGAGTTAGTCGCGATTAATGTTTAAAAAAAAACACCTTTTAAAACACAAGCTTCCAGTGACGTCACAATGCCACCCCCCTCCCAACGGTAGAGTGAAACAGGATATTCCACCACCTTCCGGGGGAGGGCCTCATTTCAAAACCAGCTTCCTCTGCTCCCCAATGCACACTGTTGGGGGAGCAGACCCACTGCACGTGGTCTAGTATTACATTAAAACGTTTAATCTGATGCTGTATTTTTTGGACTGCTTGTAGACAGCATTATGTGGGTCATATTCTGTATCTTTTACATAAAATCAGATGTTAGATGTTACTATGAGATGATTCATTACTCAACTCTCCTTTAACTACCGAACAACAAATTGCTGGAGGAACTTAGCAGGCCAGGCAGCATCGGTGGAGAGAAATGGACAAATGATGTCCCTAACCATGTACCCATGGACTACTGAGTTCCTCCAGCACCTTGTCTTTGGCTCAAAATTCCAGCATCTGTAGTCGCCATGTTTTGCCCATTGTTGTGAGGCGTTTCTGTCAGTTATTATTTGTTCTGTTTTCTTGAATGTCCAATTAAAAAACATAAAAAATTGTATTAATTCACCCTTGCTGGTAAAAATCCTCTATCGGCACCACATTAATTGTCAATTAAATCAAAGAGTTAACAATTGCAAGATGTTCTCACTGCAGGTGCGTGTACATACATTTTGTATACCCACCTGCCAGAATTCGTAGTTCATAGATGTAGAAATGATCCCTGTGCCCAAACCGTTAAAGAGAATGCTCACTCATAAAACCTCATTAAAATTCCGAATGCTAAAGATACCTAGGGAATTTTCTGAGGCAACTTGTCAATGTTAGTTTAAAATAGTGAGCCATTTCGCCAGCAGCAGGCTTCCAGGAGTGGATCCGAAGAGAGTTAAAGAAGCAATTTTAAGTTAGGAAAAGATTGATAGAGTAGAGGTTTTGCAGTGATCTGGTGAGGGAGGAAAATTTACAATAAGAGTAGGAAGTAAGTAGCAATTGGGATATGGTGGGTGTAATTTAGAAGAGACCAATTGGGGGTTCATACCAGGTTTTAGCATTCTGATGGCTTCAACAAATAGAGTCTTAAAAAATAAATTTGTTTCATTTTTATTTAGGATCTGTAGATTCCTTTCTGTGACCTTTGAAATATTTATGACATTTTGGGATCAGCACAAGCCAGAAACTATCAATGAGGCAAAACTTGGGTCCTAATTTATTTTCCATTTTTAAAATAGTATTGTGGTATTCAAAATAATGATTCTTTTTACACAATACTACAGATATTGGAAGTCTGAATTAAAATAGAAATATTGAACAGTTCAGATATCTTCAGTGAAAAAAATGATTCAGGTTGATTAGCCTCCTTTAGAACATTGTAATTGGATTAATCAGCAGGGATCAATGTAAATCTGCAATTGTCATAATAATAATTTATTATAGCCTCACATTATGTTGAAAGTTAAAGCATGTTGAAAAATCATTTTTTTCCAGAATTATTGTTTGTCCAGTTTAATAGCTGAATGTATGGAACAATATGGACCAAGATTTAATAGGAATGTGAGGGCAAATTTTTCACACAGAGGGTGGTAGGTATATGGAACATGCTACCAGAGGAGGTAGTTGAGGCATGTATTACAAAAACATTTAAAAGACATTTGAATAGATACATGAATATGAACGGTTTAATGGGATAACGGCCAAACACAGGAAGGTGGGACTAGCGTAGTTGGGGCATCTTGGTTGGTATGGGCAAGTTTGGCTGAAGGGCATGTATCCGTGCTGCATGTTGTAACTCTAAGACTCTTCAGAATTTCAAAAATAATTTTGATAACAAATTCCTTGAATTATTTGTCTAGGACTTCTAGTCGAATTGGGTTTTTCTTGCCAATTGGGTTTACAATCCTTTGATGTGATAATTATGGTATTCCATGTACAGTCCTCAATGTCGCTGTCTAAATTCTGTAAAGTAAAGGTCACAGACTTTCCCAGGCCACAGACTTTATGGAGCCATGGTCTTCATGGTCTTGCAGCTTTTCCAAAAGATGCCAAGCAGGTTTTACAGAAGCATAAATCCTCGATTTTGTCAAGGACCCGAAATGTCTGATATTATCACTATGATCCCTCTGTGTAAAAAAAAAACTTGTCCCACAATTTAATTTTAACTTTGCGCCTCTTACCTTAAAGCTATGCCCTGTCATCTTTAACATTTTCACGTTGAGAGAAAGATTCTGACTATCTACCCTATCTATGTCTCTCATAATTTTATATAGTTCTAACAGATCTCTCTTCAATCTCCGGCATCCCCAAGAAAAAAAATCAAGTTTATCCAACCTCTCCTTGTGGCCAATACCACCTAATCCACATGGCTGGAAAACCTCTGCACCCTCTACAAAACGTCCTCATCATTCCTGTAATCGGGCCACCAAAACTATGCACTATACTCCAAATGCAGCCTTGCCACAGTCTGATAGAGTTGCACCATTACTTCCTGACTCTTATACTCAATGCCCTGGAGTACCCAGACTAGTCAGACAATGATGAATATCTGCATGCGATGCAAATGCTTGGATTTTGGATCCAAATAGTTGAACCAATACCTTTCCTCTGAAGAAGGGTCTCGACCTGTAACGTCACCCATTCTTTCTCTCCAGAGATGCTGCCTGTCCTGTTGAGTTACTCCTGCATTTTGTGTCTACCTTTGTTTTGAACCAGCATCTGCAGTTCTTTCCTACAGCTTTCCTTTTCCTTGCATGGTTGAAGAGATAATGGTTAAAGGGTTATAGAAAAGTGGTCACTGATGATCCCAGTTGCTATTTCTCTGATTGCATGTTTTATGCAACATGGATTCACAGAAGGTAGGCAGAGAGGACATGTTCCTGTAAAAGAGAAAAGACTCTTATCAGGACGGCAAATCCATGCATAGTGTTTTCAGAGTAATCCAATTGAACGCCCGTGAGGAGCAATGTATGAAAAGTCAGAGCAAGGCATAACTGCACTGACAACAGCTGCCATTGTTACCCAGACTTTATTTGGCATCTTTCAAGGCTGGAGAATGTTGCAACTTCTCTGCGTTTGCTTTTCAGTATAAAAGTGGTCACTGAATTTCTCTGTTTAAAGATAATCAATTACAGTTTATTCTCTTGACTTCTCGATTCAAGTTCTGATGGAGTGTTTAATTGAAAGTATAGGTTTAAGATGGATCAGAGATGGTTTGAAAATAAAGCTTTTTAATCAATAAATGATTAAGATTTTGAAATAGGTAAACCATGTAAAAAGTCCAACAAACAGAATGAACAAAAAAGACTGTGTAAATGCATGGAGTCTCTTGCCCAGAGTTAGGGGAATCAAGAACCAGAGGACACAGGCTTAAGGTGAGGGATGGAAAGATTGAATTAAACTTTTTTTACACATAGGGTGGCAGGTATATGGAATGAGCTGCTGGAGAAGATAGTTAAGGCAGGTGCTATTACATTGTTTAAAAAATATTTAGACAGGTACTTAGATAGGGTTGGTTTAGAAGGATATGGGCCAAACACAGACAGGTGGGATGAGTGTAGATGGGGCATGTTGGTCGACGTGGGCAAGTTGGGCAGAAGGACCATTTTCCACACTGTATGATTCTATGATCCTTTCATTGATAACTTTGACCTGATGAAAAATTGAAATAGACGTGTACCCTGAACATGGCCAACCTCGTCAAGTTGATCTTATTGTCAGATGCACAAGTATGGTGAGGTGCAGGTACAATGAAAAGCAGCATCATAGGTACATGAATTCAGGCAAACACACAAAAATAAGTTATGCAAAAATTGTACAGAAATTATACATAACATTTCTACAAGAAAGAAGACTGCAAAAAAAACCCCAAGAGATTAGTGCAAGAACATAATGTTGCTGAGGTAGGATTAATATTGTGAAAATTGGTTAAAGAACCTGATGGTTGTAGAAAAGTAGCTGTTCTTGAACTTGATGTGGGACTTCAGGCTTCTGTACTTCCTGTCCAATGGTAGGAGTGAGAAGAGGTCATGGTCTAGTTGGGGGTGATCCTTGATGATAAATGCCTCCTTCATGTAGATGCTTTGAATGGAAGGAATAGCTCTGCCAGTGGTGATCAGGCTGAGTCCACCAGCTTCTGTAACCTCTTGCGTTACTGTGTATTGGAATTGCCATACCCTGCCACGATGTAACCAGTCAGAATGCTTTATAAAGTACATCTGTAGAAGTTTGTTGGAGGATTCGTAGACATATCGAATCACTTTAAACTTAGGAGAAAGTAGATGCGCTATTGAGCTTTCTTCTTGATTACATCTATGTGCTTGGCTATCAATCTATGTACTTTACTATCAGTCATAAAACATCATGTGTTAGTTTGGTTTTAGCTAAATATAATTAATTTGTGTAATGGACGAATATATACTCAAGTTTTACATTAGGGAAAAAAACCTATAATTTATTGTAGTTGTAAAACCAAAATAACTAAGAAAGGCCATTTGAATCATCCCCGTTCATTCGTTTTAGTTTTTTTTTAATATTTATGACACCGAGGATCCCATATGCTTCTGATTCAGGAACATTGTACAGGTTTTTTGTTCTATCTCTATGACAGGAAGTATAAACAGGGCATCACCTGACCATGGAATAAAATGGTTTGATGAAGTCTGAAGAAGGGTCCCAACCTGAAACATTGCCTATTCATGTTCTCCATGGAGGCTCCCTGACCCACTGAGTTACTTCAGCACTTTGTGTCTTATTTTAATGAAGTCTTACTCTGAATTGTTATTAATGTTTTGGTTATTGTGTTTAGTATTCTGTTCACTTTGGTAAATGTTAACCTGTGTTGGGATGCATTAGCAAACAGTACATTCTTATTAATGGTAAGGTTTAATTTCACTGAATGATTCCAGGTCATTGATGGGGAATATAAACAAGTATTTTCCTCTTTTGTCTGCAGATGCTTTTGCACTTATCTGTGTTAAATTTCACAACTATTTAACACATATTTTATCCATTTTGATTTTAGAATTTGTTCATTGCTATTTTTAAATCGCTGAATTATCCCAAACTTTGGCCTTCTCCGTTTGGCAATATTCTATTATATGCCCAATATTTATTTTGATAAACCAGAAAATCTTTCAAATTGTAAATGTCCCAATGCTTTTTAAACTCAGTTCATAAATTCTAGGAGCAGAATTAGGCCATTTGGCCCTTCTTGTCTACCCCACCATTCAATCATGGCTGATCTACCTTTCCCTCTCAACCCCACTCTCCTGCCGTCACCCCATAACCCCTGACATAGAAACATAGAAACATAGAAAATAGGTGCAGGAGTAGGCCATTCGGCCCTTTGAGCCTGCACTGCCATTCAATATGATCATGGCTGATCATCCAACTCAGTATCCCGTACCTGCCTTCTCTCCATGCCCCCTGATCCCCTAAGCCACAAGGGCCACATCTAACTCCCTCTTAAATATAGCCAATGAACTGGCCTCAACTACCTTCTGTGGCAGAGAATTCCAGAGATTCACCACTCTCTGTGTGAAAAATGTTTTATCATCTCGGTCCTAAAAGACTTCCCCCTTATCCTTAAACTGTGACCCCTTGTTCTGGACTTCCCCAACATCGGGAACAATCTTCCTGCATCTAGCCCGTCCAACCTCTTAAGAATTTTGTAAGTTTCTAAAATTCTAAATTCTAACGAGTACATGCCGAGTCTATCCAGTCTTTCTTCATATGAAAGTCCTGACATCCCAGGAATCAGTCTGTCGAACCTTCTCTGTACTCCCTCTATGGCAAGAATGTCTTTCCTCAGATTAGGAGACCAAAACTGTACGCAATACTCCAGGTGTGGAGTATTGTGTACTCCATACTGACACCCATACTAATCAAGAATTTGGCAATCTCCGCTTTTAAAATATCAATTGACTGTCTCCACAGCCGTCTGTGGCAATGAATTTCACAGATTCACTACCCTCTGACTAAAGAAATTCCTCCCCATCTCCTTTCTGAAGGTACGTCCATTTGTTCGGAGGCTATTCCCTCTGGTCTTTAACTCTCCCACATTCACTGCATCCAGGCCATTCACTATTTGGTAAGTTTCAATGAAGTCCACTGTCATTCTTCTAAATTCCAGTTAGTATAGGCCCAGTGCCTTCAAATGCTAATCATATGTTAACCCAATAATTTCTGGGATCATTCTAGTATCGTTCACTGCCACCTCCTCAAGCAGCTGGTTCCATATACCCGCTCATCTCTATGTGAAAAACCTATCCCTTTGATCTTGTTGAAATACTTCCCCTCTCACCGTACACCTTTATCCTCTAGGTTTAGACTTCCCTACCCGTGGAAATAAACTCTGACAATGTACTCCATGTATGCCCCTCATAATTTTATAAACCTGCATTAGGTCTTTTAAGAACTACTGTGCTCCAGTCAGAACAATCCCAATCTATCCAATCTCTCTTTTTTAATTACAGCTTTCCAATCCAGGCAATACCCTCTTTCTGGTCATACTGCACCGAAAGAAACCCTTTGGCTCAACACATCCATGATGACCTGAAGGCACCATCTGAGCTAGTCCCATTTTCCTGCATTTGGCCCATAGCCCTCTAAACCTTTCCTATCCATGTACCAGTCCGTGTCTGTTAAATGCTAAATGGTATTTGCCTCCATTATCTTTGGCAGCTTATTCCATATACCTACCACCCTCTGAATGAAAAGGAGCCCCCCTCGAGTTCCTTTTAAATCTTTCTTCTCTCACCTTAAACCTATGCCCACTAGTTCTTGATTTTTCCACACAGGGAAAAAATAATCTGTGCATTCACCGTATCTAATTCCCTCAATGTCTCTCAGCCTCCAGTGCATTGAGTAAAGTCTGAGCCTGCTCAACCTCTCCTGAGAACACAGGCCCTCGAGTCCTGGCAACATCCTGGAAAATCTCTGCACCCCTTCCTAGTTAATGACATCTTTCCCATATAGGATGACCAAAATTGAACAGAATGCTTTTCCTGGAACAATCTCACCAACATCTTGTACAACTATAAAAACATACCTACTTTTCTTTTCTGATCCCTTACTGATTAAGGCAAACATGCTGAACTTTCCTTGCACCTTATCTACTTGCAATGCACATTCAGAGATCAGGAATTGTTCCTAACCAGAAGATCTCTTAATTCTTCCACTTTATGCATGACCAAATCTAAAATAGCCTGTATTCAAATAGGATCTGTAAACTGCTGCTCTAAAAAATAATCCCTGATGCACCACACAAATTATTAAGAAACCTAATCATCTCATCATAGTGCATCATCGTAATAACTAGTTATTTTGCGGAACGTATTTCTTGGACAAAAAAAAACCCACATATACCAGTTCAGATACAAAAATGGCTATCATGCAGAAAATGAAGTTGTACTAAACTACTCTTTTATGAGATGGGTGAATCAAACTAGTGGAGTACACTGGGATCTGTTCTTGGCCCTCAATTATTTACTCTTTCTATTAATAGCCTGGAGGACAGGGCAAAATGCAGAGAATCCAAGTTTGCTAATGTCAGAAAAAATACGTGGAAGGTTATGTTGTGAAGAAGATATTGTGACCTCGCAGAAGGAATATGGAAAGATGGAGTGATAGAGTGAAAACGTGGCAAGCAGAGTGTAATGTGGTAAAATGTGAAGTACTGCAATTCTGCAGATTTTTTGCTAAATGGAAAAAAAACCCCACAAATGAATAAAGAGGGACCACTACAAATTGCAAATACAATGAATCACAGAAAGCGAATCGGCTTGTTAAACAAGTGGTTAAGAACGCTAATGGCATTTTGACCTTTACTGCAGAGGGATTTGACAGCAAAAATAGGAAGGCTTAGTTATAATTGTGCAGGATGCAGGAATGAGAGGACTTTCCTATGAGTAGTGGCTAAACCTGTTTTGGCCTGCATTCTTTGGAGTTTAGAAGAATGAGGGGTGATTTATTGAGATATATAAGATCCCGAGGGATCAGCGCGGTGTAGATGTTGTGATGCTTCGTCTAGTGGGAGAAAGGGTCCTAGTTTCAAGGTAAAAGGATGGTTAAATAAATCAGAGTAGCAGTGAAATTTATTTTGTAAGAGGATTGTTAATTTCTGAAATCTCTACCCAGGGGGTTATGGAGAGTAGATCAGAAGCACTTATGGTGAAAGCAGATACATTTTTGCAAGATCAGGGAATTGAGTGTTATGGTGAACTGGTATGAAAGAGGAGTTGAAGCCACAAACACATTAAATGACGGGACAAACGTGTGGGAGCAGGTGACCTACTCTGAAGAAGGGTCTCGACCAGAAAAGTTGCCTATCTCCTTCGATCCTTAGATGCTGCTGCACCCGCTGAGTTTCTCCAGCTTTTTGTGTACCCTCGATTCTCCAGCATCTGCAGTTCCTTCTTTAATACTCCTGCTCCTATTTTCGCTTGTCTGCAGTAGAATAAAATGAATATTATGGTAAGGTTTCATTTTACTGAATGATTCCAGGTCATTGATGGGGAATATAAACAAGTATTTTTATTATGATCAAAGAATATTTTTGTCAATAAAATGTTTCATTATTGTCATCTTGTGTTTTATTGTGAATACCTTCTTGCAAACTCTTCAATTTTTTTTTATAGTTGCCGGCACGTTTCCCCAAGGTACATCATCAGGTAATTATCAGAATTTCTAATTAATATTACCAAGAAATTGGCTTTGTTTTCTGTAAGTTTAAACAAAGAGGAGTCAAGAGTGTTTTATTGTCATATGCCCCAGACAGGACAATTAAATTCTTACTTGCAACAGCAGAAAGGAATATGTAAACATAGTACTCTGTGAACAATATAATAAATGAGAAGAAAACGTTATTTATATATATATAGACATACACATAAAAACTAACAAACAATAATAGTGCAAAAAGACAAAACCAATGCCCCAAAGTCTATGGTAGACAAAAGTGCTGGAGAAACTCAGCGGGTGCAGCAGCGTCTATGTAGCGAAGGAAATAGGCAATGTTTTGGGCCGAAACCCTTCTTCAGTCTGAAGAAGGGCTTCGGCCCGAAACGTTGCCCATTTCCTTCGCTCCATAGACGCTGCTGCACCCGCTGAGTTTCTCCAGCACTTATGTCTACCTTCGATTTTCCAGCATCTGCAGTTCCTTCTTAAACCCCTAAGTCTATGTAGTTCGGAGCTTATTTAGAAGTTGTAGTGTTTAATAGCCTGATGGCTGTAGGGAAGAAACTGTTCCTGAACTTGAACGTTACAGCTCAGCAATTTTTGACAGTCAGGCTCCTATATCTTCCCGATGGCAGGAGTGAAATTAGTGGATAGGGTGTGGGTCTCTATTGCTGGAGATGGCACAAATCTTTGACTCCTCTCACTGTACAACTCTGACTCAATTTTTAAATGACATTGTGGAATATGATTAGACATTATATATGAGATGAAAACAAAAGGATTGTTGTGTTTCCTGACTTGATGCTTGATTGTGGCCATCTAAAGTTTTTTTTCAAATGCATCGTAGATTGGACCACATCGGTAGCATTTGAACCTAGCACTACAGAGAGCGAACGTACATCGGGTAGGTTACTGTTGTGCTTCCCAAGTGTTATTGGTGATTTATTTTTTTTTAAGATGTGAAAGATGTGGGTCAAAACTCTTTCGGAAGGCTAGAATGTGTAATAATTGGCCAACTGAATCCTTTAATCTTAAATCACCTTAAATTCTCAGGTGTTGTGCCAATTTAAGAATATTCTAATATATTGAGTTCCTTTCAGCAAAGCATATATGTATTCTCCTTAGAATCCTCCCACTTCCTCCAAATCCGAAGCGTAGCTATGGGCACTCGCATGAGGCACCAGTTATGCCTGCCTCTTTGTAGGGTACGTCGAACAATCACTGTTCCACGCGTAAATGGGCCATATCCTCAAACTCTACCTCTGGTACATTGACGATTGCATAGGCTACCTCCTGCACCCATGCAGAACTCACTGACTTCATCAACTTCATGATTAATTTCCATCCTGCACTCAAATTCACTTGGACCATCTCCGACATCTCCCTACCGTTTCTAAATCTCACCGTCCATCACAGGAGACAGACTATTGACCGACATCTATTACAAACCCACTGACTCCCATAGCTATCTAGACTACACTTCTTCCCACCCTGCTTCCTGTAATTCCTCCGTCTATACCGCATCTGTGCCCAGGATGAGCTATTCCATACCAGGTCATCGGAGATGTCTTCATTCTTTAGGAAATGGGGGTTCCCCACTTCCATTATAAATGAGGCTCTCACTAGGATCTCCTCGATATCCCGCAGCTCCGCTCTTGCTCCCCCTCCCCCCATTTGTAACAAGGGCAGAGTCCCCTTGGCCTCACCTTCCACCCCACCAGCCGTCGCATGCAGCATATAATCCTCCAACATTTTCGCCACCTCCAACGGGATCCTCTACTGGCCACATCCTCCCATCTCCAACACTTTCAGCTTTCCACAGAGATCGTTCCCTCCGCAGCTCCTTGGTCACCTCCTTCCCACCTAAACCACCCCCTCCGCAGGTAATTTCCCCTGCAACTGCAGGAGATGCAACACCTGTCCCTTTACCTCCCCCCTCAACTCCATCCAAGGACCCTGACAGTCTTTCCAAATGAGACAGAGGTTCACTTACACCTCCTCCAACTCATCTACTGTATCAGCTGTTCCAATTGTCAACTCATGTACATCGACGAGGCCAAGCGCAGGCTCAACGATTGTTCGCTGAACACCTCCGCTCAGTCCGCCTTAACCTACCAGATCTCCCGATTGCTCAGCACTTTAACTCCCCCTCCCATTCCCAATCTGACCTCTCTGTCCTGGGCCTCCTCCGTTGCCAGAGTGAGGCCCAGCGCAAATTGGAGGAACAGCACCTCTTATTTTGCTTGGGTAGCTTACACCCCAGTGGTATGAACCTCAACCTCTCTAACCTCAAATAGCCCTGGCTTCCCCTCTCTCTCCATTCCCTCCCCCTTCCTAGTTCTCCCACCAGTCTTATTGTCTCTGACTACATTCTATCTCTGTCCCACCCACTCTCCTGACTTCAGTCTGAAGAAGGGTCTCGACCCGAAACGTCACCCATTCCTTCTCTCCAGAGATGCTGCCTGTCCCGCTGAGTTACTCCAGCATTTTGAGTCTACAAGAGCATATATGCAGTTCAGTTAATTAATTATCATGTTTAAAATAATCAATCTGTTTTCTTTTTTGTATTGATATCTAAAAAACGTTTTTATTCAGTTATTTTCGGCACTGGAATTTTGTTTTCCATTTGTATATTACTTTTTATTGTTGATTGTTATTCTAAACTTTTTACTGTAGAATCATGTAAATCATAAGAATGCATATCGTGCATGTATTTCAAATATTACAATATATTTTCAAATATATTTGAAATGTTAAGCTTTCAAGCAGAATCTTTTGACTTTTTAACATAGGACATGGCAACAGATTTCTAGAGCTTGGTTACAACCGGTTAAAGTCCTGCGACATTTGTGGACTCAAAGATGTAAGTTAATTAGGTTTTATACCTGGTCTTGTTTATGCAGTCCCATCTCTTGCTCTCATTTTACTTCTTATTTTTATTTGTTTAAGGAGGAAACAAAATGGAGAGTGATCGAACCTCAAGTATCTGAGCATGATATGCATTTTAGGTAAACTGGGACAAAAGTGCATTATTATCACATTTTAAATTCTGTCTTCAAAATTTATGACTGCTTATATGTTTGTTTAGAATTTACCTTCCGGAAGAAGGTTTTTATGAATGTTTTATAACTGGACTGAGATGGGAAATCAAAAGTGCAATATCAATTGCTTACCGATACTGCTCATGGAATGAATATGCTCCTATAATTGTGATAAAGGAAACAGAATATTGTGGTCCGTTATTTAACATTGTGGCAGAAGACAACGTTGTTACGGCAATTCATCTACCTCATTTTGTTTGTTTGAAAGGTACATTTATTTCTAATTTACTTTCTGTACATAGCACTTGTTATTTGTAAAAATAATGCAGTTATTTTTTCTCTAAAAGAGATGCTGTCACTTTCCAAATGGCTTAAAGGCTAATTACTTTCAAATTGCAAGTAATGAAAGTAGTGCTTTGTTATTGTGAATATCTGGAAAGAGAGGATATATCTAGATGTCAGGGAAGAACATCGCATTGAGCATAGAACAGTACAGCACAGGAATGGCCCCAGCACACAATGTTTTTGTCGAACATGATGCCAAGTTACAACTGATCTCATCTGCCTATACATGATCCATCCCTCTATTCCCTGCACTTCCATGTGCCTATCTAAAAGCCTCTTAAATGGCACTATTGTATTTGCCGCCACCCCCACTGCTGGCAAAGCGTTCCAGGCCCCCACTATTGTCTGCGTAAAAAAGCTTGCCCCGCACATCTCCATTAAACTTTCCCCCACTTACCTTATATACTTATCTCTTACCTTTTATACCCCCACTAGTGTTGGACATTTATATCCTTGGAAAAAAGGTTCTGATTGTCTACTCTATCTATGCCCCTCTTTTTATACTTCTATCAAGTCTCCCCACAACCTCTGATATTCCAGAGAAATCCAAGCCTATCCAACCTCTCCCTGTAGTTGAAACCCTCTGATCCAGGCAATATTCTGGTAAATCTCCTCTGCACCCTCTCCAAAGCCTCCACATCGTTCTTATAATGGGGCGATCAGAACTGCATGCAATGCTGCAAATGCAGCCTCATCAAAATCCTATGGAACTGCATCATGACTTCCTGACTCTTATATGCAATCCCCTAGCAATGAACGCAAGCATACCTTTTGCCTTCTTTAGAACCTTATTTATTTGTGCTGCCCTCGGCACATCAATGCTGTTCAGAGTCTTGCCACTATCTGTATACTTTCCCCTTATATTCAAATTCCCCAAGTGCAACATCTTGCACTTACTTGGGTTAAACTCCAGCTTCCATTTCTCCTGTCCATTTGTGCAGCTATATTATGTCCACTGTATTGCTTGACAGCCTTTCTCACTGTCACCTCACAATTTTGGTGTCATCTGCAGACCAACTCAATCTCATTTATATTTACATCCAAGTCATTTATATATATCCAGGCCATTTATATGCTTTAATCATGTCCACCTTCAAGAGGAGTCAAGTGGAGAGGGTGCAGAAGAAATTTGCCAGAATGCTGCCTGGATTCGAAGGTATTAGCTGCAATGAAAGGTTGTGTACATCTAAATTGTTTTCTCTGGTGCATCAGAGGCTGAGGAGAGACATGATAGACGTGTATACATTATGAAAGGTATTGATCAGGTAGACAGCCAAAACTTTTCTCCCAGAGTGGGAATGTCAAAGTCTAGAGGGCATAGATTTAAGATTTGAGGGGCAAAGTTTAAAGATGTTAACGGATGTTAGTGTGGAAATATATCTTGATATTGCAAAGTGAAAGGTAAAAAGATGATAACCTCGGCGTTAGAGCGTAGAAAAAAATGATATAAGATGGTTCCATGACAAAAAGGAAGCTTGCAGAATATCAAACCTAGTGAAGGTTGATGCAACCTCTCAACAAATATGCAACATGTGGATGTTTGTTGTATGCTGTTAAGTGATTTTCTTGCGTAGTGCACTTATAATGCTTCGTATGGTGCATTAAAGAATGGCAACTGCGAAGACATCTGAATTTACCAGCCAATCACAATGATAAAATTTGCAGATTGCTTAATGCCTGGGGTATCAAAGTATTGCAATATATAAAGTCAGAGTCTTACATCATGGAAACAGGCTCTTCAGCCGAATTTGCCCATGCCAACAAAGATGCCCCACCTACTCAAGGCCCACCTGCCCACAGGTACCCATTTCCCTCTAAACCTTTCCTATCCATGTACCTGTCCAAATGTATTTTAAATGGTGTTATGATACCTGCCTCAGCTACCTTCTCTGGCAGCTCATTCCATACACCCACCACCCTCTGTGTGAAAAGGTTGCCCTTCGGGTTCCGATTGATTCTCTCCTCTCACCTTAAATCTATCTTCTCTGGTTCCTGATTCCCCTATTCTGGATAAAAGTCTGTGTGCATCTATCCTATCTATTTCTCTAAGATCCCGCATCATCCTCATGTATCCTCATCCTCTTGCATACCTAGGAATAAAGCCTAAGCCTGTCCAGGCCAACATGTCCTGGCAGCATCCTTGTGAATCTTCCTTGCGTTTTTCCACCCTTCCTATAGGTGCATAGTTCCTTGAAGGTGGCGTCACAGGTAGATGGGGTGGTAAAAAAAAACTTTTGGCACATTGGCTTTCATCAGTTTGGGTATTGAGTATAGAAGTTGGGAGGCCATGTTTTCTAAGACGTTGGTGAGGCTCCATTTAGAGTATTGTGTTAATTTCTGGGCACCTTGTTATAAGAGAGATGTTGTCAAGTTGGAAAGGTGACAGAGAAGATTTACAAAGATGTTGCCAGGACTCGAGGGTTTGAGCTATAGGGAGAGGTTGAGCAGGCTGGGACTTTATTCCCTGGAGCGCAGGAGAATAAGGGCTGATCTTATAGAGGTGTCTAAAATCATGAGAGGAATAAATCGTGTAGACACACAGTCTCTTGCCCAGAGTAGGGGAATCGAGAACTAGAGGGCATAGGTTGAATGTGAAGGGGAAAACATTTTTTCGGAATCTGAGAGCTCACTTTTTCACACAAAGGCTGGTGAGTATATGGAACGAGTAGCTGGAGGAGGTAGATGAGGCTGTGACTATCACAATATTTAAGAATCTTTTAGACAGGTACATGGATAGGTCAGGTTTGGAGGGATATAGGCCAAACATGGGCAAGTGGGACGTGTAGATGGGACATGTTGGTCGGTATGGGCAATTTGGGCTAATGGGCCTGTTTCCTCACTGTATGACTCTATCTATGACTCTATCGCAGGGTGACTAAAATTGAATGCAATACTCCAAATGTGGCCACACCAACATCTTGTACAACTGTGACATAACATCCTAACTTCTATGTGTAAGAAGGAACTACAGATGTGTTTATCCCAACTTCTATACTCAATACCCTAACTAATGAAGACCAATGTGCTAAAACCTACTTGACCACCTCATCTACCTGTGATGCCACTTTTAAGAAAGTGTAACTACGCAAATAAGTTCAAAAGTCATAGGAACAGAATTAGGCCATTCGACCTATCGAGTCACTGGCTGATCTAATTTTCCCTCCCAACCCCATTCTTCTGCCTTCTCCCCGTAATCTTTGACGCCCTTATTAATCTAGAACATGTCAATCTGCACTTTAAAAATACTCTATGACTTGGCCAACGCTGTCTATGGCAATTAATTCCACAGATTCACCACCCTCTGGCTAACAAAATTCCTCCTTGTGTCCTTTCTAAAGGTATGTCCTTTTATTCAGGGTGTGTGCCCTCTGGTCTTAAAATCTCCCATTGGTGGAAACACCCACTCCACATCCACTCTATCTGGGCCTTTCACTCTTCGGTAAATTTCAATGAGATCCCACCTCGCCATTCTAAGCCCCGGCGTTAAAAGCTCCAGGCTCTCATACGTTAACCCAATAATCCTCAGCTCACAATACTCCAAATGCTGTCTGACCACGCCTTACAAAGCTTCAGCATTACATCCCTGCTTTTATATTGCGTTTGCCTTCCTTAATATGGATTCAAACTGCAAATTAACCTTTTGGGAATCCTGCACCAGCACCTTCAAGTTCCTTTGCACCAATTTCTGAATCTTCTCCCCATTTATAAAGTGTACGCTTTTATTTCTATTATCAAACTAAATTACTGCACACTTTGCTGTACTGTATCACATTTGTAACTTCTTTTCCCACTCTCCAAACCTGTCCAAGTCCTTCTGCAGGCTCCCTGCTTCCTTGATATTACTGCCCCTCCACCTATCTTCATGTTACCCACAAACCTGCCACCAAAGCCATCAATTCTATTATCCAACTCATTCATATAAAATGTGAAGAGTAGTGAACCCAACAACTACTTTTGCAGAACACCGCCAGTCAGCAAAACCCAACCAGAAATAGCTCCCTTAATTCCCACCCTTTGCCTTCTGCAATTCATCCACCGTCTATCCATGATAGTATTTCCTCCAATACCATGGGCTTTCATCTTCTTTAGCAGCCTCGCATATGGCACCTTATCAAAGGCCTTCTTAAAATCTAAGTTAAAAATATCCACTTACTCTCCTTTGTCTATCATGCTTTTTAATTCTTCAAAGAATTCCAACAGATTTGTCAGGCAAGATCTTCCCTTCACAAAACCATGCGGCCTATTTTTTCATGTGCGTGTAAGTACCGTACTCGGAAAGCTCATTCTTAATAATGGACTCTAACATCTAAGTGACCACTGAAGTCGTGTCCACCGGCCTATTATTTCCCCACTTTTGCTTTGCTTGCTTCTTGAACAGTGGAGTAACATTTGTAATTTTACAGTTGACCAATCCTGATTCCAGTGATTCTTGAAAGATCGCTACTAATGCCTTCACAATCTCTGAAGCTACCTCTTTCAGAATACTGGGGTGTAGTACTAGTCCAGATAGCTTATCTACCTACAGACCTTTCAGCTTCCCGAGCACATTCTCCTTAGTAATTGCAACTCCATTAACCTCCGCCCCCTGACTCTAATGAATTTCCGGCACGTTGCTGGTGTCTTTCGCTGTGAAGACTGACGCAAAAAAAAAAAGCAAATCGTCCGCTATTTCATTATTTCCCATGACTACTTCTGCAGTGTCATTTTCCAGTGGTCCAATGTCCACGGCAGCATGATGACACAGCGGTAGTGTTGCTTCCTTACAGCGGCAGAAACCAGGGTTCGATCCTGACTATGGGTGCTGTCTGTGCGGAGTTTATACGTTCTCCCCGTGACCTGCATGTTTTCTCAGAGATCTCCAGATTCTTCCCACACTCCAAAGATGTACAGGTTTGTAGGTTAATTGGCTTTCTTTAATTATAAGTTGTCCGAAGTGTGTGTAGAATAGTGCTAGTGTGCGGGATTGCAGGTCAGCCTGGACTCGGTAGGCTGAAGGGCCTGTTTCTGCACTGTATCTCTAAACTCTTTGACTATATATGTGAGGAAACTTTTGGTATCCTCTTTTATATTATTGACTATCTTCCCTTTATATTTAATCTTTTCTCCCAATAATTGCCTTTTTAGTTGCCTTCTGTTAGTTTTTAAAAGCTTCCTAATCCTAGATTCCTCTGGTCTACAATGTCCAATAGAGCCAAGTTCACTGTCAATCTCTGGTCCTGGTTTGACTTCCGAGATTGCAACACCTCACACTTACTTGGATTGAACTGTACTAACCATTCCTCGGGGTGGGAGATTGCAACCTTCACATGGTCCACCCTGTTTCGACGAATGCAATCAACTTGGCATGCACAAACAGAAGATCAAACAGAACAAGTTGTCTTACAACTTTAGGCTGTGCACGCCATACGCAAGAAGAAGAAGAACCATTCCTCACCTACTTGCCCAAGTGATCTACGATACCACTTTAGTTTAATCTGCAAACTTGCTATTCAAACCTTCGACATTCTCACCCAAATCATTGATATATATCAGCAATTGGTCCTACCTCAATCCATGAGGCACACCTCTAGTCACAGGCCGAAAGGTAGCTTACCACCATTACCCTCTGCTTCTTTCTATGAAGCCAATTATCAATCCAGTCGGCTGGTTCTCCCTAGATCCCATGCGATCTATCCTTCTACAGCAGTTTATCAAGCTGAGTTGAAGTCTAATCACCCTTTTTGGTTCTTTCTTAAAAAAAAACAATCACATTCATGAGACACAATCTCTGATGTACAAAACCATGCTGACTATCTCTAATCACCCCATATCTATCCAAATGTAAATGTACCTTATTCCCCAGAATACTCTCCAGTAACTTGCCTCCACAGATGTTAGGCTCACTGGTCTGTTGTTTGCAGACTTTTCCTTGCAGCCCTTCTTAAATAGGAGCCATCCTCCAATCTTTTGGCACGTCATCAGTATCTAATGATAATTTAAATATCTCAGCCTGCAATTTCTTCTGTAGCTTCCCACAGTGTCCTTGGATATGTCTACTCAGGCCTGGGAGATTTATCTACCTTTATATGCCTTGGGATGAGCACCTCCTCGACCGTAGTACTGACTATCCTCAAGACACTTCCATTAAATGTCCCAAGTTCCCCAGTCTTCATGCCTTGATCCATGGTAAAAACAAAGGAGATTTTTTTCAGATGTTGTATACAAATGGATAAACTAATGCTGATATCTTTGAGCAAGTATCTGGAAGGAGTTATCAGATATTTGGTACTTTGAAATTAAAAACATCTCTACAATATCTCAGGCTAATCTAAGTACCCGTGGAATAGTTGCATTGTGCATCAGTGAAGCAAGCTCACATAAAACAGCTCATTATGGGTGTTTCCATTAATCTCTTTTTTTTGTTTTAAACTCAACATTTATTGACGTAACGAAATGCAAATACAGACAAAACAAAGAGACACACAAAAGACAATTGCAAAATGACAAAATACAAATCACCTAATCTCTATTTGCATCACATCGGATCCTCTTAACATTTTATCATAGAAGCATCTTATTCACAGGCAACATAGCAAGCTCATCCATTCATATCCTTAATCATATATCTTGGCATCTGTAATGGTACCGGTTTCCATATAATATTAAAGGCCTCGGTCCTCAACTGGAGTTTAGCAGTTATACTTTCCATCAAGTATACATTTTTCAATCTTTCCCTCCACTGTTGAACATTTGGTGGCATTTCCTTTCTCCATAATACTGTTATCATCTTTTTTGCAATCAACAGCATCACCCGAAGCAAATATTTCTGATTTTGAATATCTGTTGCTGCTGGAGTATCTCCTAATATAAAACAAGCCGGTTCCAAAGGTAGATCCACTCCCAGAATTAATTTAATCTCTACCTGGATGTCTCTCCAGTATTGGTACAATTTGGGACAATCCCAAAAGATATGTGTGTGATCACCGATCTTCCCACATTGCCTCCAGCATAAATTTGAGGTGTTACTGTATCTTGCCAACACTAAAGGGGTCCTAAATATTCTCATTTTAATTTTCCAGTCGAACTCCCTCCGAGAGGGGCTGCTTGTCAGCTTATGGCTCAAGAGACATGTCCTTTCCCATATTTCATCTGTAATAATAATGTTCATTTCCAATTCCCATTTCTGTATTGTTTCAATAGTATTTCCTTTTATATAGTCTTGAAGTCCTTGATATAAATGGGATATCAAATTATTTTGTAACACTCCCTCTATAGTCATCAAGAAAGTATTTTCCAAATTTGAAGGTAGTCTACGTATCTGCTCCCAATCTACATGTGTCTGTAAGTGGTGCCGTATTTGGAGTAACCTAAAGAAATCCGACCCTGACAGTCCAAATTCATTCTGCAAGTGCTCGTAAGATTTCAAGACTCCCCCACAAAAAAGCTGGTCCACAGTAATAAGCCCTTTATCTGCCCAGTTTCTAAATCTCTTATCAATTTTCCTGGATATAAAATTGGGACTAGCATCTATCTTCATTGCTCTAGATATCGAATTAAAAAGATTTAATTGCTTTCTGATAGCTAACCACGTTTTCATCGTGAATTTAATCCAATTGTTATCTACTTTTAATTTCTTCCAATTTACTTGAGTTAGAAATGGGAGCCCAGCCAGGGCAATAATAGAACATGCATTTTGTTCTATTTTCACCCATCCCTCTTCCTCATCGTTCGTTAACCATGCTATCAAGGTTCTCAGCTGCGCTGCCCAATCATCATATCATATATATATTAAAACTGTGTGGCTGTCTGCCGACAACCGTCTACCGCGTCTCTGCCCTTTGATTTCGCGCTCCGCCAAAACAGGACCCTCAGACACCGCCGTTTTTCCCACCCGGCCAGACGTTACGCCTGTGCGTTCACAAAGGCGCACCTCGTTACGTTTTGACGTCGTTATGTACACCGTTTTTAATAAAATCCTTCCCCCCCCCCCCCCCCACATTTTTGAAAATCAAACTCCTCTCACCCATAGAATGTTGGTAAACATTCCATCATGTGATGTCACAATGCCCAACGCTCACAGATGTCCAATCGGAACGGTTCTCATTTACATCTGCCCTCACTATCCCCCACACATGTGACTAGGGGACACTGTACCTCATCCCCCATACATGTGACTAGGGGGACACTGTACCACTTAATATCCCCCACACATGTGACTAGGGGGACTCTGTACCACTTCCCCCACACATGTGACTAGGGGGGACACTGTACCACTTCCCCCCATGTGACTAGGGGGACACTGTACCACTTCCCCCACACATGTGACTAGGGGGATATTGTACAACCTGATATCCCCCACACGTGACTAAGGGGACACTGTACCACTTCCCCCCCCACGTGACTAGGGGGACACTGTACCACCTAATATCCCCCACACATGTGATTAGGGGGGCTCTGTACCACTTCCCCCACACACATGTGACTAGGGGGACACTGTACCACTTAATATCACCCATAGAATGTTGGTAAACATTCCATCATGTGATGTCACAATGCCCAACGCTCGCAGATGTCCAATCGGAACGGATCTCATTTACATCTGCCCTCATTATCCCCCACACATGTGACTAGGGGGACACTGTACCTCATCCCCCATACATGTGACTACGGGGACACTGTACCTCATCCCCCATACATGTGACTAGGGGGACACTGTACCACTTCCCCCCCACACATGTGACTAGGGGGACACTGTACCACTTAATATCCCCCACACATGTGACTAGGGGGACTGTACCACTTCCCCTACACATGTGACTAGGGGAACACTGTACCACCTAATATCCCCCACACATGTGACTAGGGGGACTCTGTACCACTTCCCCCACACATGTGACTAGGGGGACACTGTACCACCTAATATCCCCCACACATATGACTAGGGGCCACTGTACCACTCCCCCCCCACATGTGACTAGGGGGACACTGTACCACCTAATATCCCCCACACGTGACTAGGGGGACACTGTACCACTTACCCCCCACATGTGACTAGGGGGACACTACCACCTAATATCCCCCACACATGTGACTAGGGAGACTCTGTACCACTTCCCCCACACATGTGACTAGGGGGACACTGTACCACTTCCCCCACACATGTGACTAGAGGGACACTGTACCACTTCCCCCACACATGTGACTAGGGGGACACTGTACCTCACCCCCACACATGTGACTAGGGGGACACTGTGCCACCTAATATCCCCCACACATGTGACTGGCGGACACTGTACCTCATCCCCCACACATGTGACTAGGGGGACACTGTACCTCGTCCCCCACACATGTGAGTAGGGGGACACTGTACCACCTAATATCCCTCACACATGTGACTAGGGGGACACTGTACCACTTCCCCTACCCCTCTCCCCCTCCCTCCCCACTCTTCCACTTCTCTCTCCCTTCCCCCACCTCTCTCCCTCCCCCACCCTCTCTCTCCCCTCCCTTCCTATCTCCCCCACCCCTTTCCCCTAATCCTCTCTCCCTCTTCCACCACTCCCCCTTCCCCCTTTCTCTCTCCCACTTCCACCACTCTCCCCTACACCTCTCACCCTCCCTTCCCACTCCCACTTCTCTCTCCCCCATTCCCCACCTTTCCCCCTACCTCCCCCACCCCTCTCTCCCCCTCCCTTCCCTCCTCTCCCCACTCTTCCCCCTCTCTCCACTTTCCCCCTCCCTCCTCACTCTTCCCCCTCCCCTACCACTCTCCCCCTCCCTCCACTCTCCCCTCTCTCTCCCCTACCCCTCTCCCCCTCCCTCTACACTCTCCCCCCCTTCTCTCCCCTTCCCCACCCACCCCTCTCTCAACCCCTCCCTGAACCCTCTCACACCTTCCCCCACACCCTCTCCTCCTCCCTCTCCCCTTCTCCATCTCCCTCTCTCCTCACCACTCCCACCCCCTCTCTCCCCCACCCTCTTCATCCCCATCTCACCCCCACCCCTTCCCCTCGCTCTTGCACCACTCCCTGCTACCCCTCTTCCCTTCACTCCCCACTCTTCCCCTCTCCCTCCCCTCCAAACCTCTCCCCCTCTCCTTTCTCTCTCTCTCCCCTTCTCTCTCACCCCCTCTCTCTCCCCACCTCTCTCCCTCTCTCTTTCCCTCTCCCTCCACTCTCTCTCCACCTCTCCCCTACCCCTCTTTCTCCCCCTCTCCTCTCCCCTCCACCTCTTTTTCCTCCCCTCTTCCCCATAACCCCTCTCCTCTCACCTTCCCCTCTCCTCTCCCTTACCCCACCCCTCTCTACCCCCCTCACCATCCCTCAGGGACATGCTGCCCCGCCCTCCCTCCCCTGCAACCGCACGTTGGGGGAACAGACCCAACGGGTCTGCACTTGGTCTAGTATATATTAAAACTGTGTGGCTGTCTGCCGGCAGCCGTCTGCCGCGTCTCCGCCCTTTGATTTCACGCTCCGCCAAAACCAGACCCTCAGGCGCCGCCGTTTTTCCCACCGGGCCAGACGTTACGCTTGTGCGTTAACAAAGGCGCTCCTCGTTACGTTTGGACGTCGTTACGTACACCGTTTTTAATAAAATCCTTCCCCCCCCCCCCCCCCCACTTTTTCAAAAATCAAACTGCTCTCACCCATAGAGTGTTGGTAAACATTCCATCGTGTTATGTCACAATGCCCAACGCTCACAGATGTCCAATCGGAACGGATCTCATTTACATCTGCCTTTGCCCCAGCCCACCCCTCCCCCGCCTGATGTTCCAGCACGTTCCATTGTGTGATGTCACAATGCCATCCCTCACAAATGGCCAATCGGAACGGATCTCATCACATCTGTCTTTGCCCCAGCCCCGGCCCCAGCAGCCTGTGTGGAAGCGCGTGATCACGTGTGTGGGAATAGAGAAAGAGGATTGGGGGTGATAGGGAGTGGGGAATAGATGGACTGCCCCTACCCCTCCCCCTCCCTAACTAACACCCCACTCTTTCCCCTCTCTCCCCCCAATCCCCTCCCCCTCCTTCCACACTCTTCCCCTCCCTCCCCTACCCCATCTCCCTCCTCCCCATCCCTCCCCCACACCTCTCTCACCTTTCCCCATCCCTCACTCCTCCCCCACCCTTCCCCCCCTCCTCCTCCCATCCCTCCTTCCCTCTCTCCCCCACCCCCCTTCCCTCTTTGCCCCTACCCCTCTCCCCCTCCCTCCCTACTCTTCCACTTCTCTCCCCCTTCCCCGCTTAGTGTGTTTCTGGAGCCGGCGCTTAGTGTGTGTGACTCTGGGGGCGGGCACGCTTAGTGTGTGTGACGACACACGCTCCTCCCCCCGAACTCTAGACGAACTTGCAAAGGACCCGCTGTGTGTGACAACACGCGCTCCTCCCCCTCAACAGCTGTAGTGCGTGAGACGGACGCAGCATCTGAACGTTCAGCTGTTTTTCGAATTCTTCACCAACCGTCATTCTTAATTGGTTGAGCAAATTAAGAATGAAGAGCAAAGTCCGATTTCCATTTGTCTCCAGATACGAATCTGCTTCCATAGAAAATTGTCATATACAGCTAATTTTTCAGTCGTTTGTTTTGGCAGTAAGACATCATTTTGAGACAATTTATCTTTCTGTCTCCATTTAATTTATAATTCTTAAAGAGTGCATTTCATATAAAATATTATTTTTTTCACATTAACATTTGATTGAATTTCAATGTTAATTTCTTTATTTGTTTTTAATTGAATTGTTTCTCATTTAACTTTGCGTTATAAATATTAAAGAGTGCATGCGTCCCGGCCCAGCCCCCCACCGCTGTGGCTTAAAGGCGCAGAAAGATCGGGAAAGTTCTCCAGATCAAAGATAGCTTCTTTGTTCTTCAGATCTCAGGGCAGCAACTCCTCATGTGCTGAACTTTCTCCTCACAGCCGGCGCAGCTCGCGAAGCCCCGCCTGCCTGCGCGCCCCTCCCATCCCGTGCGCGCTCATTCCATGTGATCTATGTGAGTAATCCTATTTTCTCAGTGCCTCACCTAATGCAAGTCTTACAGGAATATGGAGAAATATCGGGATATAAAATAAATGACTCAAAATCAGAAGCAACTCCTCTTTAATTAAAAAAACTCAGAGCAACATCCATTTACCCTCACTCTTGACTTTGGATTTAAATATAATGTTTTCACCCAATTAATACATTTTGTGTGGAACCCCATTTTATCTAGTGTATATTCAAGATAGACCCAATCTACTCTGTCGAAAGCCTTTTGAGCATCTAAACTTAATAGCATTGAAGTCTGATGCTTCCTTTTTGCACATGTCATGATATTCAGGACCCGCCTAATATTATTGGCTCCCAGTCTGCCCGGTATGAACCCTGTTTGATCAGGATGTATCAATTGTTTTATAATTTTTTGGGTTCTCTTGGTTTATATAGCACTGAGTATCTTTAAGTCATTGCATAAGAGACTTATCGGTCTGTATCCTTCACATCCTGTAGGATCCTTCTCTTCCTTATAAATAACAGAGGTTATAGCCTCGGCCCATGATCTCGGTGGGTTACCTTTAGCCATGGCATAATTATAGACTCTAACCAGAATCGGAGAAAGCTCGTTCTCAAAACATTTATAAAACTCTCCTGGAATCCCATCCGTCCCTGGGGACTTGTTGTTATTTAATTTTTTTATTACTTCTTTTATTTCCTGCTCTTCTATCTGTGTTGTCATATTTTTCACTTCTTCTTGAGAAAGGCAGGGCATTTTTAATCCAGAAAAGAAAGTTCTGATCTTTTCCTCTTTATCTATGATTTCAGGAGAGTTGTATAACTGTTCATAGAAGGATGCAAACGCTTCTGTGATATCTCGTGGTTATGAGACTAAATTTCTAGAAATCGGATGTAGAACTTTGGAAACTACTCGTTTAGCTTGCTCCTTATGCAATTGAAATGCCAGAAGGCGACTAGCCCTATTTCCCTTCTCATAGTATTTTTGATTTAAGAATCGAAGGGCTCCTTCCGCTTTATATCTTAGAAGCTCTTCTAACTCATGTCTTTTTTATTTTAGTTCCTTTAACAAATTCTTGTTTCTATTGTTATTTTTGTGTTCTATTTCTAATATCTTTATTTTACTTTCCAAGTCAGATTGCTTCTTCAACTTCCTTACTCTACTCGATATTTGAATCATTTTGCCCCTTATTACTGCTTTTGCACTGTCCCAAAGCGTGGATAATGTTACTTCAGTATTGCCATTGTGGTCAAAGTACTCTTTAATACAATTCCTAATTTCCTGTGTCACTACGTTATCTGTCAATAAATAAATGTTTGTTCTCCAGTATTTATAACTCTTTTCAGTTCCTAACTCCAAGGTAAGGATTATGGGCGCATGGTCACTGATTGTTATTGAACCAATTTTACAATCCACTAATTTATATGTATATTGTTTGAGAACACAAATCATGTCTATACGTGAGTAGCTCCCGTGCACGTTCGAAAATAAACTATAATCCCTCCCTCTTGGATTTTTATATCTCCATGAGTGTACTAATCCTAACTCCCCTACCATATTATTTAATATTTTGTTTTTTTTTGTTTGGTTGTACTCATCTGGTAATCTATCCAGCCTCCCATCAAGGACCACATTGAAATCACCACCTAGTATTATCATACCTTTGGCATTTTCTGCTATTATATTTGCAATGTCTCTAAAGAAAGAGTAATCATCTTCCGTTGATACCCAGTATGATACCCAGTATGGTGCGAAGATCTTCCTCTGACAGATTTGCCAATCCTCTCTGGCCGCCTGCTTTATTCGTCCCCCCTGACCAGTGGTCTCACAGCAGTTCTCTATTCAACACATCTCTAGACTCTGATCTAATGTAAATCCCCATCTTCTCCAGTGTAGATATTGCCTCAGTCAATGTCCTGAAGGATTTAACTCCAGAATCTAGGAAGATCTAGAGCTGTGCCGGGAATGGAGACTTGGCTTTAATATTTTTCTCCCGAAGTTGCTTAATCACCTGTTGTACCTCCTTGCGCTTTCTCTGGACTTCTGGCGAGTAGTCTTGATCAAAATACATTCTGTCCCCATCATATATTATCTTAGGCTCCTTCCAAGCCTGTTGCAACACAAGTTCTTTCATATAATAGTCTAAAAATCTGACTATTATAGATCTTGGTGGGGTTAGCTCTGCACTCGGTCTAGCTGCGAGGGACCTATGTTCTCTCTCTATATTTATAGTTAGATCTTCCGGGAGTTCTAGGGAATTCCTCAACAGTTCATTTACAAACTGGAACATATCCTTTTTTTCCTTTCCCTCTGTGACTCCATATATCCACACATTTTTACGCCTCGCTCGATTTTCCAGGTCCAGACATTTCTCTGTTAATTTAGCTTCTCTCTGTAACAGGTTGTTAATCTCTCTCTCGTGTCTCATTTCATTATCTTCTGTTGAACTTACTCTGACCTCCATTTCCTTCAATTTTCCTTCCAACTTTTCCATTTGAGCTGTTAAATCCTTCGTTTTATCCTCCACTCTCGTTAATCTCTGTTTGGTATCTTCTGAGGCTTCTTTGTGTTCTTTTCTCAACTCTCTCAACTCGGAGAGAATTAACAGGCTTTCCTTATCAGACTCGGCGTCTTGCTGAGAGGCTGTTAGTTTCTGACCTTCATTCTTTCCTTTTCCTCCTCGCTCAGACGCCTTATGTCGACCCATCATGTTCAGACAGCCGTTAGCACTCCTTTCTCCTCGTAAATCACAGTATTTTTCTTTCTTATGGCTGGTTTGAAGAGGGCCTCCCGGAGAGCAGGTCGATTACGCAGCCTTCACTATCTTGGCATCACCGGAAGTGGTTTCCATTAATCTCAAGAGAAGAAATCTTTGTGATAAACCCATGTAGGATGGATGATCTGCCAATTCATCTCGAGTATGTGTCACAAATAGAAGAGCCATCTGTGTAAATTATTCATGCAGCACAGAATTGTTGCCCCCATTTAATATTTGCTGATGCTTAGGTCCCATTAACCAAAACTGGTGTTGCAGCTCCTCTACCTACAAAAATATTGCGAACAAATCTTTACAGCAAATGGAAGGCACGCATGCCCGCAAATTGAATAGAAAATGTTTTTTGTTAGACAAAAATGTCACTGCTAAAAATTGAAAAATATTGGTATCTTTAAACCAAATATACGCAATCTTTAAATACTGCTTGGTTCCAGGGAATTCAGACTGAAGATTTTCTATTGTACCATTTTTGTGTTCTCCACCATCAACTTCATGTGGGTCGCTATTGATCAGAAACTCAACTGGATCAGCTATGTAAACACTGCAGCTAAAAGAGCAGATCAGGGACAAGAAGATGGACACAAAAAGCTGGAGTAACTCAGCGGGACAGGCAGCATTTCTGAACAGAAGGCATATGGGTGATATTTCGGGTCCAGACCCTTCAGACTGGTTAGGGATAAGGGAAACGAGAGATATAGAAAGTGATGTGGAGAGATAAAGAACAATGAATGAAAAATATGCAAAAAAGTAACGATGACAAATGAAACTGGCCGTTGTAAGCTATTTGTAGGGTGAAAATGAGAAACTAGTGCGACTTGGGTGGGGGAGAGAGAGAGAGAAAAATTAGGTATGTTTAATAAATGCTAACCGCAAAGTGATGGGCAGATGCCCAGAAAAAAAAAATTAAATAAACAATTCAGAAATCTATCATGGCAATTGAAAAACATATTTCTTGTAGGCATCAGATTTCTTGTCTTCTATCAGTGAACACCTACATATAAAGCACAAAGGAATATTTTAGATCAAGTAGTTATGTTTCTGAATTGAGATTCAGGACTTCAGATTTAACTATTATCAACCTGTTTGATAGTAAAATGCTACAATTCTGTTCAACATACATTTTTCTTTTACAGATCGACACAGAAAAAATATATTTGCAATTTTCTACGTGAGGGAACAGTCTTACAGAGTGCATAAACCATCAGAAGTCCATGAAACTCATGTTGAATTACAGATGCCAACATTTTCCCTTCTGGGAGTCATCATTGATAAAACTTCTCAGTTCTCATGTCATAGTCTGACAGTGATTTATCAAACTCAATATACTGATGCTGCAGTTCTCCACATCTATGTTGTCCCACATGACTTCTCAGTAATACAGGTATTATCTAAATATTCGGATGGTTGTTAATAGCTTTGAGGCCATTTTATTAATTGTATTTTGCATCAAAAATAGTTTCTTCCCCTTTTGCAGGCAGTACATAAGCAGGAATCTGAATCCATATTGATTAAACATCCTTCACAGATAACATCACTTTACTTTGGCAGGAAATATTCTGTGAAAAGTTCTTTAAAAATGCAGATTATGCCAGATGTAAGTAACAATACATGTTGTTGAAATTGCACTATTCTAGAACATTTTATTTTGTGGGAGTATTTTATATTGAGCCATGTTGAAGTAAAATGTTAAATCCATAGACAAGCTGATGTAAGCTACATATTGAGTCATTGGGAACTCACTGTTATGTGTCTTGATGAAATGTTTTGTCTTGTCTACTGTATTACATAGGTTCTTTCTTGTTGCTGTTTCAGACCCTGAGCATTTACTTGTGTGAACATTAAGGAATATATATAATAAAGATATTGCTCTTTGTTCAAATTGTGCAATGTTTGTTTCCCAGGCAGGAAAAAGACAAAAAAAAAAAGGTTGTTCAGGTTTCTGCATCAATTATAAATTGCTAGATCCTATTTGACATCCACTTCTGACATTCCCACACCTGAAATGGGTGCTGGCCCATCACATGAATGAAAATGAGCCAGGAGATTTTTCATTATATAATTTAGTATTCTGGGAGGAAGCCAAGGATAACAAAAGCTTTCCACAGTTTGAAGGAATCCTTGTCAGTGGCCATATCAAAGATTTCTGCAGGCTGTGGCAAAAAAAAACTACAACCAAGTAAATTCTTATAATGTCACCAAGTTGACAGAGTTGAATAGACTGAAAGATAGGTGTGGCAGTAATGAATTTCAATTCATGGGACATTGGCACCAGTACTGATTAAGGGAGTGCTGTCTGTTGGGATGAGTTTCTCTTGAATAGATCTTGAATCCACATTTAAAACAGAAATATAGGATCAAAAGTAGGTGGTTTTGGCCCTTCAAATTTGTTCTGTCATTCAGCATAATTATGGATGACCACACCACCAAAAATCAGTCCAGTGACTTTGGTTGTAAACCTTCCATGATAAGACAATTTAACTTCGGAGTCACGTGAGTGCTTCCATGAAGAAGACCCGCCAGGCCGCATGCGCACCAGTACGTCAGCCGCATTTGACGCACGGAGGCTGCGAGGAACGGAGCTCCTCCAGCGGTAAGTATGCAGACTCCAGGTAAGTTTAAAATTTTCCATTGGAGCTTGAATCCGTGCTGGCCGGTATGCTATACTGAGTGCTACCATGGAAAAAACAGGGAAGGGAAAGCGACGCGTTCCAACTGGCCGCGGCAGCTCAGGCTTGGAAGCCCTGCCTCATACCCCTGTTCAGTCGCTAAGTACAGAAACAGCGACTGCAGACTTAGTGCTACACAGCACAGAGCCATTGTCATTAGGGCACAAGGCAACAGATAAGTCTGCTAGGCCCACATGGTCGGGGGATGATTCCTCACCGGGGCTGGATAGAGTGTGTACACGCCTATCCCAAGTGGAGAAACTGTTGCACAGTCCTCCAAAGAGCTGCACTCAAAGAGAAGGAGTGTCAGCGCTTAGAAAAAGAAGCGCCAGCAGCAACAATGCTGCCAGAGATCCCTTATCAATTTGAAGAGAGTGCAATGGACCAGATTAATCCTGAGCCCGATTCTGATGGGAAAGTTCAGCCAGGAAAAACAGAACTACCAAATGTTCCACCACTGGCACTTCCATTTGCTGCCCCATCAGGAGCAGGTGAGCCGCTAGGTGAAGAGCTGGCTACCACAATTAATTACATGGTGTCTCATCAGCTTCAGGAGCTTACTATGGATGAGACAGCCAAAAAACACGAGCCTCCAAGCAACTGTGAAGTATTAAGAGTTCCAACGGTGGATCAAGTCATTTGGGGTCAGATGGGACCCAGTATGCGAAGCCAATAAATAAAAATGCAAAAAAAAATTAAAATTATTGGCTGCTGGTATTACAGTGTTCGCAAGAACAATGGATGGTGGTTTTGTGACCAGAACACACCAAGAGGCTCTAGGGTTGTTATGCAACACCCATTTTGAGATCAATGGTCTCAGGAAAAGGGCTATAAGGCCCACCATTAATCCTAGATATGCTGCGCTTTGTAAGCCAGCAAGTATTCAACCACCTGATCTGCTGTTTGGCGCAGATCTAACCAAAAAGGTCAAAGAAATAAATGAAGATGATAAAACAATGAGTCTGATGAGACCAATGATGCCCGGCAGACAGCTGAAGAGAAAGTATCCCTACAAAACCAGCTCAGCATCCGGGGCTACTCCAGGGACAAGCCGGTCCTCAGCACAGGGACGTGGATGGTATCCCTCGGTGGGAGCACGAGCAACTATGGGGGCTACTGCCAGAGGCTGGAGTCAGCAGGGTGTACCAGTCATCAGGGAGGTAAGTGGACCTAGTTCTCATAAAAAACATATTAAATGTAACTCAAGGAAAAATTGGTGGTAGATTACAGCTTTTTTATAACGAATGGAAGCAGCTTACTTCAGATCTATTGATCAGGAGTGTAATTCGAGGGTTCCGGATTGAATTTATTCCAAAAGGTACTTTACCTTTCCAACACGTTTCTGTTAGAATACTTTATTTTTCACAAACAGAGGTAATAGAGGTTCAAGCTGAACTCACAAAATTATATAACAAAGGTGTAATTGAAAAGACAGATCATCAACTTAATACAGTGGCAGACACCAGGTCACAGAAATTCCATGACAACATAGAATGGATGTTGAATCACAATGTGTTGAAAGACATCATTGCCAAATATGGAATACCAGATGTCGACTTGTTCGCATCTAGACTAAACCACCAGGTTCCCAAATATGTGTCATGGGAACCAGATCCTGGGGCAGTAGCGATTGACGCTTTTCCACCTTTCTGTCTCATAAATCGATGTCTGCTTAAAATCAAGCAGGACAATGCTTCAGGGGTACTGGTAATACCCGACTGGCCTACTCAGCCATGGTATCCTTTGATCCGACAGCTGATGACACAACCTTTGATGGCTGTTCCTAAACAAAGGAATTTATTGGTGCATCCAGTGACTGGCGAATGCCATCCGTTGTATTACCGTATTGATTTGTTAATTTGCAGATTCTAAGAAGGCCATATCTGGGGCATGGATTGTCGGGTCGAACTGTCGATATGCTTACTGCATTTTGGAGATCAAGTACTCAAAAGCAGTATTTTTGTTATGTAAAGAAATGGGAAGTTTACTGTGTACAAAATTATATTGATTATTGTACAGCACGTATTTCACATGTTTTGGAATTTTTGTCAACTCTCTACTATGATGGACTAAGTTATAGTGCAATCAATACAGCAAGAAGTGCTTTGTCGTCATATTTAGTGATAAAGTCAGACAATCATGCAGTTGGATCTCACCCTCTTGTGGTTCAATTTATGAATGGCATTTTTAATTCCAGACCTCCCAAACCTAGATATATGGCTATTTGGGATGTAAGTATAGTCCTTAGGAAACTACGAGAGTGGTTTCCTATGTCATCTTTGACGTTGACCAAAATTACCATAAAGTTGGCCATGCTTATGGCGTTGGTTTCAGCACAAAGGGTACAAACGTTACAAAAATTACAGTTAGATAGAATGGAAACTGCTGTGGACAATGTTACGTTTTACATTTACGACCTCCTCAAACAGAGCAGGCCACGTGTCACAGGGTTTAAAATAGTATTTGCAGCATATCCTACGGATCCATCTTTATGCGTAAAAACACATTTGATGCAATACATTGCAGTTACAGAGAATTTACGTAATATGGAGACAGGATTGTTTATCAGTTATAAAAAAACACATAAAAGAGTGTCAGTTAACACTATTTCCAGGTGGCTGAAACAAGTTTTGATTGATGCAGATATTAACACAGATGTGTTTACATTTCATTCCACTAGGGTAGCAGCTACTTCGGCGGCCAAAGCAAAGGACGTACCCGTCAACCATATTATGGCGGCCGCCGGATCGGCAAATGAGCTGATGTTTCAGAATTTTTATCATCGCCCGATTGTTGATCCAGGGCTGTTTGCTAATGCCATATTACGTTCTGTTTAAATGCCCTGGTATTAAAGAATACTGTCATTTGGTTATGTTATTAAATAAACCCTATTACTACATTGAATGCAATGTTACTACTAATGCATTATTTCTCATTCGAGTCAATCAATGCAGTGGGATGCCGAGTTTGTAATCTGCGGCATGAAATCACAAAGATTTGAACTCTTCACGGAATCACTCACGTGACTCCGAAGTAAAATAGTAAGATTAAACGAGAACTTACCAGTTTGAAGTTTGATCTTGATTTTATGAGGAGTTACGTTGGTGATTACGTGCCCGCCACGCCCAACCCTCTCTCATAAAAGATCATATGGTAGTTCTCGAGTCACTGATCTTACTATGTACTTCGGTGTTGTTTTTTGTCATTTCATACCGCTGCTTTGAAGATTGGTGTGCATGCGGCCTGTTGGGTCTTCTTCACGTAATCACCAACGTAACTCCTCATAAAATCAAGATCAAACTTCAAACTGGTAGGTTCTCGTTTAATCTTACTATCAAACTCCATACAATATTCCAAGTGCGGTCTAACCAGGGCCCTGTATAAATGTAGCAAAGCCAATACTCAAATCATTTTATATTCCCTGCAAGTTTATTCTGATCTATTTTTTTCTCTCTGCACGTTCCTTTACTTTCTTTGGTGAAATCGAAGCTGCTCCCAATTTTCAATGTTCATGTTGTCACCACATAACCTCCATTGCATGCAAGCATATAGACAACTCCCATCAATTTTTGTGTAGCTTGGTGTTTCTTAGCACATCTCAGAGTAATTTGGTTGGGTTAATTTCTTTTTGTAGTTTCACAGCAGGCAGGAACATAAAATCGTTGAAGTTCCTGCATTTCTTCTTAACCATTAACCATTCCCTATCTACTTTCACTCCTTATAATCTGTTGTGATTGACTCGTACTTTCACAATGTTTATGTCATTTGGACAGGTCCATGGATAGGATAGGTTTAGAAGGAAAAAGGCCAAATGCAGGCAGGTGGGACTTGCGTAGATGGGGTATTTTGCTTGGTGTGGGCAAGTTGGGCCACAGGGCCTGTTTCCACGCTGTGTGACAATGATTCACTCCTCATACCTTTGTTTAGATTTAAGACCTTAGTTTACGATTGATTGACTTCATTTCCACCAAAAATTAAAAATACATGTTAAAATCATTCTTCACTTGTGGACTTCAGTGGTCAAGATTATGAACTAACCTTTTCTCCAAGCACAATAACCAGCCTTTGATAACCTGTTCCCTTGTTGGTTGCTCAACATTTTGGTCTGAAAATTGTACACACCCCACTAATGTTTCCTCCACACTTTATATTTGAATTGATTTTACAAATCATCAAGTGAAGTCACCCATGATCATTGTAGTATTGTCTCTGCATGCCTCTTTAATTTCTTGTTTCATTCAGCAACATTACCACAACTATTTGGAAGCCCAGAGACAACTCCCAACAAATTACTTGTTCCTTAAAATAGACGTAGAAAAATAAAGCACAGGAACAGTTCTTTGGCCCACAATGTATGTGCCAAACATGATGCCAAGATTAACGTATTTCATCAGTCTGCATATCCCTCAATTCTCACGCAGACATCCAGGCTGAGACATATGAATCATCATTAGACACAGGTGAGGTGCTGGAAAACTGACTAATGTTGTGCCGCTGTTAAAGAAAGCTGCAAGGAAAAGCCTGGGAACGATAGACTAGTGAGCCTAACATCTGTTACTGGAGAAAGTTCTGAGAGATTAAAGATGTATGCGTTTGGATAGACAGGAATTTATTAGAAATAGTCAGCATGATTTTGTATGTGAGTAATTGTGTATTACGAATCTGACTAAGCTTTTTGATTAAGTAACCAAAAAGTGCAAAGGGCAAAGCTGTCTATATGGACTTCAGCAAGGCGTTAGAGGAGGTACTGCATGATAGGCTGCTTTGGAAAGTTAGATTGCATGCGATCCAGGGAGATCTAGGTGACTGGATAGAGAATTTGCTTCATGGAATGAAGCAAATGGGGGTTGGTAGTAGGTTGTTTTTCAAACTGCAGACCTATAATTAGTGATATGCCTCGGGGATCAGTGCTGGGCCCATTGCTGTTTCTGGTTTATATCAATGATTTGGATGAGACTACAATATATGATTGGTAAGTTTGCAGATGACACTAAAGTGGGTGGTATCGTTGATAGTGAAATTATCAAAAATGATGGCAGGATCTTGATCAGTTTGGTAAGTGAGCTGAGGAAAGGATAATGGAATTTAATGGAGGTAAGTGCAAGGTATTGCATTTGGGACAGTCGGGGTAGAGTAGAGAAGTTGTGATGTTATGTTACATTTGTACGAGACGTTGGTGGGACCACATTTGGAGTATTGTGTTTAGTTTTGGCCACCTGCTATACAAAAGATGTTGTTCAGCTGGAAAGAGTGCAGCGACGCTATATACAGATGTTGCCAGGATTTGAGGGTCTGAGCTGTAGAGAGAGGTTGGACAAGCTCGGACTTCATCCCTTGAAGTGCAGGAGGGCTGATCGTATAGAAATGTATAGGATCATGATGGGAGAGATAGTGTGAATGCACAATCTTTTACCCGGAGTAGAGAAATCAAGAACTAGAGGACGTGGGTTTAAGGTGAGAGGGGAAAGATTCAATAAGAACCAGAGAAGCACCTTTTCTCACAGAGGGTGGTGGGTATAGAGAACAAGCTGCCAGAGGAGAGTGTTGTGGCAGGTACACAACAATATTTAAAAGACAGATTGGACAGATTTGGACAGATATATTAATAAGAAAGGTTTAGAGGGATATGGGCCAAATACAGGCAGGTGGGATTAGTGTAGATGGGACCTTGTTTGTCATGGACGAGTTGGGCCGATGGGCCTTTTTGCGTGCATATGATCTATACATGTGCCAATCTAAAAGCGTCTTATACACCACTATTGTATCTGCCACCACCACCATCCCTGGCAGCACATTTCAGCACTCTCAGTGTAAAAAGACTTGCCCTGCACATCTTCTTTAACCTTTGTCACTTTCAAGTTCAATCTATGCCTTCTAGTCTTTCCATCCTCTAATTACACGTATTGCTACTTTCAAGGAGCTATGGTGTTGGTCCCTAAGATCGCGCTGTACATCAATGTAGTGAAGGATCTTGCTATTAACCGTATTCTTTCCCCTTACATTCGATCTCCGAAAATACAATACATCACAATTTCTTGGATCAATCTCCATCTGCCATTTCTCCACCCATCTCTGAAGTTGATCTACAAACATCTTTGTCAATGCTTGTGCATACTCCTCTCTTGCCTCTCCTAATAACCTGGGATGGATCCCATCAAGCCATGGGGATTTATCTACCTTAATGTTCTTCAAGCCCCAACACCACGTCCTTCTTTAACACCACGTCCTTCTTGATCTCAAACTACTATTGCATAATAGTATTCTCCACACTGATCTCCATATCCTTCTCCTTCGTGATACAGATGCAAAGCACCAATTTAGGAACTCGCTCACATCTTCTGACTCGAAGCACAAATTCCCTCCCTTATTATTGAGCGGTCCTACCTTCTCCCTGAGTACCCTCTTGACTTTTTGTGTACATGAAAAAAACGAAGGATTTTCTTTAATCTGACGGCCATTGACCTATCGTGGCCCCTTTTAGGCTTCCTACCGCCCACTTGATTTCCTTCTTATTTGCTTCATATTCCTCAAAGGCCCTGTCTGATTTTATCTTAAACCCAACATATGCTTGCTTTTTCTTTTTGATCAAATTTACAACCTCCTTGGCCATTGCCATATTCCTTGACCAGGCCATATTTACCAGTCCTGTATTTTGATCAGACATAAACATCTCTGATCAAAGTACAGGACTATCTGTACTACAGGATCTATCTCCCACTGGCTATTGGGAGGACTATAACATAATCCCATCAGAGTGATTGCACCTTTCATTTTGAGCTCTACCCATGTTGTTTCAGAGGACGAACCCTCCAGTATATCCTCCATGAGTGCCACAATGACATTCTCCCTGATTAGTAAATCAACTCCATCAATTATTTTTCCTCCCCCTCTATCATGTATCGTCTTGAAACATCAAAACCCTGGAATGTGAAGTTGCCATTTTTGTCTCTCTTGCAACCAAGTGTCTCTAGTGGCTGCTACATCATAGTTCCAAACACTGATCCAGGCATCCTTCGTGGGCCAAAGCTCACCCAGACTAATTCTGTATCTTCATTTTATAAACTTAACCTTGCTTCTATTGCACTAACAGCATACTTGATAATAGTATCTTACGTCTTTTTATTTGTTCTTCCTAAATACGTAATATCCTTGGATATAGCTCCGAGCTGTGCTCATCCTGAAGCTGTATCTCTGTAAAGCTTCCCATGTTATGTCTGCTAATACTCAGAAAGTTAAGGGGAAAAGACAAGGAAGAATTCAGGGTAGCAAAATGGTTAGTTAACCAAAGTCTATCGGGAAGAATAAGAGCATACAAATATCCAAGCAATCTTCTAATTGGGGTCAGATGGGGGGGGGGGGAAATGATACAAAGGTCAAAAGTGAAAGCTTTTTACATGAATACACAAAGCATAATACAAAATGACTGAATTAATGGCACAAGTTTAAAAAAATGGCTACAATGTCGAAGCCATTATAAGGGTAACATTAAGAGTTACATTTTTTTGAGAGGAGGAGAAATTGTACCTTTGGATTGTAAGCTGCCCAAGCAGAACATTAACATTGAATTCTCCAATTTTAGGTAACCAACCTTTCCCCTTCCCCTGTACCATTTCCACCTTTCTCCCCTCTGACCACATTTTGTGCCCCATCTCATAGCCTTTGTCTTCATGTTCATAAGTTATGGAAACATAGAAACAGAATATAGGTGCAGGAGGAGGCCATTTGACCCTTCGGGCCTGCACCGCCATCCATTGTGAGCATGGCTAATCATCCACAATCAGTAACCTGTGCCTGCCTTCTCCCCATATCCCTTGATTCCACAAGCCCCTAGAGCTCTTATCTAACTCTCTTTTAAATACGTCCAGTGAATTGACCTCTACTGCCTTCTGCGTCAGAGAATTCCACAAATTCACCACTCTCTGGGTGAAAAAGTTTTTTCTCATCTCAATTTTAAATGGCCTCCCCATTATTCTTAGACCGTGGCCCCTGTTTTTGGACTCCCCCATCATTGGAAACATTTTTCCTGCATCAAGCTTGTCCAGTCCTTTTATAATTTTATACATTTCTATAAAATTCCCTCTCATCCTTCTAAATTCTAATGAATACAAGCCCACTCTTTCCAATCTTTCCTCATATGACAATCCTGCCATCACGGAGATTAACCTCGTGAACCTACGCTGCACTGCCTCAATAGCAAAGATGTCCTTCCTCAAATTAGGAGACCAAAACTGCACACAATACTCCAGATGTGGTCTCACCAGGGCCCTGTACAACTACAGAAGGACCAATTTACTCATATACTCCAATCCTCTTGTTGTGAAGGACAGCATGCCATTAGCTTTCTCCACTGCCTGCTGTACCTGCATGTTTACTTTCAGTGACTAGTGTACAAGAACACCCAGGTCTCGTTGCACTTCCCTTTTTCCTGATCTGACACCATTGAGATAATAATCTACCTTGTTCTTGCCGCCAAAGTGGATAACCTCATATTTATCTACATTATACTGCTATTGCCATGCATCTGCCCACTCACTCAACCTGTCCAAGTCACCCTGCAACCTAGCATCCTCTTCGCAGTTCACACTGCCACCCAGCTTTGTGTCATCTGCAAATTTGCTAGTGTTACTTTTAATCCCATCATCTAAATCATTAATATATATTGTAAATAGTTGTGGCCCAAGCACCGAGCCTTGCGGCACTTCACTAGCCACTGCCTGCCATTCTGACAGGGACCCATTTATTCCTACTCTTTGTTTCCTGTCAGCCAACCAATTCTCTATCCTTGACAATAGCCTACCCCCAAAACCATGTGCTCTAACTTTGCCCACTAATGTCCTGTGTGGGACATTATCAAAGACTTTCTGAAAGTCCAGATACACTACATCCACTGGCTCTCCTTCACCATTTTACTTGTCACATCCTCAAAAATATTCCAGAAGATTAGTCAAGCAGGATTTCCCCTTCATAAATCCATGCTGACTTGGACCAATCCTTTTACTGCTATCCAAATGCGCGTTATTACTTCTTTAATAATTGACTCCAGCATCTTCCCCGCCACGGATGTCAGGCTAACTGGTCTATAATTTCCCGTTTTCTCTTTCGCTCCTTGCTTGAAAAGTGGGATAACATTAACTACCCTCCAATCCACAGGAACTGATCCTGAATCGATAGAACATTGGAAAATGATCACCAATACACCCACGATTTCTAGAGCCATCTGCTTGAGTACCATGGTATGCAGACCATCAAACCCTGGGATTTATCAGCCTTCAGTCTCATCAGTCTACCCAATCTCGCCTAATGCAAATTTCTTTCAATTCCTCTGTCTCCCTAGATCCTCTGTCATATCTACCAATCTCTAACTGAGCCTCAAGCTCATCCACTTTACTTCTTATACGCCGTGTATTGATATATAATACTTTTAATCCAATACGCACCTCACCCTTTATGTCGATTTCTCTTGGCCAGACTCTCCTATCCCTTCATGAGCTTTCTGCCCCGTCAATTCTGGTGTCTTTCTTAACATTTCCTATACTCTCTTTCCCTTAAACTCCATCCTTGTATTTCCAATTTGTCTCCTCCCCCCACTATACGAGCAGAATTAGGCTATTTGGTCCATTGTCTACTCCGCCATTCAATTAAGGCTGATGTATCTTTCCCTCTGTAAGATCACACCTCAGTCTCCTGTGCTCCTGAAACAAATATCACAGGCTATCCATTCTCCCCTCATAACTCAAGTTCTCCAGACATTCTTGTAATTCTTTTCTGCACACTCTCCAACTTAATCACATTAACATGGCGACCAGAACTGTAGATGATATTCCATGTGTGATCTCACCAAGGACTTGTACAACTGTAACTTAAACCCAACTCTTGTACTTAATACCCCATCCGATGGAGGCAGGTTTCAGTGACTGAGTATACATTAGCGAGGGATTGACAAGTTTTAAAATATTAAGGGAATACATTGATATAGAGGTAGTGATTCTGGGGTAAGAGATCAACCATCATCTTGTTCAATACTTTCTGCTTGTTTCCACCTATGGTACTTTATAAAATTTCCTGCAACAAGCTGAAGATTTTGCCCCAGCTCAAGAGTCTTCCAGGAGGTAGATTTGCATCTAGAGTTTACTCAAGTTATGTACATTTATGTGTATCTTTACAATACTGGGGAGATTTTAGCACAGAATATTAAAAATGTCATATCTCCACTATTTCAAGTAGTATGGTGTTATTTTTTTCAGGGATTGTTACTCAAACATGCAAGAGATGATAGAGAATAAATCGTTAGGAATTAAATTGATTCCCTGATTCAACCAGTTTGTATCTCAAAAATATCATTTTTTAGGACACCACAAATTTGACATGCTTTGACACAATGAAATAAAGAGACAATTTCTGCATTAATTTCATTATAATTCAAACCATGTTCACGTTTGTAGCTTTACAGAGATGCATGTTGGACAGTAATAAGAAAAACTTTGATGAATTTGGTATTAAGTGCTCTGAATGGCCATATTTCAAAGTGTTACGGTGGTTATTCTTGGTGTCCACCTTGTTTTAGAGTAACCACCGTTACACCCCAATGGTAAGTTAAGACCAAAGAACTTCCCAAGGAGATTGAAAATTTTCTAGTTTGAAGAAAATAGATAATGAAATTATGAGAAGAAAGTACTCACATACTCCCCCATCCACTCCTTTCAGGGACCCAAGCAGTCATTCCAAGTCCGACAGAGGTTCACCTGCACCTCCTCCAACCTCATCTACTGCATCCGTTGCTCCAGATGCCAGCTGATCTACATCGGTGAGACCAAGCGGAGGCTGGGCGATCGTTTCGCCGAACACCTCCGCTCGGTCCGCAATAACCAACCCGACCTCCCGGTGGCTCAGCACTTCAACTCCCCCTCCCACTGCGTATCCGACCTCTCGGTCCTGGGCCTCCTCCACGGCCAGAGTGATCAACACCGCAAGTTGGAGGAACAGCACCTCATATTCCGCTTGGGGAGTCTGCATCCTCTGGGCTTAAACATTGAATTTTCTCAATTCTGTTAACCCAGACTGCCTCCCCCCCACCTCTCCCTCAGCCCTCTGGCCCTGACATTCCTTCTCCATCTCCCCCCCCCCCCCCTCCCCAGTCGCACTAGCTTCTCATTTTCACACCACAAACAGCTTACAATGGCCTGCTTCCTTTGTCACCAATACTTTTTTGCATATCTTTCACTCATTGTTCCTTATCTCTCCACATCACTGTTTATATCTCTCGTTTCCCTGATCCCTGACCAGTCTGAAGAAGGGTCTCGACCCGAAACGTCGCCTATCTCCTTCGCTCCTTAGATGCTGCTGCACCCGCTGAGTTTCTCCAGCTTTTTGTGTAACCCTCACATACTCCATGTTTATAGCAAGAGAGTCCATTTTTACAAAATTCTTAAGGGGTTGGACAAGCTAGATGCTGGAAGATTGTTCCCGATGTTGGGGGAGTCCAGAACAAGGGGTCACAGTCCAAGAATAAGGGGGAATTCCTTTAGGACCGAGATGAGGAAAACATTCTTTACACAGAGAGTGGTGAGTCTCTGGAATTCTCTGCCACAGAAGGTAGTTGAGGCCAGTTCATTGACTATATTTAAGAGGGCGTTAGATGTGGCACTTGTGTCTAAAGGGATCGGTGGGTATGGAGAGAAGGCAGGTACGGGATACTGAGTTGGATGATCAGCCATGATCACATTGAATGGCGGTGCAGGCTCGAAGGGCCGAATGGCCTACTCCTGCACCTATTTTTCTATGTTTCTATTTGTATGTGAAAAACAGCAAAAGTGAAGAAATCAGCTATCATGCTTTAGAAAAAAAAAATTTATGTCATGTAACGGCTGTTATGGTAGACACCAAACATAAAGTGTAAAAAAACACATAGGAACACATGTTGAACAAGGAATTTTGTTCATTAGTCAAATTTTCTCTAACTTCATGAACTATCTCCCCCTGTCATGTACTGCCACTGTCAGGGTTAATCTGAATCATGTTGAAGTAATTTATTTGTGAACTTCAGTTTAATGCATGATGTCACACTTTTTGTACCCAGTATTGTAAAAACACACACATAATTGATGTTTGGGAATATTTATTTCCTCGCGTTAAACTGCATTTGCTTTTTTTTCTGCAGAACATGCAGTTTTTTGTTCTCTCTGAGATTTAACATTCATATTTTTGCATTTCTTTTTTTATTTTGCTTACTTTCATTTCTATCAGTTTTTTAAAATAATAGAGATATACGAGACTGGAAACGTTGAAATCATACAGTTTGGTAGAAGCAAATAAAATATGTATCTGCTCTAGGAAATGAAATTTCAGTGCACTGATATGGATTCAAATCAGCCATTCTATGAAGTAATTATTTCGGAGGAACCGAGTTCTTTTGAATTAAAACTCACCAAGAGGAAAAAGGAAGATCCTTTATGGCAAATCTCACTGACATTTCGTAAGTATTAAAATATTACAAAATGTATTTGTAAAACCTTCTGCTCGGGTAACTGAGCACTAGTTATATTGCATAATTTTGTTTTTAAAGTGTGAATGTTCCAAGTCTTTCCTACCCTCTTAAATCTTATTTTTTTTTCTCCTTTCTGTCCAAGTCATAGATGTATAGAAATTGTTAAATTTGGTATTAGTATGGTTTGTTAATGTCGCCTACATCAAGATACAGTGAAAAGCTTTGCTTGTGTGCTATTCAATCATACTGCACATGAGTGCAATCAAAACATATACAATAGGTAGTGCAAAAAGAAAACAAAAACTTTGTTGGTAGATATTTGGTCAGGCAGCGGATTAGATGCCAGGGGTCAGGAAATAAGAGGACACAATCAAGATAAAGGAGAACCAAAACTGGATTAAGAGAAAAGAAGGGTGGGCATGGGAGATGGAGAACAGAATTTTAAAACTAGTGAGACGCAATAGTGGTATGGGTATGAGTTTGATAGTGGGCAAATTGGTATTTCACAGGTTTGGAATAAATCAGAATATATGAAACAGGAGGCTGCTAAGCATAAAGGATCGGGTGTGTATATGAGGAAATCAGAAAGACAGATGGAGTTTGAGAAAGCAGGATTGTAGACCAGATAATAGTTGAGGCAGGTACAATATCAACATTTAAAAGACATTTAGACAGGTACATGAACTGGAAAGGTTAAGAGGAATATGGGCCTAACTTTGTCAAATGGGACTAGCATGGATGGGGCATCTTCATCGGCAAGGATGAATTGGGCCAAAGGGCCTGTTTCCTTGCTGTATGACTCTATGGTGGTCTGGCTTTGTATGGTCAGGAAATGAAAGAATATACATCCGCATAGAAGTTTGGGAAAGAAGTTAAATATGAAGCTACCGTATTTCCCGGCAATGAAAACGCACCTCCAATTTGAGTTGCTAAATTTTGAAAAAAGGCTGGCGGGACATAGTCTGAAGAAGGGTCTCTTCACGTCTGAAGAAGGGTCTCTTCACGTCTGAAGAAGGGTCTCGACCCAAAACATCGCCTATCTCCTTCGCTCCTTAGATGCTATGTTTTTCCAGCTTTTTGTGTAACCCCCTGGCGGGACATAGAATGTCAAACACTCAAAAGAATAAAAATAAAGAAAGTAACAATTCAATTTGCCCAAGGCTTCCAGATCTCCTCCATTCAGAATGACTGAATGGGTGGGGGGTGGAGGGTGATGGCAGGTGGAGAGATGGTGGGAAAAAACAGGAGCACACTGGGACAAGTTGAATCAGTTATGATCTTATTGAATGACAATATTAGTTCAAGGGACCAGTTGAGGTTACTCGGGCTGACACAGGAGTAAGCTCCACCGCCCGTTGTCCTGTTATCCCTCGCCCGCTGACCCGCTCCGCTCTATGATCTTTGCTCTTGAGCTGGTCTCCTCACTGTCCGGTCTCCGAACCAGGCCAAAAATAAGGATAACGAGAATTTAAAAACTAATACCAACTGCTTTTGTGCGCATCTGTTGACAAGGCAGCAGCATTCTTATTCGCTCTGTTATTCTCACTTGACCGACAATCGCCACACATCTCCAAAGCATGTCCCCATGCAAATTTACATTGAAAGACACGGACAGGGTAGTGAATGCCATGCAGTGTCACCCAGTGCAGCAAGTGAGGCCATGTCCTGCTCCTGGCAGCAGTCGGAATTTAAGGATTTGCGGGAAGCGGCTGACATGAACAAGGCCGGCGAGCGGCAGGAGAGAGGTGTTCAGACAGAGAGCACTGCCGGAGGTGAGCGGACCGGCAGAAGGCACTGAGGTGGCAGCTGGTTCTGCTGTCCAGTCCCGGCGGCAGCTAGCAGCCACCTGAACTACTTCCCTCCGCGGCCGCAATGCGTTGCCTCCGCGCCCAGAGCGCTGCGGCAGTGGTTAGTGAGTGAGTTGCTGGCATGATCTCCGAACCCCTCCTTCTCAACATTCCTGCCCTCCCTGCAACTCTACCCTTGGCGGCCCAGCCAATTTGTGCAGCCCAGGCTGGGCTGACCCGGGCAAGACTCCCCACACTCTGTGAAATTAACTCTTTCCCCCACCCCCAGCGGTGCTGTTCTTTTACAGTCGCTTCCCACTTTACACCCGCTTCTCATCAGCTGCCAGCAATGAGGGATAGACTTGGCTGTACCTCAGTACAGCAACATCGTTTTTGATGTTACTGTACTGATGATAGCCAAGTCTATCTTTCTTGGGGCTAACAACCTAACCTTTGGTCTCCAAGACGCACGCAAATTTTCGTGCCTTATTTTTGGGTAAAAAATATTGTCTTCATTGCTGGGAAATATGGTATATCATGGATACATCAAAATAAATTGGATGACATTTAGTGTTGGCTGAAGGAGGTTGGCAAGGTCTTTTGTAATAACATTTATTCTGATGAATAAATGGAGAATCTCTCCGTAATCTCTTCATAAAATTGCTGGGGTCATGAACTGTGACGAAGGCTGTCAAAGTATACAGTGGGATATCGATCAGCTATGGAAATGGACGGAGAAATAACACGGAGTTTAATGTAAGCATTTAAGAGACTTTGGAATAGCCCCATGGATATGGAGGGATATCGATAAAGTGGGGGCAGATAAAGATTGATCTGGGCATCATGTTTGATATAGACGTTGTGGGCTGAAGGAGGCATTCTAATGTGCATTATCCCACACACCAGGGACAATTTACAATTTTTAGCAAAGCCAATTAACCTACAAACCTGTTTGTCTTTGGAATGTGGGAAGAAACCATAGCTCCCAGAGAAAACCCACGTAGATGTAGGGAGAGCATTACAAACTCCGTAAGACAGCGCTTGTAGTCAGGATAGAACTTCTCAGACGCCGTAAGGCAGCAACTTTACCACTGCCCCACTGAGCCGCCCTATTTCTGCAGCATCATTTGTCCGCTCCAGCAATCCAATGTCTGCTCTTACCTCTCTTATACATATCTGAAAAAACCTTTGGTATCCTCTTTTATATTATTAGCTAGCTTACCTTCATATTTCATCGTTTCTCTTTCTTCCCAATCCTCCAGCTTCCCATTAAACTTTGTCATATTATATGCCTTCTCTTTTGCTTTTATGTTGTCTTTGACTTCATTTGTCCCCTTAATATGTTTCTTCCTCTTTGGGATGAAAAGATCCTGCATCTTCCAAATTATTCCCAGACACTCGTGTCATTGCTGCTCCACCGTCATTCCTGCTACGCTCCTCTTTCAATCTACTTTGGCCAGCTCCTCCCTCATGCCTCTGTTGTGACCTTTACTCAACTGCAATACTGATACATCTGATTTTAGCTTCTCCCACTCAAACTGCAAGTTGAATTATATCATATTATAATCACTGCCTCCTAAGGGTTCCTTCACCTTAAATAAACACAAAAAGCTGGAGTAACTCAGCGAGACCAGAGATCCCAGAGATGCTGCCTGTCCCGCTTAGTTACTCCAGCTTTTTTTTGTCTATTTTTGGTTTAAACCAGCATGTTCCTTCCTACACATTCCTTCACCTTAAACTCCCTAATCAAATCTGGTTCACTAGACAGTATCTGGTATACTGGTTGAGCAACATGATGCCCAATCTACCACAAACATCCCCATTATTTTCTCCACTGCTTTCATCTTCTCTGCAATTTACAACATGCATGTTTTCCAATTGTTGTGAGTTGTGCTAAATGGATATTAATCTGAAATGTTAACTCAAAGATGTTTTTTCAGTGATATTTTGGAATTGTGATAATTAGCCTCAAACTACTACAGTCAGCTTCCTTTGTGCCAAGAACATCACCAACATCAATCTCAATTTTACTGGAGGGTTACACAAAAAGCTGGAGAAACTCAGCGGGTGCAGCAGCATCTAAGGAGTGAAGGAGATAGGCGACGTTTCGGGTCGAGACCCAGTCTGAAGAAGGGTCTCGACCCGAAACGTCGCCTATCTCCTTCACTCCTTAGATGCTGCTGCACCCGCTGAGTTTCTCCAGCTTTTTGTGTAACCCTCGATTCTCCAGCATCTGCAGTTCCTTCTTTATCAATTTTACTGGAGCTCTTTTTAGAATGGTTGGTCAGTTATTTAATATGAAGAACAACTGTCCTTGCCTTCTCTGAAAAGTAATGTTCTAATTTTGAAGAAAGCAGTCCTGGGATCCAAGTTGTTTGTAATATATTTAAATAACGTTGATGAGAATGTTGGGGATATGATTAGTAAGCTTGCAAACAACATGAACATTGGTGGAATCGTAGCTAGCAAAGAAGTTGTCTAAGGATAAGGAAGGACATATGTCAGGTGGAAAGCCAGGAGGAGTGTTGGCGGATGGAATTTAATCCAAATAAATGTGAAGTAATACACTTTGTAAAGTCAAATTGTGGTTGGACGTATAGATTAACCTTGTGCAGGAACCTTGGATGTATTGAGGAACTGAGTTCTTGGGGTGCAAGTTAATCACTCCTTTTAATATCGATGTTACATCTGCAGATCTGCCACTGGCTGTTTGCGCGACTCCAGCGCCTTTGACGGAGGGTGGGGTGTGGGATTAAAATGCAGGTTTGTATCGCTTGTCGGAGAGGGATTTCCTCAGGCTGTAGTCGATGAAGTAAAATCGATCGGACTTCCGTTCCCGGGTTTTTTTTTAAATTGCTGGACAATTTAATAGTTGGATTAAAGTAAAAAGCAACTTTGAACGCCTTCAACGTGACGGATCATAATATCAGGACAAAACAAAGGGTAAGTCGTATATTTCACATATAATCTTTCTTCTTGGGGTGGCTTTTGCCTAATTTTACAATGCGAAAATGTATTTACTCCCCAAACGATTTGGCCATGTCTTGCCTGCCGATATGGGGTTAAAATTCACGGCAACGGCAACGGTCCAATCGATCGCATTTCAGAAATACCCACTCGCAAAATGATTAAAATTATCTTTTTTTTTGGACAATCATGTCATCATAAGAGCATCTAAATCGTCTATATTTTGTGTAATTGTCTATCCATAATCAATATTTTTATACTAAATATCCACAACAGTTTTAGTCACATGTATTGTGCAAAAAATAATAATTTGGATTATATTGAGTGAATGTTTCTAGATTAATTTATGGGAATTAAACATTAAATTCCTCCCATTTGGCATATAAGTTGATGACAGTGACAATCATGTTATATTGTGAATTTTTGTGTGAATGTTTGTTATTTGGATACTTAGGCTATTTAACATTTTTAGCCTTTTCTTAAGAAATGGATAGATGTTTAGATCTTATAATTGAATTTAGATGAATTTAATTGATTTGATGAAACTGATGAATATTAATTTTTTTTGTTGGGTATTTACTATTTATTTTAGCGCTTAACTTCATCATTTCTACCTTTTTTCTAAAACTGCAAATAATAACTTGTTTCTGTTAATGCTGTTCTTTGTTTTTTTTCCTTTACATTTTAAACAGATGTCTCCGAAGAAGAAATGCAAAATTGTCAATCCAAATGCCCAGCAAAAGTGACTGATGACAGTATTCGCAGAGATTATCTGAATTTGGACTACTCCAAATGTGATGATCTACAGGACATTCTTAATGGGAAAGTAGTGGGCAGAAAGGCATGTCATGTGCATTTGAAGAGCAAAACCTTGTAGTTTACAATGCTAAAATTGAGGAAAATCAAGGTGTACAGAGTTGCTTATTGGTTACAATCTGAGGAGTATGATGATGCTACTGATTATGATATGCCAATGTTCCAGCTAGCAACTGATCTTCTCCATAAAGACTTAGTCTATTACTAGAAATTGTAATTTATTTAACTATCTGTTACGGACCTACAGCACATAATACAATAATATTAAAGTTCTGATCTTGAGAATATCACATTCTTGAATTTTCAAGGCAGTCTGGGTGTTTATTTCCGTCACAACGGTCAATTTTGTAATTAGCTACAATTAGGTAACTAACTAATTATATGCTTTAATTTCAGGTCATCCAAGTAAGATGTTTCATATTTGTTTCAGAATGCTTCAATCTACTCAAACGAAAATTTCATTCAGTTCTCTTAATTTTTAAGAAAGTTATGGGCTTTTGACTGTCCTTGATCACAGCTGTTGTGTTAAGTCAATGGAAAAGCAAAAGGGAACAAGATGCTAATTTCCGAGTATGAAAATGGCCATAACTTTTTTAATACTGAAGATATCAAAGTGAATTAGGTATCAAATTAAACTTCTTTGTATGCTTTATCTGATGGGGTAAATTGAAGACTTGATTTTTAAAATCTCAAATTTTTTTAACATTGCTACTTGAAAATGACGACACGCAGATATGTTAGTGAAAAAGGCATTAGGTATTCTTGCCTTCGTAGGCTGATTATAAGAGTGCGCACATTACATTGTAGTTGTACAATACACTAGTTACACCTTGGCTGGAGTATTGTGTATATTTCTGGTTGTCACACTATAGTAAGCATTTGTTATTAATGGAGAGAGTGCAGGTGATATTTGCTTGATATGGAACCTGTAATTACAAGCAGAGATTGGAAAGACTGGGTTTGTTCTCACTTAAATGTAGAAATCTGATGAATGGCCTTAGAGGGTTTATAAAATTAAGAAGGACAGAGGTAAGATTGATGGAAGCTTTTTCTGAGGCGGGGGAATCTAGAACGAGAGGGAAAAAATTTTAAGGAGAATGTGTATTAAGTTTTTCACACAGGGTCGTAAGTACCTGGAATGTGCTGCTGGAAGAAGTGGTAATGGTAAATATAATTACAATGTTTAAAAAACATTTGGATTGCTATTTAGAATAGGAAAGACATGGAGACGTATGGACCCAAAAGGAGCCAATGAGATTAGTGTAGACAGACATTACGGTGGGCTGCAAGGACCATTTGTGTGCTGTTCATTTCTGTGATTCTGTGCTAAACACCTTTAAATCTAATATATTTTGTGGACCTAATGAAGAGCTTTACTTTTTTGACAGGAAGGTCATCCCCAAAACAAGTTGACACGCGGTATTAATCTCTCAACTATTCTTACGTGGTCATGATTTACTCAGTTATTTAATGACTGCATGGCTTTTTTTTGAGAAAGTGGCCTTTGGAGCTTCACATTTTTAAATTTACAAAACCCCAATTTGAGAAAAAATTATTCCCTCTGCACTGGCACGTAGAGCCAAATATCACAGATCGGAGCTTTCAGCTAACGTCACAATGGGATTGTGGCCCTGCTCGCTACAATGTTGATATCCCAGGATACTGAATCCTGCCAGCACCCAAGTGCAATTGCATTTTTTTTAAAGTTTAAAATGAGGGAGGGTGAATAAGGGGAAATGAGCAGTGTGGGGGACTATGGACCAGGCCTCCCGCCTGACAGGGACCCAACGTGTCCCACTTGGTCTAGTGTATCACTAAAACTGGGATAAATGCAGCCAGTAAAAATATTTTGTTATGTTCAGGAGCATAGTTTGATATTCTCACTTTTTGATTTTTGTGCTTTGGAAAGTATTATATTGTTTTATGTAAAGGTCATTTGAACCTCACCATCCATAGAATATTTTATATATATATATATATATATATGTATGTATATATTTGTGTGTGTGTGTGTGTGTATATATATATATTATATATGTGTGTGTGTGTGCGCATGTTTAACATATTAATGTCAAATGATAACATTATTCTATTTTATCTATACTGTGTTGAAGTTGGTACTCCACTGTGTAATGCTCTATTGCAATGAGCTTGGCACAAGATTAATAAATGTTGAAATGTAACTAACAATCAGCAATAGCTCTCTTGAATGAACAGGAAATTATTTTTGTCTTGCAGAAAATGGTAAAGTTTCATGCCAGGAGAACTTAGGTAATGTGTTTAAATATATTAATAGCATTAGTTTAATCTGTGTTTTAATAACCCAAATTAATAAAGCATCTTATATGATTTGCTTAAAACAGTATCATCGGTGTGTCATATATAATTACTTTGTCGTGAGCAGAGTACACTCTGGTATGCCAATCAAATATAGAAACTTCATTGTTGTATGCTGCATGATGTAAAGTGAAGATAGCAACCAATGCCAGAAAGGTAGCAACAAACTGACATAGATCCTGTGGGATAATGAGGCCTAACCTCAAGATAACAAAGAGCGAGTGGATCAGATGATAACGGAATTTTACCAGGGGTGTCCTCAGCAGCTCAACCCTTGTTTGGTTATGCGCCTGTCCCACTTAGGAAACCTGAATGGAAACCTCTGGAGATATTCCGTGCGGTTCCCGGAGGTTTGTGTCAGTCTTCGCTTCTTCTATGTTCTATAGAAGAAACAGAAACCACTTTCGACCATTAGGGAGAGTGACAAAAGCCTCCGGGAACTGCACGGAAACCTTGGGTGGGGCGCAAAGTCTCCAGAGGTTTCCGTTCAGGTTTCCTAAGTGGGACAGGGGCATAAGGCTGCATTTGGATAATTGTGTGTAGTTCTGGTTGCACCATTACAGGAAGGATGTGTGAGTTTTGAAAAGGGTGCAGATGAGTTTTAGCAGAAGAATGCATGGATTAGAGGATATTAGCCACAGGGAGAGGTTGGATAGACTTGGATTGCTTATTCTGGGTCACCGGAGGTTGTTGGAAGACCTGACAGGAGTATATAAAATTCTGAGAGGCATAGACAGGGTAGACAGTCAGAACCAGTTAACATTATTAGTACATTTATAGATGACACCAACATTGGTGCTATAGTGGATAGTGAGGAAAGAAAATCTATGTTACAACAAGATCTAAATCAGTTGGGAAGGTGAGCAGATCATTCTTTAGTTGCTATCCGCTGAGTATGATCTACTATCATACCTTACATTCTGACATACAAAGACATTAAATTTCTATCTGATTGGCTTAATTATGCTAGAACTTTCAAAGGGTTCACAGGGTATATTTTATTCTCACGTGTCATAATTAAGGTACAGTGATACCTGAACTGATTCTTGAGCAGAATATTGTATCTATCAGGTTCTTATGGTGAGCTTGGCAAGTCTTCTAAACCTCTGAAAGACAGAACCCACTCCTGGAATGTATCTGATTGATCTGCTCGTGCCTGTCCCTTTGAGTGAATGTGGGAGCTGACTAGCACTCCCCTGCAGCTGCTGTGTTCTCCATCGCAGACATAAAATATGTTGCAGCACATAATGGGGAGCATCCCGCAACACATGGAATATAGCTTTGTAACATCGAGTGCACTTATTTGACTGCTGTACAATAAAGATTTTTTGTGCTCTGGTGAACTGAGTGAGGTCCCATGGGAATTGGGTCTGTGTTACCACTTGTCTCTGGGTCACCATATCATTATCTCAGATCAGATGTTGGTCTGTGTGGTAGTTTTCTTTGCAGAAAACCTGATGCGAGTTCACACTAAATGCATAGATACCTTTGAGTCGTGTAAAAAAGATTACATTTTTTGGCATGAATTCTTCAGTTTCATAGAAAAAATAAAATTTGTAAACACTTCCAATAATTTGTTTTCATTTTAACTTTCACTATTTTGTCACAGGGTTTAGTGTTTTTCAATTAAAGATTGTTGTTTGGAATATCACTGACAGTGCTAATTTAATGCATTAAATGTTGCTAATTTAATGCATTTGTTTAAACCACGGACCAATGAAATTCCGGATATTGCCTTAATCGGCAAAACATTGCAATTTTATACCATTTCTTCAGAATTTCCCCATACATTATGAAAACAGAGCAAACCTGCATTTTTCTGCCTCTTGATTTTCTCCTTTTTGAAAAACAGGCAGTTCAAAAATCTGTACAATTTCCAGGTCTGTATTCAGTTTGTTGAGATTCTGCAGTTATGAGGTTTGCGAAACTCAGGGTACCATAGAGAGAAAATAAAGTTTATTATGATGGGAAATATGCTAACAATATTGAGTTTGCTCTGACATTTTATATTTATGTTAATTCAAAATTGAAAATGTGGAAACAGTTTTAGTCAATAAATCAAAATCTGTCCACAAATATGTTTGAATATTTCTGAAAAGGAAGCTATTTAAGAAAAAAATAATCTAAAGAAAGAAACATAATTGGGTTGAATTTAATGTATATTATTAATATTGTAATTTAATTTCCTAATGTCACTATTTGGTAACATAAATGTTCTGTTTGTGTGAATGTTGGTTGTCACATTGCAATTAAATGTATTACCAAAGTGATTTGCTGCAGTCTGGTATCATGAATAACATTGTTATCAATGTAGATAGCTTCTTCAGTTTCACAGAAAAATGTGCATATCTTGCACTGTGACAATTTATGAATGCCTGTTTTTGTAGAGAGTAGAGATGTTGAAAAGGTAGGGAACTAGTAGTGTGGATGATTGTTGCTGAAGATATAGAGGGATCAAAAGGATGCAAGGAGAGAGATCCAGAAGAATTTATAGGCTGAAGAAACTATCGGAGATGGGGGAAATAGGTTGTCTCTCAGGGAGATCAGGATTTGACTCGGTTCCATTTGATTTTGAAGCGTGGTCAGTCTTATTAAATGCAGATTACTTGGGAAAAAATTGGTGGAAAAGAAATGATGTCAATGCTGTTGTGTCTTTATAAAAAAATAGTTTCCATTGAGTCATTATGTTTCAATTTATGCTTCTATTGTTTGCACACTTGAGAATAAAAATAACAAAATTAAATGTTTTAGTTTTCAAACAATATTTCCATCTTTGACAATTAAACCATAATTTCAACCAAGTTCTGTGTTATATTTCAGATGAGGATGTTAATCAGAAAAAAGGGGCCAAGCCTTTGAAAAAAGAGTCTTTGACATCAGGTAAATTGTCCATATTGTCGTTTTATTTCATTAAAATGTTATTATCTAATTATATGTATGAAGTTTGTTTGCCACATTACAAAATGCTTACCTTTCAGAAAGCAAATTAATAGATAGTGAAGCATTTTGCCAAAAATTGAGATTCTGTATGCTGTAAATAATTATATTTTATTTTATCTGTCAGTGAGCATATTTGTGTGGAGCTTTCGGTTCTACAGAAAATAATTATTCGTATAATGTAACATTATCATAGAATTAAAGTCCTATAAATATATAGTACACCGGGGCTGGATTGTATACCTTTGGACTTTTGTGAGAAGAGCTTGTACTTTGTGAAAGCCTGATTCGTATTTTTTTTATTTACTGCCATCTTTGATTGATCTAGTGGATAAGAAAAAGCCTAGTGCATCTTTCATTACATTAAAAAGAAAAAGAAATATTGTGGAATTATGTATTAATGGATTAACTTCCATCTTTGAACATATAGAACATAAAAATAGTACAGCACAAGAACAGGCCCTTCTGGCTGCATTGTCTGTGCCGAACATGATGCCAAGACAATTACCTGCACATAACCCTGTAATGGAGAGACTAGAACTAAGCACAATACTCCCAACTGCGGCATAACCAAAATTCATATAAGCTGCATCCTCACTTCCTAACTCTTATACTCAATGCCCCAACCCATGAAAGCAAGCATAATTGTATAAGGAGTAAGAGTGTTGTAAAAACAAGCCTGAAGGCTTTGTGTCTCAATGCGAGGAGCATTCGTAATAAGGTGGATGAGTTGAAGGTGCAGATAGCGATTAATGACTATGCTATAGTTGGAATCACGGAGACTTGGCTCCAGGATGACCAAGGCTGGGAGCTGAACATCCAGGGATATTCAATATTCAGGAGGGATAGACGAAAAGGAAAAGGAGGTGGGGTAGCGTTGCTGGTGAGAGAGGAGATTAATGCAATAGAAAGGAAGGACATTAGCGTGGAGGATGTGGAATCGATATGGGTAGAGCTGCGAAACTCTAAGGGGCAGAAAACGCTAGTGGGAACTGTGTACAGGCCACCTAACAGTAGTATTGGAGTTGGGGATGGCATCAAACAGGAAATTAGAAATGCGTGCAACAAGGGTAACACGGTTATAATGGGTGACTTCAATCTGCATGTAGATTGGGTGAATCAAATTGGCAGGGGTGCTGAGGAAGAGGATTTCCTGGAATGTATGCGGGATAGTTTTCTCAACCAACATGTGGAGGAACCAACGAGAGAGCAGGCTATTCTAGACTGGGTATTGAGTAATGAGGAAGGGTTAGTTAGCAGTCTTGTTGTGCGTGGCCCCTTGGGCAAGAGTGACCATAATATGGTTGAGTTCTTCATTAGGATGGAGAGTGACAAAATTAAGTCAGAAACAAGGGTTCTGAACTTGAACAAAGGTAACTTTGAAGGTATGAGATGTGAATTGGCCAAGATAGACTGGCAGGTGATTCTTAAAGGGTTGACAGTGGATGTGCAATGGAAGGTATTTAAAGACTGCATGGATGAAGTACAAAAGTTGTTCATACCAGTTTGGCAAAAGAATAAATCGGGGAAGGTGGTGCATCCATGGATAACAAGGGAAATCAGGGATAGTATAAAAACAAAAGATGAGGCATACAAATTTGCCAGAAAAAGCAGCCTACCGGAGGACTGGGAGAAATTCAGAATCCAGCAGAGGAGGACAAAGGGCTTAATTAGGAAAGGGAAAATAGATTATGAAAGGAAACTGGCAGGGAACATAAAAACTGACTGCAAAAGTTTTTATAGATATGTAAAGAGAAAGAGACTAGTTAAAACAAATGTTGGTCCCTTGCAGTCAGAAACGGGTGAATTGATCATGGGGAACAAGGACATGGCAGACCAATTGAATAACTACTTTGGTTCTGTCTTCACTAAGGAAGACATAAATAATCTGCCGGAAATAGCAGTGGAACGGGGGTCAAATAAGATGGAGGAACTGAGTGAAATCCAGGTTAGCCGGGAGGTGGTGTTGGGTAAATTGAACGGATTGAAGGCCGATAAATCCCCAGGGCCAGATAGTCTGCATCCCAGAGTACTCAAGGAGGTAGCCACAGAAATAGTGGATGCATTAGTGATAATTTTTCAAAATTCCTTAGATTCTGGAGTAGTTCCTGAGGATTGGAGGGTAGCTAATGTAACCCCACTTTTTAAAAAAGGAGGGAGAGAGAAAGCGGGGAATTACAGACCAGTTAGTCTAACATCGGTAGTGGGGAAACTGCTAGAGTCAGTTATTAAAGATGGGATAGCAGCGCATTTGGAAAGTGGTGAAATCATTGGACAAAGTCAGCATGGATTTACGAAAGGTAAATCATGTCTGACAAATCTGATAGAATTTTTCGAGGATGTAACTAGTAGAGTGGATAAGGGAGAACCAGTGGATGTGTTATATCTAGACTTTCAGAAGGCTTTCGACAAGGTCCCGCATAAGAGATTAGCATACAAACTTAAAGCACACGGTATTGGGGGTTCAGTATTGATGTGGATAGAGAACTGGCTAGCAGACAGGAGGCAAAGGGTAGGAGTAAACGGGTCCTTTTCAGAATGGCAGGCAGTGACTAGTGGGGTGCCGCAAGGCTCAGTGCTGGGACCCCAGCTATTTACAATATATATTAATGATTTGGACGAGGGAATTCAATGCAACATCTCCAAATTTGCAGATGATACCAAGCTGGGGGGTATAGTTAGGTGTGAGGAGGATGCTTGGAGGCTGCAGGGTGATTTGGATAGGCTGAGTGAATGGGCAGATGCATGGCAGATGCAGTACAATGTGGATAAATGTGAGGTTATCCACTTTGGTGGCAAAAACATGAGGGTAGACTATTATCTGAATGGTGGCAGATTAGGTAAGGGGGAGATGCAACGAGACCTGGGTGTCATGGTACACCAGTCATTGAAAGTAGGCATGCAGGTGCAGCAGGCAGTGAAGAAAGCAAATGGTATGTTAGCATTCATAGCGAAAGGATTTGAGTATAGGAGCAGGGAGGTTCTACTGCAGTTGTACAGGGTTTTGGTGAGGCCACACCTGGAGTACTGCGTACAGTTTTGGTCTCCAAATCTGAGGAAAGACATCCTTGCCATAGAGGGGGTACAGAGAAGATTCACCAGACTGATTCCTGGGATGTCAGGACTTTCATATGAGGAAAGATTGGATAGACTCGGTTTGTACTCGATGGAATTTAGAAGATTGAGGGGGGATCTTATAGAAACCTACAAAATTCTTAAGGGGTTGGACAAGCTAGATGCTGGAAGATTGTTCCCGATGTTGGGGGAGTCCAGAACAAGGGGTCACAGTCTAAGGATAAGGGGGAATTCCTTTAGGACCGAAATGAGGAAAACATTCTTTACACAGAGAGTGGTGAGTCTCTGGAATTCTCTGCCACAGAGGGTAGTTGAGGCCAGTTCATTGGCTATATTTAAGAGGGCGTTAGATGTGGCACTTGTGGCTAAAGGGATCAGGGGGTATGGAGAGAAGGCAGGTACGGGATACTGAGTTGGATGATCAGCCATGATCACATTGAATGGCGGTGCAGGCTCGAAGGGCCGAATGGCCTACTCCTGCACCTATTTTCTATGTTTCTATGTTTCTATACCAAATGCCTTGTTTACTACTTCATCTACTTGTTATGGACCTGAACCCCAGATCCCTCTGTAATCAGTGCTGTTAGGGTCATGCCACTAATTGTATATTTCCCCATACATTTGACCTCCCAAAGTGCAACACCTCACACTTGCTCAGATTAAACTCCATCTGCCAGTTCTCCGCCAATTTCTGTAGCTGATCTATATTCTACTGTATACTTTGACAGCCTTCCTCACGGTCCACAATCCCAGCAATCTACATGTCATCTGGAAACTTACCAACCAACCTGACTACGTTTCCATCCAAGTCATTTCTATATATCATAAATGGCCGTGGGCCCAATCCCTGTGGAGCTCCACTGACCTCCCTCCACTGACTTCCAGCCTGAATATTGTCCCTCCACTACAACCTTTTGGCTTCTATCAGTAAGCCAGTTTTGAATCCATACAACCAAGTCACTATTAATCCCGTGCATCTTAATCTTCCATATCAGCCAATCATAAGGACTTTTATGAAATGACTGACTAAACTCCATGTCAAAATGGACCCCTCAGTGATCACCTTCATCACCTCCTCAAAATTAGATCAGATTAGTAGGACATGACCGATCGTATATGGTGCTATAGTAGATAGTGAGGAAAGAAAATCTATGTTACAACAAGATCTAAATCAGTTGGGAAGGTGAGCAGATCATTCTTTAGTTGCTATCCGCTGAGTATGATCTACTATCATACCTTACATTCTGACATACAAAGACATTAAATTTCTATCTGATTGGCTTAATTATGCTAGAACTTTCAAAGGGTTCACAGGGTATATTTTATTCTCACGTGTCATAATTAAGGTACAGTGATACCTGAACTGATTCTTGAGCAGAATATTGTATCTATCAGGTTCTTATGGTGAGCTTGGCAAGTCTTCTAAACCTCTGAAAGACAGAACCCACTCCTGGAATGTATCTGATTGATCTGCTCGTGCCTGTCCCTTTGAGTGAATGTGGGAGCTGACTAGCACTCCCCTGCAGCTGCTGTGTTCTCCATCACAGACATAAAATATGTTGCAGCACATAATGGGGAGCATCCCGCAACACATGGAATATAGCTTTGTAACATCGAGTGCACTTATTTGACTGCTGTACAATAAAGATTTTTTGTGCTCTGGTGAACTGAGTGAGGTCCCATGGGAATTGGGTCTGTGTTACCACTTGTCTCTGGGTCACCATATCATTATCTCAGATCAGATGTTGGTCTGTGTGGTAGTTTTCTTTGCAGAAAACCTGATGCGAGTTCACACTAAATGCATAGATACCTTTGAGTCGTGTAAAAAAGATTACATTTTTTGGCATGAATTCTTCAGTTTCATAGAAAAAATAAAATTTGTAAACACTTCCAATAATTTGTTTTCATTTTAACTTTCACTATTTTGTCACAGGGTTTAGTGTTTTTCAATTAAAGATTGTTGTTTGGAATATCACTGACAGTGCTAATTTAATGCATTAAATGTTGCTAATTTAATGCATTTGTTTAAACCACGGACCAATGAAATTCCGGATATTGCCTTAATCGGCAAAACATTGCAATTTTATACCATTTCTTCAGAATTTCCCCATACATTATGAAAACAGAGCAAACCTGCATTTTTCTGCCTCTTGATTTTCTCCTTTTTGAAAAACAGGCAGTTCAAAAATCTGTACAATTTCCAGGTCTGTATTCAGTTTGTTGAGATTCTGCAGTTATGAGGTTTGCGAAACTCAGGGTACCATAGAGAGAAAATAAAGTTTATTATGATGGGAAATATGCTAACAATATTGAGTTTGCTCTGACATTTTATATTTATGTTAATTCAAAATTGAAAATGTGGAAACAGTTTTAGTCAATAAATCAAAATCTGTCCACAAATATGTTTGAATATTTCTGAAAAGGAAGCTATTTAAGAAAAAAATAATCTAAAGAAAGAAACATAATTGGGTTGAATTTAATGTATATTATTAATATTGTAATTTAATTTCCTAATGTCACTATTTGGTAACATAAATGTTCTGTTTGTGTGAATGTTGGTTGTCACATTGCAATTAAATGTATTACCAAAGTGATTTGCTGCAGTCTGGTATCATGAATAACATTGTTATCAATGTAGATAGCTTCTTCAGTTTCACAGAAAAATGTGCATATCTTGCACTGTGACAATTTATGAATGCCTGTTTTTGTAGAGAGTAGAGATGTTGAAAAGGTAGGGAACTAGTAGTGTGGATGATTGTTGCTGAAGATATAGAGGGATCAAAAGGATGCAAGGAGAGAGATCCAGAAGAATTTATAGGCTGAAGAAACTATCGGAGATGGGGGAAATAGGTTGTCTCTCAGGGAGATCAGGATTTGACTCGGTTCCATTTGATTTTGAAGCGTGGTCAGTCTTATTAAATGCAGATTACTTGGGAAAAAATTGGTGGAAAAGAAATGATGTCAATGCTGTTGTGTCTTTATAAAAAAATAGTTTCCATTGAGTCATTATGTTTCAATTTATGCTTCTATTGTTTGCACACTTGAGAATAAAAATAACAAAATTAAATGTTTTAGTTTTCAAACAATATTTCCATCTTTGACAATTAAACCATAATTTCAACCAAGTTCTGTGTTATATTTCAGATGAGGATGTTAATCAGAAAAAAGGGGCCAAGCCTTTGAAAAAAGAGTCTTTGACATCAGGTAAATTGTCCATATTGTCGTTTTATTTCATTAAAATGTTATTATCTAATTATATGTATGAAGTTTGTTTGCCACATTACAAAATGCTTACCTTTCAGAAAGCAAATTAATAGATAGTGAAGCATTTTGCCAAAAATTGAGATTCTGTATGCTGTAAATAATTATATTTTATTTTATCTGTCAGTGAGCATATTTGTGTGGAGCTTTCGGTTCTACAGAAAATAATTATTCGTATAATGTAACATTATCATAGAATTAAAGTCCTATAAATATATAGTACACCGGGGCTGGATTGTATACCTTTGGACTTTTGTGAGAAGAGCTTGTACTTTGTGAAAGCCTGATTCGTATTTTTTTTATTTACTGCCATCTTTGATTGATCTAGTGGATAAGAAAAAGCCTAGTGCATCTTTCATTACATTAAAAAGAAAAAGAAATATTGTGGAATTATGTATTAATGGATTAACTTCCATCTTTGAACATATAGAACATAAAAATAGTACAGCACAAGAACAGGCCCTTCTGGCTGCATTGTCTGTGCCGAACATGATGCCAAGACAATTACCTGCACATAACCCTGTAATGGAGAGACTAGAACTAAGCACAATACTCCCAACTGCGGCATAACCAAAATTCATATAAGCTGCATCCTCACTTCCTAACTCTTATACTCAATGCCCCAACCCATGAAAGCAAGCATACCAAATGCCTTGTTTACTACTTCATCTACTTGTTATGGACCTGAACCCCAGATCCCTCTGTAATCAGTGCTGTTAGGGTCATGCCACTAATTGTATATTTCCCCATACATTTGACCTCCCAAAGTGCAACACCTCACACTTGCTCAGATTAAACTCCATCTGCCAGTTCTCCGCCAATTTCTGTAGCTGATCTATATTCTACTGTATACTTTGACAGCCTTCCTCACGGTCCACAATCCCAGCAATCTACATGTCATCTGGAAACTTACCAACCAACCTGACTACGTTTCCATCCAAGTCATTTCTATATATCATAAATGGCCGTGGGCCCAATCCCTGTGGAGCTCCACTGACCTCCCTCCACTGACTTCCAGCCTGAATATTGTCCCTCCACTACAACCTTTTGGCTTCTATCAGTAAGCCAGTTCTGAATCCATACAACCAAGTCACTATTAATCCCGTGCATCTTAATCTTCCATATCAGCCAATCATAAGGACTTTTATGAAATGACTGACTAAACTCCATGTCAAAATGGACCCCTCAGTGATCACCTTCATCACCTCCTCAAAATTAGATCAGATTAGTAGGACATGACCGATCGTATACAAAGCCATGCTGGCTGTCCTTAATTAACCCAATTTCTTCCATCTTATCTTCGGGTAGGATTCCATAATGGTTTCCCTACCAGTGATGTGATGCTAATCAGCCTAGAATTTCTCTCCAAGAGATTCAAGATTCAAGAGAGTTTATTGTCATGTGTCCCAGATAGGACAATTAAATTCTTGCTTTGCTTCAGCAATTTCTATTCTTAAATAAAGTAACATCATTAACTACTCTCCAGTTCCTCAGGACCTCCCCTGTGGCTGGAGAAGTTGCAAAGATCTTTGTCAAGGCTCCTACATTCCAAGCTCTTGCCTCTTTCATCAGCCTTTGGAGATTTATTTGCTTTAATCATCTTCAAGAGCCCAACATCTCCTCCTTTAAATCTCAAGCAGTCTTTGCATATTCCCCACATTGATCTCGCCATTCTCCATGTGCTTCTCTTTGGTGATAACAGATGCAAAGTACTCGTTTAGTACCTTGCTTACATTCTCAGACTCCAAGTACAAATTTGCTCCTTTATCCTTGTGCAGTCCTACCTTCTCCCTGATTATCCTTCTATATTTAATATAGGTTTAAAAAGCGTTAAGATATTCTTTAATTTGACTCACCAAAGCCATTTTGTGGGCCCTTTCGGCACCTCTCATCGTCCGCTTGAGTTATTTCCTCCCCTCTTTATATTCCTCAAAAGCCCTGCCTGATTCCAACCTTTTATACCTTACAAGTGCTTCCATTTTCTTTGTGACTAAATTTACGACCTCTTTGGTAATCCAAGGTTCCTTTCCCCATATGCCTCCTTCTTACTGGAACACACCGATTATGAACATTGATCAACTGGCCTTTAAACAACTTCCTCATGTTAGATGTAGACTTAATAACAACTACCAGCTCAAGTGTGTTCCATCCGTCCCGACTTTGGAGCTTCGATCATCCCAGCTTGTACATCGGGCCGTCCGTAGCGGCGACTGCGGAGGGTCAAGGCCCCAAACACGGGTGAACAAAAGGAGGTAGACTGACTGAACTTTATTGCCTTCCATTACAGTGATCACTGTGGTTGATGTTAAGTTCTATTGTTCTTTTAATTGTGTTGTGTTCTTTTAATTGTATGGCTGCATGGTAACTCAATTATCACTGTACCTTAATTGATGCATGTGACAATAAATGTGAATGTGAATCTGAATCTGTTATGTTATGTCCCAACTGGTCCCCCTCTAATTTGGAACTCATTCCATTTGTTCAGGTCATGTCTGTCTCAGAAGAGATTCCAATGGTTTAAAAATCTCTATCCCTGCCGCCCGCACCAACCCCTGAGTCGCACATTCATCTGTTCTGCCTTCATATTTATATCCTCATTAGCACGTGGCACCAGGAGTAATCCAGAGATTACCTTCAAGCTTCTGCTTTAGAATTTTCTGCTTTAATCATCTTCAAGATCCTCTTTATATTCAACTTCAGCTGCTGTTCCTCTCCCATGAGAATGTTTTGTAACTGCTCAGAGACGTTCTGGAACCTGGTATCAACACACCATCCTGGAGTCTCGTTTGCTGCCGCAGAAACTCCTGTCTGCTCACCCCTAACCAGTCCTCTGCCACAACAGTATCCAGAGGAGCATATTTGATGTTGAAGGGACTTGCTTCAATTCACCAACTGCTGAAATCCACATATATTTTGTTACCTCCAGATTTAATTATCCCAGTTCATTCTTTATCTTCCATGCCTAATTAACAAGTGTATCCAAAACTTTGCCTCCCTAAAACACAATAATATATCTATGCTATTACTAAAACCCTCATCTTGACCTCTTCCAGTTTGCTTTTAAAAAACAAATTGTGCAACAACGGTGCCCTTTATCGCTAGGATTTTTCACCACCTTACTCACCGTTCTCCTCTCCTCCAAGCGTACCAAGTTTTGTTCCGATCGGTGCATTACAAAAGTTATGACTGTTTTAAAAATTGTGAGATCAGCAGATTGGTCTTCTCGCCTGTCAGTCTCCGTGAAAGTAATGCCCCTTCCGGCACCTGCTGGAGAATAAATCCCGGAGGCGGGGCTGAGTCCACAAGTGCTAATTGAGTCCGCAAGAGTGGAGTCAGGAAGGCCGCTGTGTGGAGACGGGAAAGCCGCTGTGTGGAGTCGGGAAAGCTGCTGTGTGAGTCAGGAGGTGCTGTGTGGAGTTGGGTAAGCCACGGTGTGGAGTCGGGAAATCCGCCATGTGGTCGGGAGGTGCCGTTTGGTGCCGCGGCCAGTGACAGCTGAGTGGAGTCCCACCCCCCTCCTTCTCCCTCCTCACACCCCCCCATCCCCCTTCCCCCCTCACCCTCCTCCCCACACCCCCCACACACCCACACCCCCCCTTTACCCCTCCAAACCCCCCATACCACCCTACCCCCCCACCCACTCCACACTGCCCCACGTCCCCCATACCACTTCACACCACCCCATCCCCCTGCCTCACCCCCCACACCACTTCACACACCCCCCCACATCACCCCATTGCCACCATCCCCCCCACGCCACCCCCTCTCCCCCACGCCACCGCCACCCCCCCATGCCACACCCGCTCCTCCCCACACCACACCCGCTCCCCCCCACGCCACACCCGCTCCACCCCCCACGCCACCCCCTCTTCCCCCCCCACGCCACCCTCTCCCCCCACGTCACCTCCTCCCCCCCCCACTTTAGTGCAAGTTAAAGTCCGATTACAGATAGTTCGAAGGTCACCAATGAGGTAGATGACAGGTCAGGACGGCTCTCTAGCTGGTGAGAGGTTGGTTGCCGGATTACTGCTGGGAAGAAATTGTCCCTGAATCTGAAAGTCTGCGTTTTCAAACTTCTGTACCACTTGTGTGGAGAAGGGAGAAGTTAAAGCGACTGGGGTGAGACTGGTCCTTAGGGGTGGAAGATTGCAACCTTCACGTGGTCCGCCCTGTTTCGACTAATACAATCAACTCGACGTGCACAAACAGAAGATCAAATAGAACAAGTTATCCTACAACTTTAGGCTATGCACGCCACACAAAAGAAGAAGACTGGTCCTTGATTATGCTGGTGGCCTTGCAGAGGCAACAAGAGATGGAGATGGAGTCAATGGAAGGGAGGTTCGTTTGTGTACTACTCTGGGCTACTTCCACAACTGTCTGCAGTTTCTTGTAGTCTTGGATGGAGCTGACTGCAGGGGAGGAGAGGAGGAGGAGGAGGTGGTGGCGGAGTGGTCAAAGCGAAGGTTGAGAGGGGAGGGAGCCCCATGGTGACCAAGCGTGTCCTCTCAGTTGTGGTGGCCTTAAGAAAGCCTGTCGGGGTCAACAATATGAGCCACAACAGCCACGTAAACTGGTGAAGAAAGGCTCGGTGGTCTAAACCATGGCATCGGTGTTTAATTTTAAGGTGAAATAACACAAAAGTGCTGGAATAACTCAGCAGTCTGAATCAGTTTGAAGAAGGGTCCTGGCGTCACCTGAGGTCCTGAGGTTGTTGTCTTGGCACCATGTTACAATGATCTTGATCCTTTTCCTGTACTCTGTCTCATCATTATTTGATATCTGGCTCACTCTGGTGGTGTCATCTGCGAATTTGTAAATTGAGTTGGATTGGTATTTGGGTGCACAATCATGAGTAGATGAGTGCTCAGGCAGTTTCAGAATCAAGAGAATTTGGACAATTATCATTTACACACCATTATCTATGGAATATTGTGGTATAGAATAATTTGTCCAAAGAATTTGTCCAGATTCAGTCCTCTTATTTTATCCAGTTTTTGTAGTAATATTAATTGCTGTGTTTCCCTGACATTATATTCTTGATTCCTCCCAGTTTATGTTCTTTATTTAGAGTATGTAATTATAATCTATATTAAGCATTTGATTATGAGAGGCATTGGAGGTGTTGTTTATAATAATTGGTAGCATTCCATGTTTTGTGTATTTTTCAGAAGTTCATTCATCAGTGTCAGGTAAATAATGCCTTTTACAAGTAGCAGTTGGTTGGGTGGGTTTAAGGAATACTGGAGCTTTCCAAGTGACAGGTAAGGAAATTTAATACATTTCCATGAGTTTCCAGATGCTATTCTATTTGACAAATTATCCAACATCCTTGAAATAATTTCATTGGTTGATCCAGAGTAGAAAAGGAAATACAGATGAGAACGTTTTTTGGCTGGTTGTTGTTTACTATGATATCTACTGAGTATTATGTTTACATACCTGTCGTGGTGCTGTAAGTGAGAATTTCACTGTTCTATTATGGGACATATTACAATAAAACACTCTAAACTCTCTTAACAATCTCTTTCTTGAGTTGCTCAGATTAAACTCCAACTCCATCTGAACTAAACTCCATTAGTTCAAAGAACTAGACAGAGAAATGACAGATGGAGTTTAATCTGAATCTAAACAACAAAGCTAATATGAATAATGGCATCTTAATCTTTTTGGATCTGCCTGCCATGGGAGACTTTATCAAATTCCTTACTGAAATCCATGTGGATGACATTCACCATCTCTTCCCCTTCCTCTATCTTCGATCACTTTTCAGTTCCAATGACGTTGCGGGTTGGCTGCCTCGCCTGCAGCGGGTTCTTTGTTTCGACTTTTAATGTTTTTTTTGTTTGTCCAAAAGTATGTTTTAGTGTTTCTCTGTATGTCTTGTGTTGGGGGGTGGGGGGGGGGGGGTGGTGATAGGGGGAAACCGTTTCCAGGCACCTACATCGATGGAGAGGTGATTTTCTTTCTTGTCGCTTCTTCGGTGCGGCCTTTCCTGGAGTCGGGCCCAGAGCTTCTGCGGCGGCCCAGCGGGGCCTTAACATCGTGGGCCCAGAGCTTCAGTGGCGGCGCAGCGGGACCTCAACATTGTGGGACCAGAGCTTCGGCAGCAGCGCAGCGGGGACTTTTAACATCGCAGAACCCCTTGCCGGGGGTTTGCCGAAGAAGCGCTCTGACCGCTGGCCTGTGGTCTACAACTTCCTGGAGCCACGGTCTGTGGAGCTTCTGGTGGTAGGCGTGGAGCAGGCCTTCCATCGTGGAGCGGGCAATCCCTCGCCGGGGGTTGCTGGAGAAGAGCTCCAACTGCCAGCCTGCGGCTTACAACATCTGGAAGCCCCGGTCTCCGATAAGGAGGTGGCCGATTGGGAGCTCTGGCCCCCGGGGTGTGCTCGACCTGTCCCGACGTCGGTGTTCCCACCATCCCAACCAGAGGGCTTGAACATTGGGCCACCCGTAGCGGTGATTACGGAGGGTCAGGGCCCTGACCACAGGTGAACAGGGGAGGAGGAGCACTGTCTGAACTGTATCGTCTTCCACCACAGTGAAGAGTGCCGTGGTGGATGTCTGTGTTGAATTATGTTGTGTATTGTGTCCTTTTTTAATTGTAACACTGCATAGTAAATTACATTTCACTACACCTTATGGTGCATGTGACAAATACATTTGAATTTGAACTTTCGTCACCTCCTCACAAATCCCATTCAAGTTTGAAACACATGACCTACCACTGACAAAGCCATGCTGACTGTCACAAATTAATCCATGCTCTTCCAACTGGAAGGAAATCTTCTCCTGAAGAATCTGCCCCAATGGCTTACCTACAACTGACGTGAGTCACACCAGTCCCTGGATTCACTTTACTTCCCTTCTTAAGCAAAGGGACAATGTTAGCTACATTCCAGTAGGCGGGGACCCCGCCTGTGGCTGGAAAAATTGCAAATAACTTTGTCAAGGCTCCAAGATTCTCCTTTCTTTCCACTCTCATCAGCCCTTTGGGATTTACCCACTTTCATGTTCTTCAAGAGCCCCAATGCATCCTCCTTACTCTCAAACTGCATATTAGTATTCTCCACACTGCTCTGATTCCTCCATGTTTTTCTCCTTGGTGAATACAGATGCAAAGTACTAGTTGAGTACTACATCCCCTGATTCCAAGCACAAATTCCCTCGTTTATTATTGAACGGCCCTACCTTCTCTCTGGGTGCCTTCTTGTTTTTGTGTGTACATATGAAAAAAAAGTGGAATTTTCTTTCAACTGACTTGCCATTGACCTATCATGACCCCTCTTAGGCTTTCTGATTACCCATTTGAATTCCTTCCTATTTGGGGGGAGGGGAGGTGGGAGTTTGTTTATTGGACTAATATTTGTGTTCATTTATTTAACTACTTTTTATTTATTATGTTATTCATGAGTACTATGGTGTGTACAACCTGCTGCTGCAGGCAAGAATTTAATTGTTCTGTTTTTGGTACATATAACAATTAAACATTATTGACTCTTGAGTCTGTCTACATTTCCGTTGCTCTGTCCCCTACTGGCCATTGGGGGAGTACACCAACACCTGACAGCAAAGGAACTCCTGCATCTTTCTTAGCATTTGTACCTATTGGCCTTTTGATTGTTGAAAAGTGTTTGTTTTTTTTAACGGGTTAGGTGTGCATAAATTGTATTCCGTTAATTAAATGCCAGAAAGTATTTAGACTTCTTTAAAAAAAAAAACACAATTAAATGGTGTTTATTTCAGTGGTATTCAGATAATCCACTAGCAATTATTTGGAAATCATGCTCACTAGAGCTCTGAAGGGGAGTTCCTCCTGTCTTCAACTTAGAACATGTTTATCTCAATTCTGATAAATGGTCATTAACTTAAAATACTGACTCTTTTGCTCCATGCTTAATGTTTCTGGCATTCTGTTTTCATTTCTTATTTCTGGTATTTGCATCTACTGGCATTTTGATTATTGAAAAGTTAAATGTTTGTCTTTTTTTTAACAGATGAAGTACGTATATTTTATTCAGGTAATTATATTTAAGGATATTTTAGAAGGAAAGTAGCTAGAAAAGTAAACACAAGAAAATTATTTCAGTCTTAGGGGTGGGGCTGTCAGGGAAGACCTGTCAAAGGTCTTCTGAACAGATTCTAGCTTTATATTGAAATCATGGGTGGAGGACAGCTGATTTTTAGTTGGCGCTGCCAGATTTGATCATGATCGTGAGTGCTGTCTGTGTGGAGTGTGCACATTCCCCCTGGACTGCATTGGTTACCTTTGGGTGCTTCCCATCCCAAAATTCTGTTGGTAGATAACTTGGCTACTTTCAATTTCTCTATGTGTAGGTAAATGGCAAAATTATCTGCATTTTAATGCATCATCTTTCTTCTTCTTCCCTTTAGCCTAATGTTTCCAGACCAATCATTGTTGCTGCCTTTGTATTTCTCCCAAATATAGGCATCTGTATGTCAAGGTTATATTGATGGACATGACACATGAGTGCTATGCAACCCCAGACCAAGTTATTTACCTGAACTTCTATTTGAATAATTGGTGTGCTGAACAACCAACTCACTTGTAAATTTATTTGGATTACTCTCTGCACTTTTAGCGTATTTAAGAGGTTCACTTGTTGTATAAACACTCAGTTTAATATTTAAATGATACAGCTCAAAAATTAGTGTGTGTGTTGACTGTGAAGTGAGGACTAGCTCCGTCGTCTGCTGCACCCCACCCAGGTCAGCGTTGATTGGTCAGCCCAGATCACGCTAGGTCCACGCGAGTGCTCAAGCTCGACGAACGACGGTTCGAGACCAAAGTGGCTCGGCCCGCCACATGACCCCCCACCAGAACTGGAGTATTGGAGGCAGCTAGGCTGTCGAGTGAGGCGGTCTGATCTTGTGCACATGTCTCCTGTGTTTGGGCTATAGTTGGTTGAGTTAAGGGCCGGTTTGGCCGTGATGGTGGACACCCTCTGCAGCGGGGTTGCGCCAGTTGGTCAGTGTCCAAGTGTGCCGGCTTAGGACGGTCCATGGAGACAGTCTCGTGTCTGCCGCCCATGTCGATGATGAAAGCCATGGCGTCGTGTTGCAGTACTTTGATGGGTTCCTCGTAAGGTTTTTGTGGTGGTGTACGGTGGGAATCTCGGCGAAGGAAGACGTACTGCCAGTCCTGGAGGTCGGGTGGGACGTACGTGGTTGTGAGACCGAGTCGGGGCGTTGGGACTGGAGAAAGCCTGCCACCTTCTCACGGAGGCAATAGACACTAGATGCAGGAGTAGGCTATTTGGCCCTTCAAGCCAGCATTCACTGTAATCATGGCTGATCATCCACAATCAGTACCTCGTTCCTGCCTTCTCCCCATATCCCTTGACTCCACTATCTTTAAGAGCTCTATCTAACGCTCTTAAAAGCATCCAGAGAATTGGCCTCCACTGCCTTCTGAGGCAGAGAATTCCACAAATTCGCAACTCCCTGGGTGAAAAGGTTTTTCCTTATCTCCGTTCTAAATGGCCTTCCCCTTATTCTTAAACTGTGGCCCCTGGTTCTGGTCTCCCCCAACATCGGGAACATGTTTCCTGCCTCTAGTGTGTCCAATTCCTTAATAATGTTATATGTTTCAATAAGATCCCCTCTCACCTTTCTAGGCGCGTTAGCATCGTCATGGGCGGTTCTTGATGTCCACGCCCCGCCGGGATGAAGTCCCCTGAGACCGTAAGCGGGGCGCCGTACACCAGCTCTGCCGTGGAAGTTGCAAGATCCTCCTTTGGGGCAGTGTGTATACCTAGCATGACCCACGGCAATTTGTTCATCCCCACTGCCTTGAAGGATGCCTTCATGTGCCGGTGAAAACATTCCACCAGACTGTTTGCTTACGGATGGTAGGCTGTTATGCGTTGCAACTTAGTGCCAAGCAGCCGGACCATTGCTGACCACAGCTCGGAGATGAACTGCGCATCTCTATCGGAGGAGATGTCCGTCGGAACGCCAATGCGGGCAATCTAGTGGACGGTGAGGGCATGTGCACAAGTTGCAATGGAGGTATCCGAGAGTGGGACGGCGTCTGGCCATCTCGTGAATCTGTCCACGATGGTGAAGAGGTGGGTGACACCTCTGGATGGGGGCAGTGGTCCAATAATGACGTGGATGTGGTCGAAACGCCGATGTGCCAGGGTGCAATTCTGCAGCGGCGCCTTGATGTGTCGCCGAATCTTGGAGGTTTGACAGGGGATGCACGCTCTGGCCCAGTTGCCGACCCGTTTGCGCAACCTGTGCCACATGAACTTGTCTGCCATCAGTGCCTTTGTTGTCCGGATGGAAGGGTGAGCTAGGCTGTGAACCATGTCGAAAATCCGCCGGCGCCAGGCAGTGGGGATGATGGGTCTTGGCTATCCCGTAGACGGGTCGCAGAGGAGTGTAGTGTCAGCGGGCCAGACTCGCACATCCTCCAACAGCAGGCCTGAGATGGCGGTGCGGTAGGTGAGCATCTCTTCATCCTCTCGCTGGGCAGCAATGTAGTCGACACCTGGGGCCAGAGCGTGGATGGCATTGATGGCTCTGCAGGACAATGCATTTGCGACCTGGTTGGTCTTACCAGCGATGTGCTGGACGCAAGTCGTATATTCTGAGATGTAGGTCAGCTGTCGGGCTGCCCAAGGATCAGACAGTTTGGCAAACCCAAACCCAACTCCTCGAGGAAGTACCGGAAATGCCGGATGGCCAGGAAGAGAGCGTGGAGCTCCCAATCGAAAGCGCTGTATTTCTCCCCAGGGGGTCTCAAATGACGGCTGAAATAGGCGAGGGGCTGCCAGCTACCATTGATCAGTTATTCCAGCACTTCGCCCACGACTGTGCATCGATCGTGAGAGCTGTTGGTGCGTTGGCCCCTGGATGTACCAGCATCGTTGCCTTTGCCAGCGCATCCTTGGCGTTGGCGAATGCGGTTGTGACCGCGTCATCCCAAATGAGCTCTTTTGGCTTGTGGGCCAGGGCCTTGAACAGTGGTTGCTGGCACAAAGCGGTGGTAGAAGTTGACCATGCCAACAAACACGTGGAGTTCCTTCACAGTAGAGGGTTTGCAAACTGGTAAATGGCCTTGACCTTGGTTGGGAGTGGGACCGCTCAGTGCTGGTTGATATGGTGGCCAAGGAAGTTGATGGAAGTCAGGCCAAACTGACACTTGGCTAGGTTGATGGCCAGGCCAGGCGCTTTGAGCCTCTGGCAGAGCAGCCGGAGGTGCGCGCGGTGTTCCTGGTGAGAGCGGCTGGCCGCGAGGATGTCGTCGAGGTGGATGAAGTCCAGCCCGCGGCCCACCGTGTCCATGAGCCGTTGGACAGCTTCAACGCCGTTCTTAAGGCCAAAAGGTATGCGCAGGAACTCAAAGAGTTCCGAACTGGGTGATGATGACTGTCTTGAAGATGTCCTCTGGGTGTACCAGAATCTGATAGTATACGCGTACCAGGTCGATCTTGGACAATACCTTGTCACCGTCCAGGTTTACCGTGAAGTCCTGGATGTGAGGAACAGGGTACCAGTCGGCTGTTGTGACCCCATTGAGATGGCGGTAGTCCCCACAGGGTCTCCAGCCCCCAGACATTTTGGGGACCATATGAAGCGGGGATGCACACGGCTGTCTGAGAGGCTCACTATGCCCATTTCCTCCATCTTACGGAACTCGCCTTTGGTTAGTTGGAGTTTGTTGGGGGGGGAGCCTGCGTGCATGTGCATGGAGTGGCTGTCCGGTGGTGGGGATATGGTGCTTCACCCCATGCTTGGGGCTGGCTGTTGTGAACTGGGGAGTTATGATGTCAGGGAAATCGGTCAAAATCCTGGCCTACTCGTCGGAGAAGGTCACCAAGCGAGATGGGGCGGAGTCAATTCAGATCTGCTCAAGGCGATCGACTCGAACGTCACAGAATTAGCGAGACGTTGTCCTTTCACGTTGACCAGCAGGGAGTGCGCCAGGAGGAAGTCGGCACCCAGCAGCGATTGTGAGACGTCGGTAAAGGTTCACTTGAAGCTACATGAGTTGAAGTTAAGTATGGTCTGATGTCGCTGCTGTTGGCGGTGATCAACAGAGGCCCCTGCTTTCCGGAACGAGTGTCGGTGCCCGAGGGGGGCAAAATACTGACCTCCGCTCCCGTGTCAACGAGAAAACGCCGCCCCGAATGCCAATCTCAGGTGTAGTGGAGGCAATGATTTTGGCCGGCCGCAGTTGCCACCACCTACGGCCGGCCGAGGCGTTTCCCGGATGCATGCAGGGTGGTCGGCATCGGCGGGCCTCAGAGGCCCATCTTTGGTGGTAGTAGCGCCACTTGTCCTTGCTGGTGCCGTTCGTGGCCGACATCACTGCCGCTCTTTCCGTGGAGGCTGGGACTGCCCGTATGACCTGCCGCGGCACAGCTGCCACCCGATTGATGGTGGCTCCACTCTGCTGTTTGGCTTGGCACAGCTCGGGCTGCCAGCCGCCAGGGGTCGGTGAAATCGTCATCCGCAAGGAGCAGGCGGATGTCCTCAGGCATTGCTCAAGGAAGACCTGTTCGAAAACGAGGCAGGTCTTATGTCCATCCATCAGGGTGAGCATTTCGTTCATGAGCACGAACGGTTTGCGGTCGCGAAGGCCATCCACGTGCAGGAGTTTTGCCACCCTGTCACAGAGGCTGAGACCGAATGTGTCCTTGATCCCTTCGTACTTGTTATCGGCTGGTGGCTGGCAAAGGTAATCGATGTGCCCGGCGGTTTCTTGGTCCAGTGCACTAACCACGTTGCAGTACTTGGTGACGTCGGCAGATATCTGGCAGATGTGGAATTGGACGTCGGCTCGTTCAAACCACACTTGGGGCTGTGAAGTCCAGAAGGTGGGCAGTTTGAGTGAAATTATGTTCTGCTGATCTGGATTGTTTCCTCCAGGCATGATGAAATCCAAAAGAGGTTGTTTTGGATCGTCGGGATCACCACTGAAGAGGTTCACATGTTGTGTACACACTCAGTTTAATATTTGAACGATACAGCTCAACAATTAGTACAAAAGCACAAGGTGTGTATGTTAACGTGTTGACTGTGAAGTGAAGGCTAGCTCCGTCGTTCGCTGCACCCCGCCCAGGTCGGCGTTGAATAGTCGGCCCAGATCATGGCAGGTCCACGCGAGTGCTCGAGCTTGAGCTCGATGAACAACGGTTCGAGACCACAGTGGCTCGGCCCCCCACGGTATCCACCATTTTTAGTGCATACTTTCAACCATTATGCACATAATGTGATACTAATAGAATGTTTCAAGACCATTCCTTCATGTAATTGTTGTTTCTTGGATGGGTGTTACCTCAATGGTTCCTTTGGCAAAGGCATGTGTACTCTTCATGATCTGTGAAATATCTAAGAGTTCTGATCCAAATATCTCAAAGTCCCTATACAATAATAACTCTTATTCCAGTGCAGTATGCTTCTTACGGAGAAAGTTAAGTGACAAAAATTTATGTTAGTGCTGCAGGTCAAAGATAAATACAGTAAAACTCTGATATTTGGAAACCCAAGGTTTTGGCAGATGGCTCAACAGTTTCTTATTCCCATCCTGCCTTCAACATAATACCTCGATTCCTACGCTCCTTCTAACACATCTAGGCCCATTTTCTCATTCCCCCTTTCACACATCAGGGCTCAGGTTACTCTGCCATTTCTAAAAGAGCAGGACCCCAGTTCCAACACTCCCTTTCACACACCATGACCCAAATTCCAGCACTCCCTTTTGCACAACGAGATCTCGGTCTCTATAGAGAAACAAAAAGTTTACTGAAGAGTCTTGGATTAAGAGATAAATTCACACATAAGGCTTCCATGCAGGATTAAAAGAATAATAAAGATCATTCAACAATTATTAATAAGAGAATGCTTGCATATATTTTCAGATTAGAGGATAGAACATCACCTTGTTCAGCAACTTGTCCCTTGTTGCAAGATATTACGTTTTAATTTCTCTCTGTTTTTAACATGAGCATTGGGTTGCAGAGGGAGCGGTGCCTCCGGAAAGCATCAAAAGGGGTGGGGATGAAAAGAAATGACTGGTAGTGAGATCACGTTGAAAGTGGCGGAAATATCAGGGAATTATGTGTTGGATGTGGTGGCTGTTGGGATGAAAGGTGCGGACCAGCTAACAGTATCTGTTCTCACTCCGCCCCACCACAATCAGTCCAAAGAAGGGTCCTGACCCAAAATGTCGCCTATCCATGTTCTTCAGAGATACTGCCTGACTCACTGAGTTACTTTAATTTCTTTGATTTTGATGTAACATAGATGAGCTGGTGTTGTGGAAGTGATATCAGCTATTTATGCTGGAGATATTAATCTTCCAGCGTCACCATCTGGTGCAGATATCACATGTTGGGGTGATGAGACTGTACAGAACAAAAGTGACTGAACAATCTGGATATCGGATAAATTTGCATTAATTAATTTTTGTAGTAAGACATTTTTGTTCCTCTACATGTGCTGCTACATGATGTTTTAAATATATTTTAGATATAATAGAACCTTTGGAAAACATAGATGTTGATTCAGGATCTGCATCTGCTGTCCAATTATCTTCAGGTATTTTTTCAAAATTATGTTTATTATTCTCTGCAAGCCTGTAAAGATTTTATTGAGTAGTATGTAATACATAGATTTTTGGAAGTGTTTATTTATAACTTTAATATTTTCTCCCAGATGAGGTAGTCATTATATTTTAAAAGTCAAGGACGTTTTACTGTCATACTTGAAAGCAGCACAGGAAATATGTAAACGTAGTGCGGAGGAACAAACTGCAGATGCTCGCTTAAACCAAAGACAGACACAAAATGTTGGAGTAACTCAACGGGACAGGCAGCATCACTGGTTAGCAAGAATGGGTAAATTTCTGGTCGAGACCCTTCTTCGGACTCAAGAAGGGTCTCAACACGAAATGTCACCCATTCCTTCTATCCAGAGATGCTGTCTGTCCCGCTGAGTTACTCCAGCACTTTGTGTCTAATGTCAACGTAGTACCCTGTAAACACAATAATAAACAAAAGAGAAGTTTAGTGTTTAAATAAACATACAATAATAGCACAATGAAAAAAACCATGCCCGCATGTCAACGTGGGAGGTTGTAGTATTAAATAGTTTGATGGTTGTTGGGGGAAAAAGCTGCACCTGAACCTGGACGTTACAGTTTTCAGGCTTGTATATATTCTTCCCGGTGGCAGGAGTGAAATGAGAGTGTGGCCAGGGTGGTATGGGTCTCTGATGATGCTTGCTGTCTTTTTGAGACAGTGACTGCTATAAATCACTTTGTTGATGATGGGGAACATACCGGTCATGGATTGGGAAGTATTCAGCACATTTTGCAAACTTCTTCATTCCTGGGCATTCAAGTTGTTGAACCAGGCTGGAATGCAACCAGTCAATAAGCTCTCTATTCTACACCTGCAGAATTTCAAGAGAGTGATAGGCAACATACTAAATCTCCTCAATTTTCTAAGGAAGTAGATGAGCTTCTTTATGATCGCATCAATTCTTTGGGTCCAGGACAAATCTTCAGATATATGCTCATCCAGGAATTTGAACTTTTTGACTCTAGACTACTGTCCCATTGATGAGGACAGGATTGTGGATCCTCTACCTCTTCTACTAACATTAACATTCAGTTCCTTGCTTTTACTGGTGTTGGGGGCAAGGTTGTTCCTTTGGCACCATTAGATCAGGCGATCTGACTGATCATCATCCGTAATTCATCCAACATTGGTGCTTTTGTCAGTGAATTTAAAGATGGTGTTGCAATTATGTGTGGCTACTTGGTGAAGGGGACAGAGTTTGTTGAACAGAGGGGTTTGCACACACCCTTGAGTTGGCTCAACAGTTTCTAATTCCCATCCTGTCTTCAACATAATACCTCGATTCCCGCACTCCTTTTAACACACCTAGAACCATTTTCCAATTCCCCCTTTCACACACCAGGGCTCGGGTTACTTTGCTATGTCTAAAAGAGCAGGACCCCAGTTCCAACACTGCCATTCACACACCATGACACAAATTCCAGCACTCCCTTTTGCACACCAAGATCTCGGTCTCTATAGAGAAATAAAAGGTTTACTGAAGAGTCTTGGATTAAGAGATAAATTCACACATAAGGCTTCCATGCAGGATTAAAAGGAATAGTAAAGATCATACAACAATTATTAATAAGAGAATGTTTGTATATCTTTTCAGATAGAGGAAAGGACATCACATTGTTGAGCAACTTATCTCTTGATGCAAGATATGACATTTTTATTTCTCTCTGTTTTTAACATCAGCATTGGGTTGCAGAAGGAGCGGTGCAAACCAACATCAGCATTTCCTCGTGTCTTCAACTTTCTTTGATTTTGACCTGACATAGATGAGCTGGTGTTGTGGACTTGTAATATCAGCCATTTATGCTGGAGATACTATTAATCATCGGGCGTGACCATTTGGTGCGGATGTCACATGTTGGGGTGATGAGAGTGTACAGAACAAAAGTGACCTAACAATCTGGATATAGGGCAAATTTGAATTAATTTATTTTGGTAGACATTTTGTAGACCATAATGTTGGCAAGATTACAGTTCCGCTACATGTGCTGCTACATGATGTTTTAAATATATTTTAGATTCAACAGATCCTTTGGAAAACATAGATGTTGATCCAGGCTCTGCATCTCCTGTCCGATTATCTTCAGGTATATTTTCAAAATTACATTTATTATTCCCTGCAAGCCTGACAATATTTTATTGAGTAGTATGTAATACATAGTTTTTTGGAAGAGTTTATTTATAACTTTAATATTGTTCCCCCGTAGGAAGTAGTCAGTTCATTTAAAAACTCTTCTATTTCTTCTTGCATATGGCGTGCACATCCTAAAGTGTCGGGTTGATTGCATTAGTCGAAACAGGTGGAACACGTGAAGGATTCAATCTCCCACCCCATTTTAAAAGTCAAGAAAGTTTTATTGTCATATTTCCTGAAACCGAACAATAAAATTCTTACTTGAAAGGAGCACAGGAAGCATGTAAGCGTAGTGTATAGGAATGAACTGCAGATTCTGGTTTAAACCGAAGATAGACACAAAATGCAGGAGTAACTCAGCGGGACAGGCAGCATCGCTGGTTCGGAATGGGTGAGTTTTGGGGCGCGACCCTTCCTCAGACAGAAGAAGGATCTCGACCCGAAACATCACCCATTCCTTCTATCCAGAGATGCTGCCAGCCCCACTGAGTTACTCCGGCATTTTGTGTCTAATGTAAACGTAGTACTCTGTAAACAGAATAATAAGCAAAAGAGAAGTTCAGTGTTGAAATAAACCAACAATAATAGCACAATGACACAAACCGTGCCCGCAAGTCAACGGGGGAGGTTGTAGTGCTTAATAGCCTGATGGTTGTTGGGGAAAAACCTGCTCCTATGCTCCTAGGGCTTTGCACACACCCTTGAGGTGCTCCTATGCTGATATCTTATCGAGGGGGAAGTGTGAATGCTCATTCGTACTGATTGTGTTCTATTGATGAGGAAGTTGAGAATGCAGTTGCAGAGTGATGCGCGGAGACTTGGTTCCCCGAACTTAGTAACCAGTTTTGGGGTTTTTTTTGTATCAAAAATAGTTTATTTAATTACGTACACAATACATAACCAAAAAAAAAAACAAATTTGTGGTGACACACCCACCCCATATTACAAAATCCCCAACTATTCAGACATTAAATTACAAACAACTATGTTACAAATAACACCACTCTCTCTACCACCACCCGGGCGCGGACGTAACCCCGGTAAAGGGGCAATCATCTGTCTCGGGGAAAGCCCTTTTCCTCCTGGCGCTGTGACTCACGGAGGGCCAGCTTGGAGCAACCTAGGCCTGGCCAAACTGGCCATCTGCGAGTCACTGCTCGGTTCATCTTTCCCTCATTCCTGACTAGTCTCCGAGTTCCTGCCGCTGAAAAACATCCCCACAGCATGATGCTGCCACCACCATGGTTCACCTTAGGTATTGTATTGGCCAGGTGATCAGCGGTGCCTGGTTGCCTCCCGACGTGACGCTTGGCATTCAGGCCAAAGTTCAATCTTGGTTTCATCAGGCCAGAGAATCTTGTTTCTCATGCCTTTTGTCATGTGCCTTTTACTGATGAGTGGCTTCCGTCCGGCCACTCTACCATAAAGGCCTGATTGATGGAGAGCCGCAGATATAGTTGTCCTTTCGGAAGGTTCTCCCATCTCCACAGAGGAAATCCAGAGCTCTATCAGAAAGACCATCGGGTCCCTGACTAAGGCCCTTCTCCCCCATTTGCTCAGTGTGGCTGGGCGGCCTGCTCTGTGAAGAGTCCTGGTGGTTGCAAAGTTCTTCCATTTAAGAATGATGGAGGCCACTGTGCTCTTCGGAACCTTCAATGCTGCAGAAATTGTTTTATATCCTTCTCCAGATCTGTGTGTCACCACAATCCTGTCTCGGAGATCGTCCTTTGTCTTCATGGCTTGGTTTTTGCTCTGACATGCACTGTCAACAGTAGGACCTTATATGGACAGGTGTGTGTCTTTCCAAATCATGTTCAATCAATTTAATTTACCACTGGTGGACGCCAATCAAGTTGTAGAAACATCACAAGGATAATCAATAGAAACAGGATGAACTCAATATTATGTGCTACAGCAAAGAGTCTGAATACTTATGTAAATGTGATATTTCAGTCATTTCTTTGTAATTACTTTGCAAAAATGTATAAACACCTTTTTTCACTTCTTCATTCTGTGTGTAAATGATAAAAAAATGAATTTAATCTATTTTAAAATAAGGCTGTATCGTAACAAAATGTGGAAAATGTGAAGGGGTCTGAATACTTTCTGAATGCACTGTCTGAATGTCATAAAGTTCTGAGGAGCAAATTTATTCTTTATATTTGATGGTTACATTTTTATTGTATCCATACCATTTTTTTTCACAAGGAGGTGTTTATTGAATTGTAGAAGATACAGTATATGACTGAGTCCTATACCAGGCATTGTTCAACAGCTTTTTCCCCACATGTCAAAAAACATGCTGGTAGGTTAATTGGCCAATGTAAATTGCCTTTGAGTAGTCAAATCCGGACATGGGGGGAGCTGAAGAGACTGGGGAAAATAAACAGGACAGGAGTAGACCTAAAAATAGGTACTTGATAGTTGAAATGTATTTTGTGGGACAAAGGACTTATTTCCATGATGCATAAATCATGGTAGTGACATTTGAGCCTCAACCTAATGCATGGAATCAATCTTTCATTTGTTAATTTGAATAATTGATTTATTTGGGTCTTAATTGAAGTTATCACCATATACATTATGGAACGGCTTGTGTATTCTCAACTACTTTGCTGTTCAAGCCCTGATCTATCAGGTTTTCAGCACTATTCTGAACCTCTCCTGGCTTCTGTACCCTGCTGGTGCCTTTGCATCATTACGATTTTAATATAATGACAGTTTTCCATAGACAACCAATTCACTTGTAAATTCATTTGGATTATTCTCTGCACTTTTAGTGTATCTACCAATTTTTAATTCATACTTTTACGTATTATATATAATCCAATAATCATAATCGTGATTTATTAGCCAAGCATGTTTTGCAACATACGAGGAATTTGGTTTGCCGTACAGTCATACCAAAGAAGCACCAAGACACACAACTACATAAAAAATTGACATAATCAACACCACAGTGTTTCCTCTCAATTTCCCACTGATGGAAGGCGATAAAGTCTTATCTTCTTCCCTCCTTTACTCCCGCGATCGAGGGAGATGAACAATCCGCAGTCGGGGCGACTGAAGCTCCCACAGCCTGCGATCAATGCTCCCATGTCAGGGCAATTGAAGCTCCCGCGATCGGACGGTTGACTATCCCGCGGCTTGGAGCTGCAGAAGTCTGTCGCGAACCAGTTACCACGAGCTCCACGATGTTAATTTCCCAGGCTCCCGCAGCTGGAGCTCCTGAGGTCCCAGCAAGAGGCCGCCATCTCTGCGATGTTAGACCGTAGTGCAGACGGAGTTATGACACGGAAAAAGTTACAACTCATTCGAGAAAAGAGATAAAGAAAGTTTCCCTCACCTTCCCCCCCACATAATACAAAACTAAAGATAAACTAAAACAAATATTTTACAACAAACTAAAAACACAGTGGGAAAAAGACAGACCGTTGGCGAGGTAACCATCGTACGGCGCCCCCGGTGAGGGATATGGCGGACCAATTGAATAACTACTTTGGTTCCGTCTTCACTAAGGAAGACATTAATAATCTGCCGGAAATAGCTGGGAACCGCAGGTCAAAAGAGGAATTGAGTGAAATTCAGGTTAGTTGGGAAGTGGTGTTGGGTAAATTGAATGGATTAAAGGCCGATAAGTCCCCAGGGCCAGTTAGGCTGCATCCCAGAGTACTTAAGGAAGTAGCTCCGGAAATAGTGGATGCATTAGTGATAATCTTTCAAAACTCTTTAGATTCTGGAGTAGTTCCTGAGGATTGGCGGGTAGCAAACGTAACCCCTCTTTTTAAGAAGGGAGGGAGAGAGAAAACGGGGAATTACAGACCAGTTAGTCTAACATCGGTAGTGGGGAAACTGCTAGAGTCAGTTATTAAAGATGGGATAGCAGCACATTTGGAAAGTGGTGAAATCATTGGACAAAGTCAGCATGGATTTACGAAAGGTAAATCATGTCTGACGAATCTTGTGGAATTTTCCGAGGATGTAACTAGTAGCGTGGATAAGGGAGAACCAGTGGATGTGGTGTATCTGGACTTCCAGAAGGCTTTCGACAAGGTCCCACATAAGAGATTAGTATACAAACTTAAAGCATGCGGCATTGGGGGTTCAGTATTGATGTGGATAGAGAACTGGCTGGCAAACAGGAAGCAAAGAGTAGGAGTAAACGGCTCCTTTTCACAATGGCAGGCAGTGACTAGTGGGGTACCGCAAGGCTCAGTGCTGCGACCCCAGCTTTTTACAATGTATATTAATGATCTGGATGAGGGAATTGAAGGCAATATCTCCAAGTTTGCGGATGACACTAAGCTGGGGGGCAGTGTTAGCTGTGTGAAGACTGCAAGGTGACTTGGACAGGCTGGGTGAGTGGGCAAATGTTTGGCAGATGCAGTATAATGTGGATAATTGTGAGTTTATCCACTTTGGTGGCAAAAACAGGAAAGCAGACTATTATCTAAATGATGGCCGATTAGGAAAAGGGGAGATGCAGCGAGACCTGGGTGTCATGGTACAGCAGACATTGAAAGTAGGCTTGCAGGTGCAGCAAGCAGTGAAGAAAGTGAATGGTATGCTAGCTTTCATAGCAAAAGGATTTGAGTATAGGAGCAGGGAAGTTCTACTTCAGTTGTACAGGGTCTTGGTGAGACCACGCCTGGAGTATTGCGTACAGTTGTGGTCTCCAAATCTGAGGAAGGACATTAATTGTTTTGTGTGTTGATAAAGTTTTATTACTTGGTCAGAGTATATTTTATTTAACTTATATTTCAGTGCTGCTATTTTATTATGTTTTGCCAATGAAGGTGCTCTTGCATTTTCTATGTCTAATTGCCTTATTTCCATTTCCAATGTTTGTTGTTTAGCTCTAGTCTCTTTAGTAAGAAATGCCTGAGAGGAAATTAATGCCCCTCGTAAAAATGCTTTAAATGTTTCCCAGAGAAGGGAAGCAGAGATTTCGGGCTGGTCATTGACCTCGAAAAACGTATTAATCTGTTTTACAAGATATTCACAACATACCTGTTCATTTAATATTATAATGTTATGATATTGTGGCTTGTAAGTAAATGGAATTAGTTTAGAGTCTACTAAGAAATAGTCTATCCTTGAATATTAATTTTCCAGCGTCACCATCTGGTGCAGATGTCACTTGGGGTGATGAGAGTGTACAGAACAAAAGCGACCCCACAATCTAGATTGCGGACAAATTTGCATTAATTTATTTTTGTAGTGAGACATGTAGACAATAATGCTGGCAAGATTACAGTTCCTCTACATGCGCTGCTGCATGATGTTTTAAATATATTTTATATTCAACAGTTCCTTTGGAAAACCTCGATGTTGATCCACCCTTTATATCTCCTGTTCAATTATCTTCAGGTATATTTTCAAAATTACATTTATTATTCCCTGCAAGCCTGACAATATTTTATTGAGTAATATGTAATACATAGTTTTTTGGAAGAGTTTATTTATAACTTTAATATGTTCTCCCATAGGAAGTAGTCAGTTCATTTCAATCTCCCACCCCATTTTAAAAGTCAAGAAAGTTTTATTGTCATATTTCCCGAAACGGAACAATGAAATTCTTACTTGAAAGGAGCACAGGAAGCATGTAAACATAGTGTGTAGGAATGAACTGCAGATTCTGGTTAAAACGAAAATAGACACAAAATGCTGGAGTAACTCAGCAGGACAGGCAGCTGGTTAGGAATGGGTGCGTTTTGGGCAAGACACATCTTCAGACAGAAGATGGGTCTCGATCTGAAACATCAACCATTCCTTCTATCCAGAGATGCTGCCTGCCCCGCTGAGTTACTCCAGCATTTTGTGTCTAATGTAAACGTAGTACTCTGTAAACACAATAATAAGCAAAAGAGAAGTTCAGTGTTGAAATAAACCAACAATAATAGCACCATGACAAAAACCATGCCCACAAGTCAACATGGGAGGTTGTAGTGCTTAATAGCCTGATGGTTTTTGGGGAAAAAGCTGCTCCTGAACTTGGACGTTCCAGTTTTCAGGCTTGTATACATTAGTCCCGATGGCACGAGTGAAATAAGAGTGTGGCCTGGGTGGCATGGGTCTCTGACGATGCCTGCTGCCTTTGTGAGGCAGTGACTCCTATAGATACCTTTGATGGTGAAGGGGAACATACCGGTGATGGATTGGGAAGTATTCACCACTTTTTGCAAACTTCTTCATCCCTCGGCATTCGAGTTGTTGAACAAGGCTGGAATGCAACCTGTCAATAAGCTTTCTACTCTACACCTTTAGAATTTCAAGAGTGTTCGGCAACAAACCGAATCTTCTCATTTTTCCAAGGAGGTAGAGGAGCTTCTTTATGATTGCATCAATTTTTTGTGTCCAGGACAGATCTTCAGACATATGCTCATCCAGGAATTTGAACTTTTAGACTCTCAACTACTATCCCATTTATGAAGACAGGATTGTGGATCCTTTGTCTCTTCTACTTCTAAAATTAACAGTCAGTTCCTTGGCTTTACTCATGTTGAGAGCAAGGTTGTTGCTCAGGCACTATTCGGTCAGACGGTCGATCTACCTTCTATACTCATCATCATCCGTAATTTGTCCAACAATGGTCCTTTTGTCAGTGAATTTAAAGATGGAGTTGCAATTATGTGTGAAGGGGGCAGAGTTTGTTGAGCAGGGGGCTTTGCACACACCATTGAGGTGCTCCTATGCTAATAGTTATCAAGTGGGAAGTGGGAATGTTCATTTGTACTGGTTGTGTTGTATTGATGAAGAAGATGAGAATGCAGTTGCAGAGGGGTGCGCAGAGATCCGGTTCCCCGAGTTTGCTAACCAGTTTGGAGGGGATGATGGTGTTGAATGCTGAGCTGTAGTCTGTGAACAGTGGGGTTTTGTGCTTTTGCCATGTGCTTTTGTCAACTTCCAACATTCTTTCCCAGGATATGATTACCTCTGTTTGTAACTTTACACCCTAAATTACTAATTTTAGTCTGCATAATATGCCTTTTCTTTCATTTTATTCCTGGGTATAAGTTCAACTGCAGCGCTCCTGCATTAAAAATTAACGGAATGTAGAAGCTCGTGATCAGTACAGTCTGTACATTAAGTAGATTAAAATAGACTATTGGTAGCAATGTTACAAAATTTTGAGATTTTAAAAATCAAGTCTGCAATTTATCCCATCAGATAAAGCATAAAAAGAAGTTTAATTTGACACCTAATTCACTTTCATATCTTCAGTATTAAGAAAGTTATGACCATTTTCATACTCAGAAATTAGCATCTTGTTCCCCATTGCCTTTCAATTGACTTAACTCAAAAGCTGTGATCTAGAACCGTTAAAAGCCCATAACCTTCTTAAAAATTAAGAGAACTCAATGAAATTTTCAGTTATTATAGATTGAAGCATTCTGAACCAAATATGAACCAATCTTACTTGGATGACCTGAAATTAAAGTATATAACTAGTTAGTTACCTAATTGTAGCTAATTACAAAATTCAATTACTAGATCTAAACATCTATCCATTTCTTAAGAAATGATAAACATTTTTTAATTGCCTAAGTGTCCAAATAACATTCACACAATAATCCACAATATAACATGACTTTTAAATCTAATTTTCATGAATTTACCACTGGACCACCCTTCGACATAAGATTTGAAATAGAATCATTACATAAACAACAACAAAAAAATGGTCAGCACCGGCGACGGCCTACGTTAACCTGGCGACAACTACGACAGCACCTACGTCAGGAGTCAAGCTACGCTCATTGACGTCAAACTCACTGTCGCCGAATGTCCAGTGGTGACTAGAAAGCCGCTGCAACTCTTTGGGCGACTGAGGTGACTACTCATGATCATACAGGTGCCACCCCGGCGACCATGTGGCGACAGCCTAGTCGCCTGTAGTTGCCTAAAAAATCACCTAAGTGGGACAGGACCATAAGAGTTCTGAACCAAATATCTAAAAGTCCCTATATAAGTAACTCTTATTCCAATGCAGTATGCTTCTCACGGAGTGAGTTAAGTAACCAAAAATTGATGTTAGTGCTGCAGGTCAAAAGATAAATACAGTAAAACTCTGATATTTGGAAACCCAATGGTTTGGCAAACGGCTCAACAGTTTCTAATACCCACCCTGTCTTCAACATAATACCTCAATTCCCGCACTCCTTTTAACACTCCTCGGCCCATTTTCCAATTCCCCCTTTCACACATCAGGGCTCGGGTTACTTTGCAATGTCTAAAAGAGCAGGACCCCAGTTCCAACACTGCCATTCACACACCATGACCCAAATTCCAGCACTCCCTATAGATCTCGGTCTCTATAGAGAAATAAAATGTTTACTGAAGAGTCTTGGATTAAGAGATTATGAAGTTTTTAATTCTCTCTTTTTTTAACATCAGCATTGGGTTGCAGAGGGAGCGGTGTAAACCAACATCAGCATTTCATTGTGTCTTCATCTTTCTTTGATTTTGATCTAACATAGATGAGCTGGTGTTGTGGACTTGTAATATCAGCCATTTATGCTGGAGATATTATTAATCATCAGGTGTCACCATTTGGTGCAGAGGTCGCATGTTGGGGTGATGAGAGTGTACAGAACAAAAGTGACCTAACAATCTGGATATCGGACAAATTTGAATTAATTTATTTTGGTAGATATTTTGTAGACCATAATATTGGCAAGATTACAGTTCCGCTACATGTGCTGCTACATGATGTTTTACATATATTTTAGATTCAACAGATCCTTTGGAAAACATAGATGTTGATCCAGGCTCTGTATCTCCTGTCCGATTATCTTCAGGTATATTTTATTTTTTTATTTTTTAATATATATTTTTATTAGAGTAGGTAAGCAGTGAATTAGCAAACACATATTATGATAACAATGTTTTGTGTACAGCAATCATACATTATTAATATTATCAAATGAATCATATTGTCTCTTTTTTTTATAAAGAGAGAGAAAAACAGAAAGAAAAATAAAGTAAAAATGAGAAAGAAATCATAAAGAATGGAATAATTTACCATTAATACATAATTGGAGATAAGATCGAGGAATATAGAATATAACTTTTCATCTAATCCTGAGTCCAAGTTTCAGTTAGGGTTCCCTGCTGAACCTATCTACCCCTTTAAATAATCAATGAAAGAAGAACATATTCTAACGAAAACTTCTTGTTTGTCCATTAGGGCAAATCTAATTCTTTCCAGGTGTAGGGTCTCCGACATTTCCGTAATCCACATTTTAATTTTTTTTTGTTAAGTTTTTTTATTAGTTAGAAGCAAATCCACATTTTAATTGTGGGGGATATAGGGCCTTTCCAAAATTTTAATATTAATTTCTTCCCAATTATTATACTATAATCTAGGAAATTTCTTTGACATGTTGTAAGTGTTTAACTTTGTTCTGAAATTCCAAGTATTATTAATTTTCGGATCCAATTTGGTATTAATAACTTCAGAAGTTATTCTAAAAATCTCAATCCAGAAATTCTTAATTTTTTACACAATTTGCAAATGTATTTTAAATTAGCCTCTGGATGCTGACATTTATCGCAGATAGAGGAGACTTGTGGGAAGATTCTATTCAATTTAACTTTTGAGTCATGTAATTTATGTAATACTTTAAATTGTATTAAAGCATGTCTGGTATTTAACGAGCATTGGTGTATATATTGTAAACTTTTGTCCCATATATCTTTTGTTATGGGTTGGTTTATTTCATTTTCCCAAGTATGTCTAAATGATTCTGTTGTTGGTATCTCGGTATCTAAAAGGATATTATAAATATAAGTTGTTAGTTTTTTGTATTAGGATGCTTATTCAAACATTCATCAAGGGTTTCTGGTTCCTTATTCCTATAATCTTGTGTATTGGGTTTAACGTAATCTCTGAGATGTAGATATCGAAAAAAAATATTTGAGTGTAATCCATAAATCTGTTGTAATTCCTGAAATAAAAGAAAAGTGCCTTTCTTATAAAGGTGTTCCATATTTTTGATTTCATAGTTTTTCCATTGTGTAAAACCTTTTTCCAGCATGGAAGGTTTGAATAAGGGATTGTTTTGCAATAGGGAGAGTGGTATATTATCCAATTTTAAAGCCTTTTTTAGTTTCCAGATTCGTGTACAACTGTATATTATAGGGTTTTCCCTATAAGTTTCTTTGTGCAATTTTGTCGGTGCAAATATAATCGAACCAACTTCAAAAGGTAAACAGTCCTCCTTTTCCATCCTTAACCAGTCTGGTTGTTGATCCATTTCTTCCAGCCATAAATTCATGTTTTTAATATGGACTGCCCAAAAATAAAACAGGAAATTTGGTAGAGCCAAACCTCCATTAATCTTTGATTCACATAAATGTTTTTTATTTATTCTCTGATTCTTGTAGTCCCAAATAAAACTTGTAACAGTAGAGTCTACCTTTTTAAAAAAAGGTTTTGGAATATATATCGGGATTGACTGAAATAAGTACAATAATTGCGGCAAAAAGATAATTTTTTTGCATTAATTCTACCAAACATTGAAATAGGGAGTGTTTTCCAGTATTGAATATTCTTATTTAGTTTATTTAGTAAAGGTGGGAAATTTGATTTAAATAAAGAAGTATACGCCCTAGTTACATAAATACCTAGATATTTAAATTTTTCCTCAACTATTTTAAAAGGTGATTGTTGTAGTATATGTAAATTGAGTTCCGTTATTGGCATAATTTCGCTTTTATTCAAATTAATTCTATATCCTGAAAACTGACCGAATTGAGTTATTAGATTTAGTAAATTTGGAATACTAATTTCTGGCTTTGTAATATATATTAATACGTCATCTGAATATAAAGAAACTTTATTCATTGTATCTTTAGTATTATACCCATGTATTTCTGGTTTAATCTGACATTTTCTGCGAGTGGTACAATTGCTAAAGCGAATAATAATGGCATCCTTGTCTACACCCTCTAGAAAGATTAAATTTAGTTGATAACATTTGGTTTGTTAGTAATCTAGTAGTTGGATTAGAGTATAAAAGTTTAACCCATGTACAGTACTTCTCTCCCAGTTGAACTTTTTCCATCACTGAAAATAAATATGACCATTCTACTTGATCGAAGGCTTTTTCAGCATCTAGCGATATAATTGCTTGATCTGCATTTGGGATATTTGGGATAAAACCTGTTTGGTCGGGGTGTATTAATTTGTTAATCACTAAGCTCAATCTATAAGATAGGATTTTAGTTAATATTTTCTGATATTGCTATTGCTGTATATGAGGCGGGGTCTTCCAGATCCTTATCAGTTTTAGGTATAAGTATTATTGTAGATTCGTTTAAAGTTTCCGGGAGTTGCTGTTGAGTATAAACGTATTTATACAATGTTTGTAAGCGTGGAGAAATCAGATCATAAATTTTTTTGTAAAATTCAGAGCTTAGGATATCAGGGCCTGCAGCCTTTCCATTTTTTTAAAGATCTAATTGACTCTTCGATATCTTTTGTCGTTATTTCAGCTCCTAATAGTTCTTGCTCTTACAAATCGAAGCCTTTAAGGTTATATTTCTTAAAAATGCTTCCATTCCTGTTGATTGTTCTGTCACTTTAGTTGAATAAAGATTTTGATAGTATTGTGAAAAGCTGTCATTAATATCTTTGGGGAGTGTTAGTATTTCTCCCTTATCTGATCTAATCATATGAATCGTTTTTTGTGGTTTATCACCAATTTCAAAATTTAATTGTTTTGTGTGTTGATAAAGTTTTATTACTTGGTCAGAGTATATTTTATTTAACTTATATTTCAGTGCTGCTATTTTATTATATTTTGCCAATGAAGGTGCTCTTGCATTTTCTATGTCCAATTGCCTTATTTCCATTTCCAATGTTTGTTGTTTAGCTCTAGTCTCTTTAGTAAGAAATGCCTGAGAGGAAATTAATGCCCCTCGTATAAATGCTTTAAATGTTTCCCAGAGAAGGGAAGCAGAGATTTCAGGCTGGTTATTGACCTCGAAAAACGTATTAATCTGTTTTACAAGATATTCACAACATACCTGTTCATTTAATATTATAATGTTATGATATTGTGGCTTGTAAGTAAATGGAATTAGTTTAGAGTCTACTAAGAAATAGTCTATCCTTGAATATTAATTTTCCAGCGTCACCATCTGGTGCAGATGTCACTTGGGGTGACGAGAGTGTACAGAACAAAAGCGACCCCACAATCTAGATTGCGGACAAATTTGCATTAATTTATTTTTGTAGTGAGACATGTAGACAATAATGCTGGCAAGATTACAGTTCCTCTACATGTGCTGCTGCATGATGTTTTAAATATATTTTATATTCAACAGTTACTTTGGAAAACCTAGATGTTGATCCACCCTCTACATCTCCTGTTCGATTATCTTCAGGTATATTTTCAAAATTACATTTATTATTCACTGCAAGCCTGACAATATTTTATTGAGTAGTATGTAATACATAGTTTTTTGGAAGAGTTTATTTATAACTTTAATATGTTCTCCCATAGGAAGTAGTCAGTTCATTTCAATCTCCCACCCCATTTTAAAAGTCAAGAAAGTTTTATTGTCATATTTCCCGAAACGGAACAATGAAATTCTTACTTGAAAGGAGCACAGGAAGCATGTAAACATAGTGTGTAGGAATGAACTGCAGATTCTGGTTTAGACCGAAAATAGACACAAAATGCTGGAGTAACTCAGCAGGACAGGCAGCTGGTTAGGAATGGGTGCGTTTTGGGCAAGACCCATCTTCGGACAGAAGACGCGTCTCGATCTGAAACATCAACCATTCCTTCTATCCAGAGATGCTGCCTGCCCCGCTGAGTTACTCCAGCATTTTGTGTCTAATGTAAACGTAGTACTCTGTAAACACAATAATAAGCAAAAGAGAAGTTCAGTGTTGAAATAAACCAACAATAATAGCACCATGACAAAAACCGTGCCCGCAAGTCAACATGGGAGGTTGTAGTGTTTAATAGCCTGATGGTTGTTGGGGAAAAAGCTGCTCCTGAACCTGGACGTTCCAGTTTTCAGGCTTGTACACATTAGTCCTGATGGCACGAATGAAATAAGAGTGTGGCCTGGGTGGCATGGGTCTCTGACGATGCCTGCTGCCTTTGTGAGGCAGTGACTCCTATAGATCCCTTTGATGGTGAAGGGGAACATACCGGTGATGGATTGGGAAGTATTCACCACTTTTTGCAAACTTCTTCATCCCTCGGCATTCGAGTTGTTGAACAAGGCTGGAATGCAACCTGTCAATAAGCTTTCTACTCTACACCTTCAGAATTTCAAGAGTGTTCGGCAACAAACCGAATCTTCTCATTTTTCCAAGGAGGTAGAGGAGCTTCTTTATGATTGCATCAATTTTTTGTGTCCAGGACAGATCTTCAGACATATGCTCATCCAGGAATTTGAACTTTTTGACTCTCAACTACTATCCAATTGATGAAGACAGGATTGTGGATCCTTTGTCTCTTCTACTTCTAAAATTAACAGTCAGTTCCTTGGCTTTACTGATGTTGAGAGCAAGGTTGTTGCTCTGGCACTATTCGGTCAGACGGTCGATCTACCTTCTATACTCATCATCATCCGTAATTTGTCCAACAATGGTGCTTTTGTCAGTGAATTTAAAGATGGAGTTGCAATTATGTGTGGTTACACAGTGAAGGGGACAGAGGTTGTTGAGCAGGGGGCTTTGCACACACCATTGAGGTGCTCCTATGCTAATAGTTATCAAGTGGGAAGTGTGAATGGTCATTTGTACTGGTTGTGTTCTATTGATGAAGAAGATGAGAATGCAGTTGCAGAGGGGTGCGCAGAGATCCGGTTCCCCGAGTTTGCTAACCAGTTTGGAGGGGATGATGGTGTTGAATGATGAGCTGTAGTCTATGAACAGTGGGGTTTTGTGCTTTTGCCATGTGCATTTGTCAACTTCCAACATTCTTTCCCAGGATATGATTACCTCTGTTTGTAACTTTACACCCTAAATTACTAATTTTAGTCTGTATAATATGCCTTTTCTTTCATTTTATTCCTGGGTATAAGTTCAACTGCAGCGCTCCTGCATTAAAAATTAACGGAATGTAGAAGCTCGTGATCAGTACAGTCTGTACATTCAGTAGATTAAAATAGACTATTGGTAGCAATGTTACAAAATTTTGAGATTTTAAAAATCAAGTCTGCAATTTATCCCATCAGATAAAGCATAAAAAGAAGTTTAATTTGACACCTAATTCACTTTCATATCTTCAGTATTAAGAAAGTTATGACCATTTTCATACTCGGAAATTAGCATCTTGTTCCCCATTGCCTTTCAATTGACTTAACTCAAAAGCTGTGATCTAGCCCATAACCTTCTTAAAAATTAAGAGAACTCAATGAAATTTTCAGTTATTATAGATTGAAGCATTCTGAACCAAATATGAAACAATCTTACTTGGATGACCTGAAATTAAAGCATATAATTAGTTAGTTACCTAATTGTAGCTAATTACAAAATTCAATTACTAGATCTAAACATCTATCCATTTCTTAAGAAATGATAAACATTTTTTAATTGCCTAAGTGTCCAAATAACATTCACACAATAATCCACAATATAACATGACTTTTAAATCCAATTTTCATGAATTTATAGGCCAAATTGAAGGAATTTAGTATTTAATGCCTGTAAATTAATGGCCATTTAAATCAACTAGCGAGTGTTTTTTTGTGGAACGCGGTGGATTGGAACGTTGTGGTTTGCGGTGAAGTCGGGATGAAAAATACAGCCGGTTCATACATTTTTTTTTGGAACCCATTTCACAACATGAAAATATTATTAAAGCCTCCATAAAAACCAACTTTTAATATAAAAATAAACTGTGTACCTTTTTTTTCTCCCCTACGCAAAATCCTTCCCGTTGTCGGCGCTCATGGCTTTTGAAGGTGATTTTAAAATTACTCTAGATAATAAATAATCTAGCATAATTTAAAAATACCTTCATTAATGAAACGTCGGAGCGATTTTTCTTCCGCAACGAAATCGCCCGACATGGATCTATTTGCCCAGTCTGTAGAAAAACGGCACTTTAAGCCCGCCCCCCTCTGAAAGGCGCCAAAGTCACGCACACGGGGAGCGGCAGAACTGCAGCGCTGCTCAAGGTAAGTTTTGTAACATACCTACTATTGGGGATTAAAAAGGGCAAAACAATCTCACATTTGGATTGATGAGTGAACCTGTTTTATCATTGATGGAGACTGTATTTTCATGTTCATCTTTTTGTTGATTTGCAGAACCAAAAGTTTAATTCCTTAGATAAGCGCTGACGTCCTCTGGACTTTAAGGTCTTTGATGTGTGAAATTATCTAATTTGTTGTTGAAGCCCTCATCAATGGCTTTGCCACCTCCAGTCTCCGCTACTTTTTTTGTTTTCTTTGCATCTCTTGTCTTTGCTTCATTGCCTTTTGATTCAATAATTCATTCCTCTGTTGACTACTGGTCTCAATTTAGTTGATTGGTAAATTTATTTACTTTGTACTTTGCATTTTCTGTGAAGGTGATCATTCATTTGTAGTTCGCATCAGCAACTAGTTATGTTCAAATGAAATATTTTGATACAAAACGGGTAAATACCACGTGCTTCAAATGCATTTCTTTGTTAGATTGAGAATGTTGAAAGATTTTATAGTTACAAAATGGATTCAGGTGTTGATTTAGAAGCAATAAAATGGATGCTTAACCTTTCTCCTATTGCACTAACAAGGCTAACAGAAATGCTTAACCATTCTCCTATTACACTAGCAAGGCTATAGCATAAGAACAAAAAATGTTTTCGCCCTTCTTCCACAACACTAGCAAGATAACAGCACAAATACATTAATGTTTTCCTCTATGACATAAACATCAGGAGAATGTTCAGACACTTGGCTCGTACTCTTTACTCTCTAATATTGTAATGTGTGTCAACAAGGTTAAAAAAAACCAAGTGCTTGGTCTGCAGAAAAATAGCTTCTACAGCATAACCATATATGGGCTAACCTTACGTCTCTCAGAAGAACCTGTCAATTCCAACAGGCAAGAGGCTGTACAATGCTCTAAGATAAAGTATTGCTGAATTACTGATTGTTGGGGTATAAATATATCTGATTGAACATTACCTCTTTGTGCAGGGATAGAATGAATCTATAGTCTGTATTTTACATACTGTAAGAGTTTACTGCCACCCCCCACCCGGGCGAAATAAACATTTTAATGCTTTATTACTAATTTTTTTGTTATCTGTTTGAAGTAAAAAAGAACCTTTACAAGATAATCATCTAATTCTTTATCATACTGCATGGATTTTGCTTTGATAGTTCCTTGTTTAATCCCCTCAAATGGGTAACATGGGAAATTTCTGTTGAAATATCCAACATTGTGGCATTGTGCCACAAAGAGAAATTAATTAAATCGCCTGAAATTTCTGTTATGATGCTGAATAAAGAATAAGTATTGTCCAAGACACCAAAGTAATCTCATGTTGCAAGCAGCTTCTGTCAGGTATCGAGACATAAAAAAACCTGAATTCTCTGCTAATTACGGAAATTGTCCTCAAATTCTGACATAAAGACAGCAGGGCAATCACATAATATGAAGGCAGCTAGTGAATTTAAGAAACTCCATTTGGGTTAAATAGTTTAATTGTGAATCAAGTGAAAACAACGATAACCTTACTCATAATGATAATTAAATATCTATGTTGAACATAACCCTGTAACTTTTGTCCCTATCCTACCGCTTCCAAAGTCTACAATCAGTTCCTTCGTTTTGCTGGTGTTGAGAGCCAGGTTATTGTGCTGGCACCATTTTGTCAATCGGTCGATCTCACTTCTGTACTCTGACTCGTCACCATCAGTGATTCGCCCCACAACAGTGGTGTCGTCGGCGAACTTGATGATGGCGTTCCCACTATGTCTGGCTACGCAGTCATGAGTGTAGAGTGAGTAAAGCAGGGCCCACCAGACCCGCTAAATGGGCCCTTGTGCCAATCTACGCTCGCCTAGATATTAAAGGTACCAGCTAAAATCATGTTTAGATGATCAATCACAGCCTAGGAAATACAAAATGACCCATGCCAGAATAATAGCCCATTGCCTTGGCCTTATCAGACCCCCCCCAAATAAGTCATTGAGCCCAGGTAAGCTAGTTTAGTTATTAAAGATATGAGCTGAACCAGTTTTATATGAAGAACCACAACCTTCGGCTAGTGAATACAAAGTGACTCATGTAAAAAAATTAACTACTTTATCGACCATTTCCACAACAACCCATTTCAATGAGAAAAGAGGACAAGAGGCTAATAGCAGATATAAATTGTTGGAGTGTCCTATTTGGCTTTCTATATATTTGGCTGAAACACGGTGACAAGCTCTCCTGAACTGCATCCAAACAATATATCAACATCGGATTGGATGGAAGTTTTTGTAGTAAAGGATCACTCTTTACGGCTTTGAGGTAAGTTGTTTTACTTTGCTGCATAATTATAGTTTGCTATTATAATGCAGGGATATCATGCATGATTCAGTTATAGTGTTCAGTTGATAATTTACGTTCAAACCAATGCCATGCCCAGAGCACATGGCCTGCAGAGAGGTACAATGACTGACACGTGGTTAGGATCAAGTATCAGCAAGTGCATATAAAAGCCCTGTGGAATTTGTGCAATAAACAATGCTATATAGGCCTAAGTACAATTTAAGCTGGAATATTATGTTATTTGATGGTGATTTATCTTAACTAGGGATGGACTTTAATTTGATAAGCTAACCGAGTCATCTCCCATCTTTAAGAAAAACTCCGGAAAGCCGTATCAGACATCCTATAGTGTGGACATAATTGCAATATCAGTAGTGATGCAGTGAGTTAATGCTTAAAATATTAAACTCAATAATGTTGTTTATTGTCAGGCTCAATTTGTGCCATTACAGGATTTTTTTTTGTGGCACGGTCAGCAAATAGTTTGAGGTAACTTGTTCTGTACTTTAGATTCATTACATTCAGTCTCGTGTTTAAAATTGTAAGTATGAATTTTGGAACATTTGCAATATTTACTTGTATACCACAGTGGAACATTTGCAATATTTACTTATCTTATATCACAGATCAAGAAGATAATTGCCACAATAATGTTAATTTTTAGTGATTCATAAACTGATAATTTGTTATTTATTTATGTTTGTTAGGTTTACCACTCTGAACCAAACTAATAAAAAAATACTTTGATGACCTAGGTTTTTAAAGTTTTCTACTTTCAAATGGAGGAACAAGCTTGGAAGGAGAGTATTTTTATTCCACGTTGTTCTCCCGTTAAGAGCTTTTTAGTACAGTTCAGACTAATATCCTGGGCAAATTACCAAACCTAGCTAGTACTAGTAGTAAGACAATGTACATGGAGGGACCTGTAAACTGTAATGATTTACCATTCCATTACGCTACTGGGAAATCATAGCATGCAATGAGCTAGAAATAAATGCAAAAATGAGCATTTGGGGGCATATTTGTGATTTTTCTTAACATCTCGATGCGCAATGCACTAAATTTTCCACACGGTTGTGAAGATCATATCATCTATATTAAAACATATATACAACTTAGAAACAGTTATCAAGCTATTTTTTTTTTCTCATTGCAAAAAAAGCTATTCACTTTTTGCCAATTTTGCTAATGACAGCTTCAGACTGCTTTTGGTGCATACTGTTTGTTTTGAAATGACCATATCTAAGAACTGAGTAATGGTAGACCTAGTTTTAGCTTCAGAATTATTCTCAGGTAAACAAATTGAAGTACAGAATATAATGCACAATTTGGAGTTAATATCTTTCGAATTTAAAGGTTTCCAATGTTCAGGAATAGATTCAGGATCAGTTCCTGTGGATTGGAGGATAGCTAATGTCATCCCACTTTTCAAGAAAGGAGCGAGAGAGAAAATGGGGAATTACCATTTAGCCTGACTTCGGTGGTGGGAAAGATGCTGGAGTCAATTATTAAAGCGGTAATATTAGGTCATTTGGATAGCAGTAAAAGGATTAGTCCAAGTCAACATGGATTTATGAAAGGGAAATCATGCTTGACTGGAATCACTCATACTTGACAGAAAAAATCTGGAATTTTTTGAGGACGTGACAAGTAAAATGGATGAAGGGGTGCCAGTGGATGTAGTGTATCTAGACTTCTAGAAAGCCTTTGATAAAGTCCCGCATGGGAGACTGGTGACTAACATTAGAGCACATGGTATTGGGGGTAGGGTGTTGACATGGATAGAAAATTGGTTGGCAGACCGGAAGCAAAGAGTAGGAGTGAACGGGTCTTTTTCAGAATGGCAGGCAGTGGCAAGTGGAGTGCCGCAAGGCTCGGTGTTGGGGCAGCAACTGTTTACCATATATATTAATGATTTGGAAGCGGGAATTAGGAGCAACACTAGCAAGTTTGGGGATGACACAAAGCTGGGTGGCAGTGTCAACTGTGAAGAGGATGTTAGGAGGTTGCAGGGGGACCTGGACAGGTTGAGTGAGTGGGCAGATGCATGGCAGATGCAGTATAATATAGATAAATGTGAGGTTATCCACTTTGGTGGCAAAAACAAGGGGGAAGATTATTATCTCAATGGGGTTAGGTTAGATAAGGGGGAGGTACAGCGAGACCTGAGTGTACTTGTACACCGGTCACTGAAAGTTGGCGTGCAGGTAGAGCAGGCAGTGAAGAAAGCTAATGGAATGTTGGCCTTCATAACAAGAGGATTTCAGTATAGGAGTAAAGAGGTTATTCTGCAGTTGTATAGGGCTCTGGTGAGACCACATCTGGAGTATTGTGTACAGTTTTGGTCTCCTAATTTGAGGAAGGACATCCTTGTGATTGAGGCAGTGCAGTGTTGGTTCACGGGATTGATCCCTGGGATGGCGGGACTGTCATATGAGGAAAGATTGAAAAGACTAGGCTTGTATTCACTGGTGTTTAGAAGGATGAGGGGGGATCTTATAGAAACAAATCAAATTATAAAAGGACTGGACAAGCTAGATGCAGGAAAAATGTTCCCAATGTTGGCAAGTCCAGAACCAGGGGCCACAGTCTTAGAATAAAGGGGAGGTCATTTAAGACTGAGGTGAGAAAAAACTTTTTTACCCAGAGAGTTGTGAATTTGTGAAATTCCCTGCCACATAGGGCAGTGGAGGCCAAATCCACTGGATGGATTTAAGAGTTGGATAGAGCTCTAGGGGCTCAAGGAATATGGAGAGAAGGCTGGCACAGGTTATTGATAGTGGACGATCAGCCATGATCACAATGAATGGCGGTGCTGGCTCAAAGGGCCGAATGGCCTCCTGCACCTATTTTCTATGTTTCTATGTTTAATGTAACTATGTAACATAACGAAATAAAATTTCCTTAGGAGTAGGGTAACATTTTAGAATGCTATTCTTTAATGAATCATTTCTAACACAAGTACATTAATAATAAACTTTAAAAATACATTGGGCCAGATCCAAATGAGCTTGGAACCAAAATGTTTATTTTGGACCACATATTTGCCATCAGGCTAAATGTTTGCTTTAAATGATCAATCACACCTTGGGGAATACAAAATGACCGATGCCAGAGCAATTATCTGTTGCCTTTTGCCTATCAGACCCCCCCCCCCCCCCCCCCCCCCCGCCCCAGTTGGGCAATTAAGGGACTATTTGGCGAGTCTGGTAGGACCAAGGCAATGGGTTATTATTCTGGCATGGGTGATTTTGATTTCCTAGCCTGTGATTGATCATCTAAACCTCGTACCTTTAATATCTAGGCTAGCCTAGATTGGCCCAAGGGCCCATTTAGACAATCTGATAGACCCAAGGCATCGGATAATTGTTCTGTCATAGTTCTATTTATATTCCTCAAGGTGTGATAGATCATTTTAACTTGGTTTTAGCTGGTACCGACAATATCTAGGCTAGCCTAGTCGGTCAGCAGGGTCTAGGGTGTACATTTTTGGGGTGTCTGGTACATGTAGTACAACGGACTATCTGTCTGGCGTAAACTATTTTGTATTCTATGAACTCAACTTGTTATTTTTGAGTGGTACCTTGCTCGTCTATATGCTAACCCATTTTGTAGGCCCTTTGTGGGGGGTCTGGCGATGCTTTTGCTGCGGGAAAAATGTCTGCGTATGTGCTGTTGATATAGGCGTGGCAGTGAGCACACCATGGTAGTGGATTTAAGTGGTACCTCACTCATCTATTTAGCATGCATTTTTTGGCCCCTTGGGGGGTCCCCCAGGTCTACATGCAGCAGGTGGTATCCGGCAGACTCCTAATTCCGTTCATTTCAGGTGACCCCCTACACACTCTCATAGTCAGACATTGGTATGTAGTTCGTCTAACCTTATGTCTCAGGGCTGAAGGTCTATTCGTCTTCATGGCTTGGTTTTTGCTTTTGCATGCACTGTCGATGGTGGAACTTTATATAGACAGGTGTGTACCTTTCCAAATCATGTCCAATCAATTTAATTTACTCCAAGCAAGTTGTAGAAACATCTCAAGAATAATCAATGGACCTAAGCTCAATTTTGAGTGTCATTGCAAAGGGTCTGAATACTTATGTAAACGTGATATTTCAGTTATTTATTTTTAATTAATTTGCAAAAAATTATAAACATCTGTTTTTGCTTCTTCGTTCTGGTGTATTGTGTGTTAAAAAAAAAGAATTTAATCCATTTTAAAATAAGGCTGTAACATAACAAAATGTAGAAAAAGTGAAGGGGTCTGAATACTTTCAGAATTCACTGTATATTAATCTCAATGTTCTACAGCAGCTCTAAATGGAGATGATAAACTCAAAGTATCTGGTATACAAAGCCGTGTCAAGATTGTTTATGCAAGATACTCATATCAATGTCATCATTATTTTATTCCACAACAGGCAACCACTTTTTCAACTTTGCACCAAATTCTAAACTAAAGTAGGTGGTATCTACAACACATGGTTCAAAACAACTTCAATCAAGAATATTATTGATCATCCATCATCATTTTTGTGCAGAGGATAAATATTGCAGTTGTGGCTGAATATTGCCGCACAAAAATAGAGTAATAGCTGTCTGGTTATCTTCACAAGATGGCAAAATTCAGTTTTTTCAGAGCATGAATATAAATATTGGAAAGATTACAGGCTCTATGTTGTGATGTAATATGTAGTGTATAGTTTAGATATAAGGGTAACTTCAGAAGGTACAGGTGCTGACTTGAATACTGAACTTGTCTCCAGAACATCTCCAGGTATAGTTTCAAAATAAGATTGAAAAATTATCTATGAATGTTATAAAGTTTTGAGGAGTATATTTATTCTTTAGATTTGATGGTTACATTTTAATTATATCAGGTTTTTTTTTCACAAGTAGGAGTTCATTGAATTGTAGAAGATATATGAATTGAGTCCTAAAACAAGCATTGTTCAACAGCTTTTTTCCCCACATGAAGGAATGGGTGAGTTTTGGGTTGAGACCATTCTTCAGTCTGAAATGTCACCCATTCCTTGTATCCAGAAATGCTGCCTGCCCCACTGAGTTACTCCAGCATTTTGTGTCTAATGTAAACGTAGTACTCTGTAAACACAATAATAAACAAAATAGAAGTTTAGTGTTTAAATAAACAAACAATAATAGCACAATGACAAAAACCATGCCCGCAAGTCAACATGTAAGTTTGTATTGTTTAATAGCCTGATGGTTGTTGTGGGAAAAGCTGCTCCTGAATCTTGACGTTACAGTTTTCAGGCTTGTATACATTCTTCTCAATGGCAGGAGTGAAATGAGGGTGTGGCCTGGGTTGTATGGTTCTCTGATGATGCTTGCTGTCTTTTTGAGGCTGAGACTCCTATAGATCCCTCCGATGGTGAAGGGGGGCATACTGGTGATGGATTGGGCTGTATTCACCACTTTTCACCAACGTCTTCATTCCTGGGCATGCGAGTTGTTGAACCAGACTGGAATGCAACCTGCCAATAAGCTCTCTACTGTACACCAGGATTTCAAGAGAGTGTAGGCAACTACAAAATCTCAATTTTCTAAAGAAGTAGATGAGCTTCTTTATGATTGCATCAATTGTTTGGATCCAGGACAGATCTTCAGAGATATGCTCATCCAGGAATTTGAACTTTTAGACACTTGACTACTGTCCAATTGATGAAGACAGGTTTGTGGATCCTCTGCCTCTTCTATTTCAAAAAATTAACAATCAGTTCCTTGGTTTTACTGATGTTGAGAGCAAGGTTGTTGCTCTGGCACCATTCGGTCAGGTGATCTACCTTCTATACTCTGATTCACCATCATCTGTAATTCGTCTAACATTGGTGTATTTGTCGCTACTGTAACAGTGCTTCAAATGCATTTCTTTATGCATGAATACAGAATGACAAATCATACTTATAATGGTAAATAAATATCTGTGTTGAACTTAATGCCAAGATATACTAATCTCAATATTATACAGCAGCTCTAAAAGGAGATGATAATGAAACTATATGATATACAATGACGTATCAAGATTGTTTATGCAAGATGCTCAGATTAGTGTCAACAGTTAACTTTCACCCACTTTTTCACCTTTGCATCACATACTAAAACAAAAGTAGATGGTATCTACAACACATATGGTTCAAAATAACTTCACACACCCAGCACACCAATGTGTACATGAAAGCAAACAACTATACAATCACTGAACACACCATAAGATTATTAAAACAAAAGGATTCTAAAGCAGACTTGGACTCCACAATGTATTTTTTAAAGAGATTTCTCCAAATGCTAACGGCATGCTGTTTATATCCACACAACATTGCTATATCTCAAAACCACTATTTGGGGAAAAAAAAAAGAAGAGCAGCACGTTCCACCAGACAAACATCACTCACCTAAATGGAATAGATCGAGGGCTAATTGGAAGCCATGCAGAAACAGATGCGAGGATGAGTCACACAGCAATTAATGTCCTGCACATCCCTCTTGAAAAGTTACATTCGGAAACCTTGTTATAGTTTTCCGAAAGCTCTTAATTCTATGTTGAGGGATACTAACATTTTTCAGCCAAACTCTCTGCCAATAATAAGATGACAATGCATATTCAGAATCTGCTTTAAAAAAAAGGACCAAAATGACAAAGATGATAAAACTAACTCAATGGTGACACCAACCTGAGCATCTTGCTTGATCAACCTTGGTACTCCTTTGTATATCAGATATTTTGTTTAATTATCATCTCCCTTTATGAGTTGCTGTCTAACATTGAGATTAGTATATCTTGGCATTAGATTTCAGCACAGATATAGTGGGCCGAGGTTCTGTTACCATGTTGTACTTTTCTTTGATATATGTTCTATTTGCAAATTAATGGATCGAGGTTGACTTCGCTAAAGTGGCACAGAAAGCAAATGATCAAGATTAATGTGGGTGCTTGGAATCATCCTGTGGTGATAAAACTGAGAGTAAAGATGATTTTTCTTCTCCATGAAGTGAGCAGTCTAGTCATGAGAGAGAATGTCTTTATAATGTATGTAACATTTCTCTATGATAAACTTGATAAATTTGGTCCAGTGAATAAATTGTTCAGAGAGGTCTTGTTAAAGTTTTTGCCTCTGAAGACTCTCTGCAACTGGGTTGCTCTCTGACATTCATGATTTTAACTTCTGCCCCAAAGTCCTGGTACACAGAGTCTCCAGCTTTTCCCATATGACATATCTCTTAAAAATAGCAGAGTCAGGCTCCTAAAAATAACGGAGTCGGGAGATATGGGGAGAAGGCAGGAACGGTGTACTGATTGGGGATGATAAGCCATGATCACATTGAATGGTGGTGCTTGCTTGAAGGACCAAATGGCCTACTCCTGCACCTCTTGTCTATTGTCTATTGATGTCTTCAGTAATGAAGAACTGTCAGTGGTGATACGTCTGAGGCACGCATTGAACACGTATCTCAACAGCTAACTGCTGGAGAAAACAATGTTAATTCTTATGCCCTCTGTGGACTCTATTTTAACAGCCCTCTGTGGAATTTATTTTAACAGCTTAATTATTTCTGAATTGGCTTTGTGGCCAGGTTTATAGACGATACAAAGATTAGTTGACAGGCGGATAGTGTGGACAAAGCAGGGACTCTGCAGAATAACAGATTGGGAGAGTAGGCAAAGAAGTGGCAGAGGGAATAAAGTGGAGCAAAGTGTGGAGTCATGCATTTTGATAGTGGGAGTAAAGGTGTACACTATTTTCTAAATGAGAGAATTCAGAAATTGGAGGTGCAAAGGGATTTGGAAATGGTGGTGCAGGATTACCAAAAAGTTAATTGGCTAGTCAAATCGGTAGTAAGGAAGGCAGATGCAATGCTAACATTTATTTCGAGAGGACTAGATTATAAAAACAGGTATGTAAGGCTCAGGCTTTATAAGGCAGGTCAGACTGCATTTGGAATATTATGAGCAGTTTTGTGCCCCATATCTGAGCATGGATATGCTGGCATTGCAGAAGGTCCAGAGGAGGTTTACAAGAATTATCCACGGAATGATTGGGTTAAAATATAATGAGCGTTTGAAGGCACTGGCCCTGTACTCGCTGGAGTTTAGGAGGATGAGGGGGAACCTCATTGAAACTTACCGAATAGTGAAAGGCCTAGATAGAGTGGATGTGGCAAGGATGTTTCCACTCGTGGAATTGTCTAGGACCAGAGACATAGCCTCAGAATAAAAGGAAGTTCCTTTAGAAAGTAGATGAGGAGGTATTTCTTAAGCCAGAGTGTGGTGAATCTGTGGAATTCATTGCCGCAGAAGACTGTGAAGGCCAAGTCAATGGATATTTTTAAGGTGGAGATTGACAGATTCTTCATTAGTACAGGTGTGAGGTGTTATGGGGAGAAGGCAGGAGAATGGGGTTGAGGACGAAAGATAGATCAGCCATGATTGCATGACCGAGTAGACTTGATGGGCCGAATGAATGAATTCTGCTCCTTGAACTTATGAACGTACAAAATGATCAAGTCAGTTCTCCTGTTGGCAGCAGAATGAATATTTAAATAAGAAAAGCCACAAATAAATCCCGTGCACATAGTTTGAATGAGACCTTTTCTCTAAAAGATGTAATGTGGAGTTCTGAGCTACATTTGAAAACACATTTCAATGAGGAGCTCTGGCACAGAAGGCTATAATTTGCTGCTGGGGAATGGGATTAGTATATTAGATACTTGATGACCTACACTGACACCGGGAGTGAAGGGCCTGTTGTCATTCTGTGTGACTTTAAATTACTTCTGTGATATCACCCAAAAAATAAGTATTCTAGGACAAATTAATCGTGGATCACACATTGCTTCAAAGTTAATGCTATGTGATGTAATCGCCTCGTGACTCGCTATTTCCTCATGCCTTCCCTATAGTTTCATGCTTTTCATCCCTTTAATTGTTATTTATTTATTAGTAATTCCTGATAATTTACGAGATTAACTTGTTCCTTACCATACATACAGTTTTTTGTTCTCTGTTTCAATTAAGTTTTACTTATGTAGAAGCCATTTGATGTTTTTAATAACTGTTTGATGTGATTTGATGGTAAAAGTTCCTATTTATTTAATCATCCATTTACTTATGGTGTTCCAGTACCTTGCATTCTGTAACCATATACATTATTTTAAGCAGAAAAGAACATTTCTATTCTTAGGAATCAAATACATTATTAAATATATGTATTTATGTATATATATCTTTTAGAAGTGGAACTGTCTGAGACACGTATAAATGTGGCTGCTAAACAATCTGATTCCTCTTCAGGTATGCTTTTAATATTTTATGTCTTATTATCCATCATATTTGCAGTGCCGTGTATATTATTTTCTTTCTATAAACCCAAAGGCTAAGAAACTTGAGTATAATTGAAAATGGGTGTGCTTAAATCACATGACATTGATGTTGAGAGATTACTGTTCAGGCATGTAGTCAGAAATTCTTATGGACAGAGTCACTGCAAGAGTGGCTGGAATAAAATCATGCCATTGAAAAATGCCCAGATTTGAGAAAAGGGACATGTGCTTCTGTTGCAGCAACAACAGATGTTCTCAAAAATGTTAAATGATCAGAAAAGATTTAATGAACACCTGAGGGGCAGCTTTTTCACATGGGGGTGATAAATATATAGAAAAAGCAACCAGAGGAAGTAATTTGAGCAGGTACAATACCAAAATATAAAGGACATATGGGCAAATACATGGATTGGAAAGGTTTAGAGCAATTTGGGTCCAATGCGGGCAAATGGGACTATTGTATATTGGGCACCTTGGGGTACATGGTGAGTTGGGTCAAAGGGCCTGTTTCTGTGTTGTGTGACTAAGAGGGAGATAGTCAAGACTCTGGGAACCCAAATTCTCAGATGTTGAATGAGGATGTGGATGTGGAGAAGTGTTTTCCTATATATGAGCAGGCTTATAGAAAAAATGTTAAACCGCATTTTAAAAGAGGGCAGTTGCAGAGGTTCAGTTTAATGTGGGAGCAGTCATAAATAAGATTAATGCCCTTAAATAGACCTAGATCTGAGAATAATCTTATTTTGAATCTTCTGACACTTGTACTATCTACATCTATAATCATCACAATATTGCTCTACCCCGCATCGTTCCATTGTTTTTCACTCGTTATTCGCCTGTAATCACACACTCATAGATTGCAACCTCCGTATCCATGCATTTCATCTTACTCTCTGCACATAAACTATGATGAACACAACAGGTATATTCTGTAATTACTTATAGAGCCATAAGACACTGAAACAGACCCTTCAGCCCAACTTGATCACGCAGACAAAGATGGCCCCTCTACACTAGTTCCACCTGACCACGTTTGACCCATGTTCCTCTAAACCTTTCCCATCCATGCACATGTCCACATGTCTTTTAAATGTTGTTATTGTATGTTCTTGTCTTCCATTCTTGCAAATAAAAACCCTGCATAATAAGTATGAAGATATATTTGTTGTCGCACATCTTTTCCTGGAGAAATCTGTGCTTGGCATCACAGGAAGTGGTGATGAAGATTACAATACCATTCATGAACTGATGATTGTTATGAGCATTACAGTCTCTCAGATTTTCTTCAAATTTCCCCTGCCTTCTTTCTACAATTTCTGCACCACAATGGTGCAGCTTGTGTCTTGCATCCCAGAGGCCAGGTTCAATTCAGACCTCAGGTGCTGTCCTTGTGGATTTCAGTCCTGTCTCTCAGTGAATCTCTTTGTGTTTGGGACATTTCAGAGGTGGTGCTTTTAATCAAAAGAAGATTCTGATCTAATGTTTCAACTGGCATACGTTAGGCATGTACAGTGGCTATCATAGAGGAATTTTAGCGTCTCCTTCAAGCCTGAAAATTGGCATGATGCAAGTGAATATTTATGTATGTGTGTTTTGTACCAGTTCTGATCAGAGTGAAGGAGGAACATTCTGAAATAAATTAAACTGTTCATGGTGTAAAAGTCAACAATATTTTCTCAGAGGTTTTAAGTGAAGTTTGAATGTTTGGCTTTTTTTGCAATTATTATTTGATCTGATATTTTTAACAGTGGCAATTTGAAAGACTTACACTTGCAGAGAAAAAAATCATTCTCCTTTTTTGCTTGGTTAATTTAAAACCTGTTCCAAGTCATTTCACATAATTACAGAATGCCAGCTGGGCAAATCCAATTGTCCTATTACAATTTTGCAGTGATATTTAGGGTGGCACGGTGGCTTAGCAGTAGAGTTGGTGCCTTACAGCACCCAAGACCCAGGTTTGATCCTGTCTATGGGTGCTTGTCTGTACGGAGTTTGTACTTTCTCCCCGTGACCTGCATTAGTTTTCCCCGGGTTTTCCCCGGGAACTTCCTCCCACAATCCAAAGAAGTACAGGTTTATTGGTTAATCGGCTTGGTTAAATTATAAACTGGCCCTAGTGATTGTAGGATATTGTTAGTGTGCGGGGATCACTGGTTGGCGCGGACTTGGTGGGCCAAAGGGCCTGTTTCCACGCTGTATCTCTAAAATTATGGGATAACATCATTGCTCCTTGAGATATTTAAAGGATCTTGAAATCACAGCCCCTGGGAGCAGCCACCATTGTGCATTCCAAGGATAGTGAGGTCATCCCGGCACAACAAAAGGATTGCCATCCCTATTTGCTATGTCTCGCATTTTCCTTACTTACCTTTCATTCTGTAGAGCCCCACCTGGTATTTACTGGCAACACATCCTCCTCCCATTACCATTGTCACTCCAAACACCCCTTCTACCCATCTCAATCTCTCTATCCTTCTCATCCATCATCCCCTGACTCTTCAACCCATGATTCCACCAGGCTGTGTTTCCATGGCCGCCTGGCCTACAGTCTCTCTGTCCTTTTCGTCTTTTTTTTGTTATTTTTAATGTGTTTAAAAAGCATGTGTTAATTTTCTCTGGTTTATGTTATGTGAGGGGTGGGCAGCGGGGTCGAGGTAAACTTTTTTTCAATCTCTTACTTTGACGGAGATGTGATTGTTTTCCGGATTGTATCTCCGGTCGCTCTGCAGCCCAACATCGAGGAGCTGGAGGCCTTGCTCGGGACTGACTTTGAGCCCCACCGTGGGGAGTGGTCTTACCATCGGAGCCGATTCCTTGCCTGGGATCGATGGTGGAACTGCGGCCTGCGGACTTTTACATCAAGGAGTTCGCAGTCCCGGATAAGAGACCGATATCCAAAAGCCGCACGACGTTCGACTAGCCCCGACCCAGGATAAATTGCCCGGCTCCCCCCCCCCCCCCCCCCCCCCGAT